>JADLZK010012461.1:0-190390 GCA_015847255.1 Hyparrhenia diplandra | reverse complement strand
TTCAAGCTGATAACTTGAAATCCAGCTAGGAGGATTAATTACTAGGAAAACTCAGAAATTTCGATGCAAAATGAAGAAAAGGGTAATGATATTGAAGGATTTTACTTAACATATTCAGTTCCTGACTAGTATTTCATTTCATGCATTCCAAACATGCCCCTTCAATGGCATACGAATATACTACTGGAGTGAGTAATTAATTGCTCGGTACCCTGGGAAACAAAAAATAATTACTCGATTAACCAATTCTGAACAAATTAAGAACAGCCTACTTTGATACATGACGCCATTAGAAAGACAAAAGAAACCCATAAACTGCTAAAAACTATGCTCTCTGAGAAAATATAGCACACGCCATCCTCTTCTTTCCATCAAGCTTTCTTACGGCATCAACATCATCTGAAAGCAATTCAAGATCTCTGACAGATCGGCACAGCGAGAAGGCTTCACGGGACGGGTTCTTCCTCCATTGTTCAGGTTCTGAAAGGTGATGCAAGAAAACAAATGCAGCAGCCTGCTGAGCTTGTTTGTACATCATTACATTACATGACAGACATACATCAGCTTAACCGCTTATGGCAATATCACACAACATTCCTATTTTTACCCGGCAGAAAGTCAGACTACACCATACTAAGTTTCTTCTGGACTGTGGCCAGATCTTCTCTAGTTGCAATTCACTGAGAGGTGATCTGTTATTGCAGTGAATTGCAACGACTAGACTGCATTTCATATTCCCATGTTCATGGGATCCATGCCTGGTTGAGGAGCTCCTCCCATGCCTCCGCCTGTCACATTGTGCAGAAGCTGTTGGAGCCAGCGCCTTGTTGCTGGATCATCCTGTAGCAGTAAGTTGGTATATTTAGTATTTATTCGGAACATTTAATTTTGCAGGCATTTGTTAGGGAAGAGTGCAATAATGAATTGGCGATAACTGATGTAAGAGTGTGGCTCACCCTAAGACAGTTATTGAATGTCCCATCTTTGAGCATGTCTGGAAGGCAGCTCTGCAATGCAGCACAGGCCCTGCATAGAAAGGGAAAGTTAAACAAATTGCATATATTGTTGGGGCACTTGTGTGAAATAACTTCGCAAAATACGAATGATAGCACAGACCTAGGGTTATCTGACAGCCTGAGGTAACAACGAATGATGTGCTTCAGCAGCCTTGTGGAGGGCTGATCAGCAAGTGAAACAACCATGTTCGCTAAAACACTGCCTACAGCAAAGAAACGCTCAGCAGTGGCACAAATGTAGCGCAGCCCAACATCATCTAGAAGAATCTTTTGGACAATGAAAGTTGCCACCTGCATAAACAACAAACCTTTTCAGCCCCAAGCAAGCATGTGTGGTTGAAGGTGTTGGTTCTTGACGAAATACATCAAGAGCCCCACTGATACACATTACTATGAAAATTTAACAATTCACATCTGATCTTCATTTAGATATTGATCTAGATCTAAGATATTATGCAAATGTACATGAAAACATTCAAACACAATAAAAGAGAATAAATAACTCATGACCACCAAGTTGCTAGCTACTTATATATGCATATTTAGCCAAGTTATAGGGCTACAACTACAAATATAGGTGAAGAGCTCGTGTGGTCCATGAGACATATTGCAGCCTTAAAATTCAACACCAATCTCCAACAGAATGGTATGCTCTAGCAAGATTAACAACCCACCACCACACCCCCACAAAAAGAAGAGCTTGTATTTAAATATGCATCAGTCAGGGCCCTGAAACGACCATGGATCAACAGAATGGTATGCTCTAGCAATAAAAGTTTAGGACAGCCGCGAAGTTAGGCTTATCAGAGAGAAAGCTGGTACAGGCCACGAATATTCTAGAGATAACTGATGGTAGCAAAGTAGTGCAATAGAGAAAAAAACTTCAGATGACAAAATACATACTGAAAAACCTATTACGCCTTGCCACTACTAAGCAGAAGAGATAAATGCTGATATTTGAATGAGGAATTGAGAATAGATGACTAGCTACATACAGTTTTGGATAGCTCACTACCCATCTCCATGGTTCGCAAGCACAAAGGAATTATTTCAGTTTGCAGCAAAAAAAAACTGATTACTTCAGTATCATCAACCTGCATTATTACCAAAATAAAAAAGAGAATTTTCATTTACAGAAATGGTATTTTTTTAAAGTAAGTACTTTTTTTTTTCGAACACGCAGAAGACCTGTGTGTCTTTGTATTAAAAAAGAAAAAAGGCAAGAACTATTTTGTCTTGTGATTTGTCTCTGGAAACGATGTAGCTATCATGCTATGTTCAGATTCTCCATAATCAATTTCATTATTTAATTAAACAGAAGGCAAATACACTAAGTGGTACAGCGCATCGTATTGTGCTAATTACATAGCAGCATAATAAAACCACATGAATCTTCGCTGATAATTGTATTGAAAAATTAGCTTAGCTGTTTATCACATAGCATGCACCTAGGTACTCAAGTAATGAAAAATTACCTTCACAAGAGCACCAATGACCCCCAAGCTAGTAAGCCTTAGGTACTCAAAAGGTCTTGTTTTGCTAGTAGTGTTGAGGAATGGATACAGGTACAGTGGAATATGAGCTGAAAAGAATGTAAACTTTGTCAATAATAGTTATCATATACATAATTGAGACAATGAGAAGGGGGTTTAATAATACACCATTTCTGTGCATTTAAACAATATAATGCAAGGGCATGGCTTGTTACCATTTAAGAAAAGGATCCTGGTCTCAGGGTGCGATGCAACACACCGCAATAGTTAATGAATCGATAAAAAAGTTAAACACAAAGGTATGCCATAAAACCTAAACGTGTAACCTTACAATAGCAGCAATAAGAAGCCAAAACATTGAGCTATGATCCTGTTAGTTGAAAAAGCGCACCTGCAGAAGTGCAAGAGCATTGCAAACTCGGTTTGATGCTCCAGGTGACAGTGTGGGGGTGAGAGTGACGGGTAAATAGATATAATCTCCTGCATATGTTTCCAGGTCACCAAGCATAAGGAATTAGAAAGACTGGGTTAGACCAGAAATAAGTTGTTCTACTTATGGCCACCAATGCCATGCTGATTTCTATTAGGACAAAAAATGACTTAGCACAATAATAGATTCATCACAGGGACACAACAAAAAAGTGTAAAGCATCCCCGGACCTAGCTTCTAGTCCTTTGTCATTACAAGTATGAAAATCATATCTATTCAAGGGCTCGAACTATGCATACCTGCAGTAGTGCAGCAATTGTGCCAAACGAGTGCCAAAGCAGCGGGGCAAGATCTTGAAAAATCTCCCTTTTCTGAAAAAACGGATACGTTTAGATATCAAGTAGTTCTGCCTTGCAAAGTGATATTTCATGTTAACTACAGAACGTACAAATATACAATCATTTAATTTCAGTTTTAAGAACAAAATAGTACTCCAAATATGAAACCACTTATCTGGGTATCCATTCATAGTCTAACAACTAAGCAACTAATTTTGCAATAGCAACATAAGGTTTATGGAAGTACAGATAAGCTAATCAAAGCAAGCTCATTCAAAAAATAAATAAATGTGCACAATAATGGAAATCTCGAATGACTGCTGCCCAAGATACTGCTTACAAGCTGAGACCATGATCAAAATTCAAGACATACAGCTAAAATTCAGTCTTTTCAATATAGAAAAGCAATCAGAAAATAATCAATGCATGGAATAATTCTTACACCAAATCACTAATAAACTAGGATAATGAATACGACAAAAAATAGCATAACGTAACTAGTAACTAGGGCAACAAAACAGCATAACGTATCTAGGGCGACAAAACTGCATAACGTATCTAGGGCGACAAAACTGCACAAATGTAACTAGGTCGACAAAACTGGATAATGCACAAGGGCCACTTAATGTCCTAAACGCTTCCGGAGTTGGGCAGCTGTACACGTGTTGGGTAACAGGTGGAATCTGGCAAGTCCAATAATGTTTTGCCAATTCATAAACTAGCACCTGAATTTGACTCCACTGACACCCGTAACGGAGTAACACTAAGAGCAGACGTTACTCGGACACCCATGTCCTGAAAATCTTGTCCGGTTCAGACAGCCATACACGTGTGAGATACAGATGGGTATTTAGCAAGTCGGACGTCTGGAAACGACTATGGCTCTACCCTACACTTGTAACAGGGTAACGCTAAGGGTGGCAGATACTCGGACCCCTATTTCCTGAAAACAATGTCCGATTTGGGCAGCCATACCCATTTTCAATTATGGGTGAATTTGGCAATGTCCAAAAGTGTTTCGCCAAGTCAGACACCTGCACCTGAGTATGACTCCATCCGCACCCGTGATGGAGTAACACTAGGAGTGACAGTTCCTTGAACATCCATATCCTAAAAACCTTTTGCCGATCCAGACAGCGTGAGCATGTTGGATTCAAGTGATATTTGGCAGTGTCCGAAAAGTTTTTCCAAGTCAAAGACCTGCAGCTGAGCATGACACAACCCTGCGCGACCATAATTCACAAGCACAGATCACACAAATCGAATTGCACAAAATTCCATCAACAATCAACAAGAGATAATTCAACCACAAATCCAAGTGCTAACGTTGAGATCACTATGCGAAAATCATCCTGCACGAGTGGGAGCTGCAACAGCTGTGGAGGCAACCTTGGAGAGCTCAAGCAGCGCGTTCTCGCGCAGTTCAGGGTCGCAGAGTTCCAGGACGAGCTGCTCCGCCGACGCCATCTTCTTATCCTGGATACCTGTCCCACGGCGGGGCCGCTGCTGCTACCAGCCATCGGAGAGGGGACGGCGGCGAGACCCCGGCGAAGGAGGGAGGAATGTTCGCCATCTCAACTCAACTGCACGACTGCAAACGAAACACCGATCACCACACGACTTATCCACAAATCTCCAACACCAAAACGAATCGGAGGAAAAGAACCGGCTGGATCGAATTCACAGGTCTCAATCCGAGAACCCGATTGGATTCCAGCCGGATCTTCACTCCGCTGGGACTTACCTCCGTGACTGCCGGCGCGAAGGCCAAGGCTGCTCGAACCCGAAATGGAAGCCACGACCAGTTCCACCCCGGACGACGTCACTTCAGCAAACCCACCGGTGAGGTCTCTACGGGCGCCTCTAGCTGGCGAAGGAGGAGGAGGAGGAGGAGGAGGCGACGCCGACGGCGAGCCGGAGATATGCAGGCCACGGACAGGAGGGGAACGCAGGGGAGATCTCTTGTGGCCTTTGGCTTACCAACGGACGGCTGAGATTAAGCGGCCAGTGAGATCGGACAGTCTGGCTAAAGCCCGGGGCTGCACTGGCTCCACTGATGGCGTCACCGCGAACGGACGCTCTAGTAACTGAAATTTAGCGGGCCAGGCCCACAGGAACATGGGCCGTGAAAACAACAGGCCGTTTGGGCCAGCCTTCACACTTGCTCTATAGGGCACGCAGCACGATAATGCAGGGGCTCTTCTGCAAATTTCCTCCAACCCTTCTCGCTCCGCTATAAGTTGCTCCCTTAGGGTTTCCACCGCGCCGCCACTTCCTTCCGAGTCTCAGCTCCGCAGCCCCCCAGCGCCGCCGCCGCCACTTCGCCGCTCGACGCCCACCGCGCAGCCATGGCGGAACAGGTAATGCTCTCTCTTGGCTACTTCCCGTGTACGGCCTCTGCTTCGCCGCTCGCCGTCACTAGCTCGGGGCGGTTTTATATGTGATGCGCACTCGCGTAGATAGGTTTGCTTGTCCCCGATCTAGCTTGGTTCCGTGCGGTGATGCCTGCGCCTGTAGTGTGTTTTGGTTTGTTGGGATCTATGTGTTCGATCTTATCGACCGCTTATTATTGCATATATTTGTCAGCGTGTGGGGGTTTGCAAATGGGTAGAATCTGATCATGATAGAATCTAGTGATGCATCCTTGGTCAACCGTTTGTCGCGGATTTATTCTTATGAACACAAGAACTTGACGGGAAGGTTTTAGTCAGGCTAGATGCGGTAGGACTGTTTACTGACACTTGCCAGTCTCACTTATCATTTTGTAAGGTTGTGCCTTGGTTATTGTGGCGCTTGGAATTGTAATTTGCGGCCAACAATGAATTATGAAACATTGTGGTGCAAACTTTATTGCTGTAGTTCCATTGTATGCGGCTTTAGCCTTTTGGGACTCATAAAAATGTCTCTTGTGGTGATAGTGTCAGTTCTAGTTTCTAGGGTTAATGTGTATATTGTGATGTGATGCATTTATAACAGTATGTTTTGTCACACTCTGATTGTTTCAGAGCACAACACCTACTGTATTGTATTAGTCAGGGATTTGCAAGTTTTTATTTGTTCATGTGTATAAATCAATTCCAGTAGTTTCCAGCTAGTTGCAGAGTAGTTCTAATGTTATCAATCTATCCATTTCCCAGACTGAGAAGGCTTTCCTCAAGCAGCCTAAGGTTTTCCTTAGGTGAGAGCTTCTAGCTTCTTTCATGCTTTCTATTCTCCGTGACCAATATACATTTTGTGACAGTAGATTTCTTCCTAATTTTATAGCTCAAAGAAATCTGGCAAGGGTAAGAAGCCAGGTAAGGGAGGCAACCGATTCTGGAAGAGCATTGGCCTTGGCTTCAAGACTCCCAGGGAAGCAATTGAAGGTATAAATGGATTCCTTTGTAGTTTTATCTTCAAAGTCCTAGTGTTTGAAGGCAGGCATTGTTATTTGAGATAATTGGGGACAAATTGTTGTCTATTCATACTGAAAGAACTTTCTAAATTCTTTAATTACTAGTGTAGTTCTAACTTTCAATCCCTTTAAAACACCAACATGTGATTAGATCATGTTCCTTATGATATGATATGATGTACCTTGTTTTAGATGGTGAAGGATAACACTTCCTGTTTACTATTCTGGTTTGAATGTTTTTTTGGTCCTGCTTAGTTGTCTTCTAAATAATTAAATTAAACTGGTACAATGGCACCTGACAACAATGCATTTTTATTACTGATATTTCTTGCTTGTGTACCAGATCTTTAATATTTGTTTGCCTGCAGGGACCTACATTGACAAGAAATGCCCATTCACTGGAACTGTTTCTATCAGAGGTAGAATTATTGCTGGAACTTGCCACAGCGCTAAGATGAACAGAACCATCATTGTTCGTAGGAACTACCTCCACTTTGTGAAGAAATACCAGAGGTAAGTGGATTGTTTGAGGAACATATACTGTTTTGTCTTCTAAATGAACTTAGTTGTCTCTAACATGAGTTACATGGGCATTGCAGGTATGAGAAGAGGCACTCCAATATTCCAGCTCACATCTCCCCATGCTTCCGTGTGAAGGAAGGCGACCATGTTATCATTGGCCAGTGCAGGTACTACTTGTGTCTGATAACTTGTTCTCTTTTGAGTCCAGCTTTACCTGGTTTGTCAAGATCAATCAATAAAATGGGCTGCACATCCTTCCACATCCAACAATGAAACAAAACAACCACCATGTTGAACATGCCAATTGTTTTCATTTTAATTGATAATCATATGTCTAGATAAACATGATTCTTTGCTGAAGCATATGTTTCTGTACTGTGAACAGGCCCCTGTCAAAAACTGTGAGGTTCAATGTCGTTAAAGTCATTCCAGCTGGATCTGCTGCTGCTGGCAAGAAGGCTTTCACCGCAGCCTGAGTTTAGACTATGTTCCATGAGTAGTCTATAGAATGATGTCTTTTTTGTTCAAACAAAGGTCCCTGCTAGGCTGGTGCTTTTCGACTGTGGTTTGGAGATTGTTCCCATCTCAATGAAGTCCTGTCATCTGAACATGTTACTATTTATTGTACCTTGTCTTGCAAAGTTTTGCTAAGATCTGTACTGTTTCGTGTCTCCTGATGTGTCTGGGCTGTGTTACTCTGGCTTTTCCCTATGTTGACCGTGGTTATCTGGCAATGTTTCTACCGCATTCCTCTGAGGTTGGCAAAGCAGTGGCAGTAACTATTCTTGGTAGTCTCAACTGCTTTAGTAGAGCTGAGGTCGTCAAGTTCTTGCAATTCTGCCTTACATATTTTCGTTTGTTGTCATCACGTTGTATGGTGTGATCTCTCTTGGGGTACTGATACGGTGCAGTGCGGCTATGACCAATGGTTAATTGGTCAGTTAGCGAGATAATTTGTTCCCATCATATTATGAAATTGGTCATCAGCCTGTGAATTTAGCAGACAAAACCTTATTTGCGTGTGCAGGTTCTGCTGTCTGTATGGGCATACTTACACTTGTTCTTTATCTCAACAGATTTTAAGTTAAAAAAAAAATGGGACTTGGGAATCAAGGAAGGTTGCTCTGCACAATATCTGATCAGTCTAAGTTGAGTGGTGATGAGTGACAGTGTAAATGTGATCTGAAATGGCGAGAAACTGTTAGTTTCTTTACTAACGTACGTAGGCCAGAATTGGATTGGTAAACATGCTAGGTACAGTAGCTGTTATTATTGCTAGGGTCGGATGGAGGTGTGATAGCTGATACCTAGGAGATACCATTGTGACAATGGTATTGTCGAAGTGTACTTTGTATCGGTCCCGTGGTTTTTTACTCAATAAGTTTTTCCACGTAAAAATCACTGTTGTTAGGCATGTTATTTTGAGTTTTAATTTTCTTGCCCTGGTCTGAATGTTTCTTGCTCTTGTGAATGCAAATGGAATTTCATAATTGTTGATAAATGATAGAGGACTTAAAGATACACCAACAACATATCTAGAGGTTCATGGAGTCACTTCAGACACCGGGATACACTAGATCACTGCATATTTCTTTTGGTCTGTATCCTTTCTTATTTCCTTTCATTTTCTTTCTATATATGCTTGAGTTTGCATCAATTATATGTAGGTCTTCCATGTCCATGGTGTTGTTTCAGAGAAAAAAAAAAGGTAAAATAATTGACCTTCCATTTCTGTTGTACTTTCAGAACTGACATCGCTAAACTAGAATGTGAGAATGAAGCTACTGATATGAAGGGTACAGCTTCCTAAACTATCATGTGAGATTGAAGCTTCATGGTTCTTCTGTACATTACATCTGTACACCTACGCATATGCATTTCTGGGAAAGATTTGAAATAAAGTAGGCAAAAAAAGTGTGTGTCAATCAGTCAGCAAGACCATTTGTAACTGCCAATCTGCCATGTGCCAATCCTCTCATACACTTTGTGCCACATGCGGATCAGCCTATCAAATTTGGCGATGCGAAATCGTCTTTGGTGACCGTGGCCATGGACGAACGGTCTTCCCATTTTGAGCAGGCTGCTGCTTCTCTCACAATCCACATCCTGGATATAGATGTCCAAACAGGCCGCCCGGCCCGGCACTGCCCCGGCACTATCAAGCCCGGCCCTATCGGGCCCGGCCCTACTAGGCCCGGCGGTACTATCGTGTGCCGTGCCTGATAGTGCCATCGTGCCCAACCCTCGCCCAGCACGGCCCTATGGGGACTCGACCGTGCCGTGCCGTGCCGATGGGCACGCCGGCCTACCGTGCCACACCGTGCCCGCGAACATCGTCGTCACCGCGTGGGAGGTTGGGGATGTGGCACAACCACCGCTACCATGGCTGGGACCGAGAGAGGATTTAGGGTTTCTATTTTATATGAGGATGGGAGCATCCAACGCCTCTAATTCAGCTTAAACCATCCAACGTCCGAAAAATACCGGGCAACATCGTGCGGCTCAAAAAACCGTGTCGTGCACTCGCCAAAGCACTACGGGCCGAACTCACGGCCCGCCCCGCGGCACTAAGGTCGGGCCGTGCCGTGGGGGGCACTATGGAGGTCGGGCCGTGTCGTCGTGCTGGGCGTGCTTTCACGTGCGTGCTTGGGCCGCCCATCGTGCCCGTGCCAAATGGCCAACTTTAATCCTGGACGGCATTGGTTTTACAAGATTGCCTCAACTGCAATCTGCTTATACATGTGAATGGCCGGAGTCATGGCCCATGGGCATCCCAAAGGCTTCGTTGATTCGGCAACGGCCTGGAAACGATCTACTACACAGAAGCAGGAGCAACACAGGTGAACATTAAAATGGAACTGCAAGGAGATGAGGATAAAACTCAAGATGAATTTGAAGTTCGACATGCTACATTACAACACGCATAGAACATACAAGTACACAACAACCTGCCCATCCACATCCATCTCACGCCTAGAAGAAAACATGCATCCTGCAATCTTTTTTCGTTCCTTTTACAGTTACACAACAACTGTTGCTCCCATGAACATGTCTACCTAAAACGATATCTCGCTTGGCGCATGGAATGTTAAGCCCACGGCAGATTGCTTCCAGGTTCTCTCCGGCATAGGAGGAAAGCGGAGAAACTTCGACGCCTATGAGTAGAAGCAAGAAAGCATTATCAGAGAAACGTTACATATAGGCACAAGTCAATGTTTTTTTTTGAGGAATAAGCACAAGTCAATGTTGTTTCCAAATTCACTACAAGTGCTTAACCACCAATATGGAAAATTACCTGTCATATACAAGGGCACAGAATGCGTCAAGAAGCCACCAGCGGCGACTACCCATCTGCTATGGAGGCGGAGCAGCATGAGCTTCGCGCTATCAGGGGTGTCATATGTTGCGCCGTTGGCATTCTTTACTGGTGCGAATTCCTCTTCCCGCATGACCTGAATTTTAAATGAAATGCAACGGTAAGTTTTTCCTGATCTTGATGAGAAACAAAACTATGTGAACTATGCTTAGACAAAAATTCTAACCTCAAAAAGTGCCGTCGATGGGGAATAAGTGAAAGCATCGAATATAAACTGTTCAAGCTTCAGGCCCGTTGTAAACCCATGGATAGAAGGAATCTTCTTCTCAGCTAGATGATATCTGGTCACAGGATATACAACTATCAGGTGCTAGTGCAGTAGTGCTACAATTATAATGTAATGTAGCATCGGACAAGGTAAAATTACTTCCCAGGACATGTCTTACACATTACTAAAAAGGCCACAGAGTAGAGTTCTATAAAATATCATGTGCTTTAATCTTGGCACTCTCTCATGAAAGAGTTACAAAGCCATCATTTGGAACTAGATAACTTATGTGGATGCCTACTCTATTGTTGAGGGCTGACTTGCAAAATTTTGAAAGAAGGCAAACTAGAGAATACTCACACACTGTCCTTTTCAAGGCTGTTTGCCACTTGACTCAAAAAGTCCAGAGTGAACATGTGCAGGCAGATCTATACACAAGGGGGAAACAAGAGATAATATGAAACTGTTACACTTTGGAGGGAGGAAGGAGGAAATAGAATGAGAAGCGGAGGATAGAATCATACATTGCTCCAACAATAACGAAGTCGCCCTGTTGATTGATTAATTTCAGTAGTCATAGCTGCATCCATTTCACTGTACTCGACCACCGAGAGAGGTCCACCACGACCTCGTTGGACAAATACCCCAACATTCTCTTGTGGATAAGCCTGTTGAGTATTCAATTGACTATCAATGAGGTACATAGCTATGACAATGGTAGCCCACCAGTTTGAAGCATGCGACTGGACTGTACCTTCCTAACCACTTTGGCGGCAGAAGATACACCTTTGTCAATGAAGTACCCTAAGAATGTAGGATCTGCGACTCGAACCTATAAACATGGTGCTAGTCAGAAAAAAGAAAATGAAAACAAAGCACAAGGTTTCATCTCAAAACATATGTCCTCACCAGTGCGTTGTCAACTCCGTAGCAATCAACATATTTCACACCCCGTGCAGCCATATCTTCCAACAACTTTTTGGACTTCAGTGCTGTGAGATGTTATCATAGCCAAATTAATCATCTAACAGGATTGTTTAGTAAATGATGCGATTGAAGTTGCATTTTTGTATGGGAATTACCAGCATAAACTCCACCATTTCCATCAGGAGCCTTTGCTACCTGGTTTTATGCACAGCAAAGACAACAAGAATGTCACAACTTAGCATTGGAAAACAGTCAGTATAAAAAACTTTGTAAAATGAAATCTGAAGTCAACTATTGGACTCCACGAGTCAAACTCATAGATCAAATTGCAAACACAAAAATTATGGCTCCTGACTACACAAGGTCAAAGCAGAGTTTACAAGTCGAAGAAGATTGTACCGTATATGGTGTCTCCATAATAAATCTACCATCAGCAGAAACGCATGGAAGTGTGCCTTGTTGGAAAAATGTCACCTGCCAAGAAAAGGTTTAAGCCTAATCAGGTAACAAACCTCTTACTAATAATGAAATGGGAATTTGGGAGTCTTGTGCATTTTGTTGAAACACGATGGAATAGTTAGCATGGCAAATAATTTTTTAGTAACACTTACTTGGTCAGGGTCCAAGCCAAAATATCTACGAGTTTCAAAGAATTTGCGAGTGGCAGCATCTGTAAAGGGGCTTGTCATTATATACCAGTGGATTGGCACAGTGTTACTCGGACCTGCAAGTTATTATCAATTTGAGTGTGATAATCTGAGGCAAAGACAAGATAAATAACTAGAAATATGATGGATAAAAACTATTACTTTCACTAGATTGAGCAGCCAGCTTTTGAACACACAAAATACGTTCAGCTTGAGTTGGAAAAGTGACTTTCCAGATGGAAGTCCAATATCTGAGGCAAAAAAAAAAAAAAACAAGTTTGTTATCCATCATACGGAATGGGTCATCACATTTTAGGAAAAGGCCAATTACACCATGATGATGAAATGGATGAGCAAAGGTAAGGAGGCAAATACAATTTCTGTCATTTTGATAAAATTCCACGGCATAAATAGATGCAAAATCCATCATTGACCAAAAATATGTTCCATATGAAGCAAGAATTAATTCACAACAGTAATTCGGTGGTTCCAAAATAGGAACAGAAAACCCATAACACTGCACATGTGAGATATGAAGTTAAGTACTAACATACAACGATTCAGGTTAAAGCAACTTACTGAAACATCCCTTAGGATCTGAGCTTCCTAGTCGAGTACCCTGCGCACAACATTAGGAGAAATACCATGTACATATTATTTCCTGATTCAGTGCATAAGTAAATATATAGACCAGATGCTAGACAGAAGAAGACTTCTCAGGGTTCAGAGTACCTGACCACCGGCCAAAAGAACAACGGCCAGCTTCCCCTCCGAGATGGCTTTCAGCCCCTTCTTCCACCATCTTTCTTTGTCCTCTGGAGACCTGTCCTCCACCTTGGAGACACTAGATTCCGGCACGGGTTCGACAGCAGGCAATGGGATGCCTGTGATTGGGATGAACACCATATAATAATAAATCTAACCGAGGATGCCAGTGTCTTAAAGATTCACGTGACAAAGCGTTCTACATTGGAGCAACGAATATTCTTCCACCTCTCACCTTGTGATCCAAGGGACCGCCGAATGATCCGATCGATCCTTGAAAGGTCTAGACTCTGAAGAATACAGCACAGAATGTGATTTAGCAACTGTGAAAGAAGAAAAATGCTGCAGATGCTGATAGAACAAGAAACCAGTTCAAGGACATTGGTGGAACGGGAGATTGCCCAGAAACAAATATTGAAACTCTTACTATGACGAATCATCTTATCCAAAAGTATTAACTTAACTGTTTGAAACCAAATCAATACAACATTCCTGAAGAATTCCAGCTTAGAACAAAATCGTCCAGGTCAGAACAGAAACTACCCTGGAGTATGCAAGAACTCGTACGGTCTCGACTCTCGATGAGGGGGAGAAGAGTTGCAGAACAACAACAGGACCCAAAACAACAACCGCACCGCACGGATAATTCCAACGCAAGAAGATAGCTTCACGCGGAAACGTTTTCCAACTAAAAACCAAATCTTTGGGGCCGGAACCAGCGCGCATTGCTGCCTCACCTCGATGTCCCTGACGAGGAGCTCCCGGTCTTCGGGCGAGAGATCGTCCCAGAGCGCGAAGGCGCCCTCCTGGCCGTAGTCCTTCATCCTCTCCAGCATCGCCTGCGGCGGCGCGGCGCCCCACCTCCCCACCGGCCCCGGCGCCGACAGGCCGACCACCATCTCCTCCTTCATCCCCTTCACCTCTCTGCTCCGCTCCTCTCCTCTCCTCCTCACCGCCCACCGCACAAGCAAGCAGCAGGAGCAGGTAGTGGGAAATGGGAGGGAGAGAGAAGAGAGGGAGGGATTAGAAAGAGAGAGAGAGGGAGAGGAGATCTGTGATTGGGCAATGATACTGGTTGGTTTGGCCAAAGATGCCAACTCGGACGGATTGTTCTCGGATCGCCGTCGCCGGTGGGTGGGTTCCGCCTGCGTGCTTCCTTATATACCGGGCGTGATCCCTATGCAAGTGTGCATGTGTCAGTAGTCTCACACTCTAATCCATCTCATCCTCCTGGATTAATTTGGACGCGAGCAGATTACAGCGAACGCTCTTGGACTGTTCTTGCAACAAGAAATCTAACCCTGTCATCTTCTGTGGCGGATATGGTTATATATTGGTCAAGATTACTAGTATTATATTATAATCCTCTCTAGTAACTGTACTGTTCTAATCAGTTCCCCATTCGTTTCCAACAGGTTCAATTTCGCATTGCGGTGGGTGTTCAGAAGAAGAAGAATTCAGGCTGTTCTGGATTTCTGGTTTACAAAAAATCTGAAGAATTCAGGCAAGGACTGCTAAACCAAGAACATCCATCTCGTTTGCAGTGCCTCCCCATCTATTTTTTTTCAGAAAAAAAAAATGCCTGCCCGGTTCAGGCCCCTTGTGTTATCGAGATATTTGCTATTATGGGACTCTAAATATGGTCTTTGTCTTTATAATAGGGACTTCTAACAATTCTTTGCTTTCAAATAACACCGAAAACAATTGCTTTTTTGCAATACATGACATTTTTGATTATTTTAATTCATTTGATAATCTAAATTCGCCATAATTCCTGTATTGCCCTTCTGCCTTTTACATCGATCCATCTACCATCGTTCCATCTTCCATCGTAACTCTTCGTCTATCCCGCGTACGCCGCCGGTGACCTCCTCTCCAGCTGCAAATGTCAGCGGTCATGTTGGTGGCACCGCTCCTGTTGCCATTGCCGTGGTAGCAGCATATGTGTGGTGGTAAGGCTATTGTTCAGCAAGGATGCAGTAAGGAGTAGCACGCACATGGATTTGGTGGCCTGATAGGAGAGCCACGCTCCAGCTCTTGCTACCTCCATTCTTGTCTGCAGTTCAGCCATGTTTGATCTTGATGATGTATACATATATCCTTGTTTTGAGCCCTTGACGCCTAAGTGCAAGGCATGGCTGCGTCAACTCACCATAAGTGACATCTATGGACCAGGACCAGGTCAAGTCACCTAGCAACCTGCAAACATGCACATCAAAGACGGAAAAAAAAAAGACTGCAATAATGGATCATGTTGGTGTCGGCACCTATCTCAAAATCACGACAGTGAGTAAAGCAAGATGAACTGAATCGAACTTGACTGGCTGGCACCATACCTGTCGCCTCAACGTCGGTGCCTGCGCCACTGCTGAGAGCTCCGGGAAGTGAGGCTATTGGTCACCGGCGGCAGGCCGCCCACCTCCACGGCATGGAAGCTCGAGGGGGCACATCGATGGGGAGGGAGATCAGAGCAGAGGAGGTCACCGGCGGCGTACGCGGGATAGACGAAGAGTTACGATGGGAGATGGATCAATGTAAAAGGCAGAAGGGCAATACAGGAATTATGGCGTATTTAGATTATCAAATGAATTAAAATGATCAAAATGTCATGTTTTGCAAAGAAAGAATTGTTTCAGTGTCATTTGAGGAAAGCAAAGAATTGTTAGAAGTCCTATTATAAAGAAAGCACCATATTTAGAATCCCATAATAGCAAATATCTCTGTGTTATCTTTTTTAATCGGTTACTAATCACATGAGACGCCAACCCAGTGTTTGACTGACACGGAGGGCCATTAGAAGGCATCTAATCTGTGATCTTTGTACTGACAGGAGTAGCAACAGATGCAGCTATGGTGGAGGCATGTGCCATTCATGCATGGGGTTCGCTAACTTTCATTTTTGGAAGCTTATTACGTGTACTGGCATTGCCCACCATGCATGCCACCTGATGATCTGCAGTTGTGCACGATACGAGCATGACTGCCTGACGACGGACGCGTCGGTCTGCAGCCCAGGTTCGTCTTGATGGCCGCACCTACCTCCCTTCTCGCAGTACCAGTTGTGGCTTCCGATCAAATGGCAGGTGAGTAAACTCGTAGTATGCATTCATGCTCGCATCTCCCACGTTTGCATTTACATGACTGTCTGCCAAGGCAATACAAAACTTCCATTCATAGTCATGGTGGACGATCACTACTTGTCCTACCTATTCCATGCACGCATGCTCCCTCCAGCTCAGCTCAATCCGACTGCAAAAGCTTGGTCACGAGATCAGATTCACTATAGTGAATGAAGAGATTATCAGATTAACCCCCGGTAGGCACATCACAGCCACTGAACATTTGACATTTCAATGAGTGATGGCACGCTGTAGCTTTTTGTTTCAGGAAACAACGTGTCGTCCATGATGCATGCAACAGGTGTTGGGTACATGGAACTAACTGAAGAAAAGGGGCCGGCAGATCATCAACCTGCAGCAGATCACCGACACCAAGCTGCCTCCCAGAGAGGTCTGGGTGATGAATTGCATTCCAAGCGAGTTCCTAGTTCCTACCCCAGAGAAGAAAGCATCACTTTTTTTGTCTCTGGTAGATTGATTCATCCACTAGGAAGTGGTAGCTTTTACAGCCTCACTTTTTACCAATCGTTTGTCGGTTGCCATCTTTAGACTTTGCTCTGGAGAAAGGTATACTCGGAGTAGACAACAAAAAACTTAGCTTTTCTGTCACTCAACCCCAACAAAAAATCCATGATGTCAACACGGATAGATAAAATGAAAGAAAACTGCAAATGCACATCTGCAACAGCTGCAAGATCTTGTGTTAATCAGTTGGAGGCAGGCACCAACCGTATCAGATTACCAACCCGATGGTATGGGTTTTGGTTTGGTGACATGTCACTGCTTCTCGAGCTAGCAGCAGCAGGCCAGGCCAGGCCATCAAGTGGCGAGTAGGGCGCTGCTGGTGCTGAAAAGGAGCCTCATCTCCTGTTCAGTCACCGGACGGCAGATGAGATGGGATTCAATTCAACCGCGTTGCCGAGCGCAACCCAACCACCAGTAGTGTAGTGCACAAGATCAGGCTGCCAAGCACAAGAAATAGTGCCAAACGATTTGGTCTTGGCTTCAGGCTCTGCCTCGTTGCTCTGCAGACACGCAAGCATATATGCCAATGCCAGCATCTGAAGAACGATATATTATTAGCACTAAATATGTTAAGAAAAATTCGGAATACCATTCATTGGTGTTCATCATTATATTAGTACAACTGATCATCACGGACCACAGAATGCCAGATTTGCCGGCCTTTATCATTAACTGCCGATTTGGGGGGGTTAATAAAGCGTCTGGTTTCTGGTGCTCCTAATTGCCTTTAGTTTAGCGACCGCAAGCACTGTGCTGTAGGGCGAAGGACACAGTAGCAAGCTCTGTACCGACTCTGACTCGTGAACTCATCACTGTTGTGTGATTGTGCCCTTCATTCATATTCATAGGTCTTAAGTCGCTGTCGTGCCAAGGACCTACCCTAATCCTATGGTTGCAACAAACTTGCTTGACCTCTGAACTAGAGGACCTTGCTTGCTCTGGTTTAGTTTGACATGATGTGTCCTCGTTAGAATTCGGTTAGCATCTTTTAGTAGGGGGAAAAACAAAGCTGAAAGGAATGCATGTGTGTAGATAGGCATGAACTTGGTCTCACTCTCAACCACCTCCATCCGTCCATGTTGGTCTTTTCTTTTCTAGCCTGAAATTCTGTCTACAAGATTTAATTTTTTTGGTCTAGAAGCCACCGAGTCATGGAAAAGTTCATCCGATTCTTCTGAAAGAATTCCATTCTTTATCTGTTCAATATAAACTGTAGGGCCAATTACTTAAACATAGTTAATTTTGATTTTGTTTTTGTTTTTTTATCTGATGTTTACTGCCGGTGGCCAGAGTTTTCAGTACTTTGCTTGATTTATTTGTTCTGAATGAGGCATTTTTTTTAACGCAAAGAATGAGGCCAATTCTGCACTGCACAAAAACAGTTTCACATGTTTCCAAAATAAATATCCTGCCAATTGTTTCTGAAAAATCTCCTGCCATTTTTTGGCGTGCCAGAAAACTAAAGGGAAAGCATAGTAAAATAATAAAATAAAAGAAGAAATGTGTGGTGAAAATTTGACAGCTGACCTAGAGCAACTAACAAAGATGTCCACTTCCTAGCAAAAGTCTTTTGGATTTGCACGTACCACGCGCATATATTATACCATATCCAAGGAATATGCGTCTTGTTTAGGACATCATTCTACCTTAATGATGTGAATTAGGCCAGCCTTCAGCTTACCAGGCCCAACCTTCAGCTTGTTATGGCATCCTCATCATCAGTGTAACAACCAATCATTGACCAACTTTGGATTTGCATACTCCAATTGGAGGCCTAGTCTGCTTTGATTGCACTTTGCAGTATCCAACAAGCTTTTTACAGATGATAAAGCCCAGCAACACAAGGCAGCCTGCATTATTACAAGAAGATTTCGACTGGAAAAAACAACACATACCAAAAAAGTGCAGCACATCAAAATTTACAAGGAAGCTTTGAGCCGTAGGCTGTGTTTAGTTGGTGGGAAAAGGCGGAAAAAACACTGTTTCGAATCAAAAAGTCACCGCAGCACGTTTAGTTTGTTTGTGATAAACATTATCCTACCATGGCGTAACTAGCCAAAAATGAATCGCCTCGTCGTACATCAAAATTATGTAATTAGTTTTTTTTTTACCTACATTTAGTCTTTCCCTACGCGAAAAAAAAATTTGATGTGATAGGTGAATAGTGAGTTTGTATTTCCAGTTTCAGGAACTAAACACAGCCGTAGTCTCACAAATCAATGCCTGGACCTCTCTGATTACTGTTGCGAAATTAGTTCAAGGACCACAAGCAAGCGGAGATAAGACCTGTGATCTGTACTTGAGTACTTTCCATGGCATCCAATGCATCTCCCAACAACTGATGTTGGCATCGACAATTATAACTCAACCACAATGTGGTAACCCAAAAACAAGCATAGCTGCCATCCACATTCAGTACTTCAAGATTCAATGAAGAAAGTACACATCAAAACAACATTTTCAACTCTAATAAAAGCGAAACTCTGACTGTACAGTAGAAGCCAAATACAGGTAGAGAACTTAGTTCGATGCCACGAGCCACGATGCACATTAGAAGTCCACCAAGTTACATAGTAATACACAGATGGCTGCTCGTAGACACAGTACATCCCAGCTCATTTTCCTGGAATATTGAGGCTTCTCTAACAAGTAACAATGCAACAAGTGAATGCATGATCAAGTTGCTACGAAAACATAAACAACAGAAAGTATTGCCAAGTCTACCACCAGACAGCTTCCTGTGAATTAGACTGATCGCATCAGCGCAAGGTAGTATATGACAACTATATTAGACTATTAGTTATGGACCCTCTACAGTCACAACGAGCTGCAGTCCTGCTTGCAACATGCATCCTTGTTGAGGCAAGGGCCAAAGAGAGCTAAGATAGGACTAGGACTTGAGTTTGCTTCTGATCTGTTCTTGCCAGGTAAGAACTTGGTTTCATATTTCCCAGATTGAATTCACTGGGGAGGGAACCAACCACTGCTGTAGAACTTATCTGATGACCTTGGCATAACATGATCGACTTGCACGTGGTTTCTGTTACCATCATAAGCCGAAGCGGACCAGTTGGCTGCAGTGTTTTTATTCATGTTCTGTGGTGGAAGGTAGTAGTCTCTATTACCACCATAAGCTGAAGATCGATATGCTCGCGCATCATCAAGAACAGGAATATCACCCAGGAGAGTCCTGAAAGCAAACACAAGGCATGGGTCTGACCAGACATGTTGAAATAGCGACGACAGGGCAGATCCAGGCAAACCATCGGATATTTCACTTTGTCCTGCCTGTTGTCGCAGAACAGGAGCCTCAGCTGGTGCATTCTGGCATCCAGCATCTCCTGAAGAGTGTGGAAAGGATGCTCCCTGTGTTTGATTGGGAACTGAAGGAAGGTTTTCTGCTGAACTCCTGGTAGATTCTCCATCTTTCCTCTCAGGAAGTACATAAGAATTCGTCTTTCGCCTAGGTTTTTGGATTTGCTTTGGTTGTGGCTCATTAGTGATGTCTGTCTGTGTGCCGCTATATCCATCTGTGGGTGTGTCTTTTGCCTCCTGGCTAATCTTCAGTGCAGCTAAACGAGGTGATGATCTCAGGGGTACAGCAATCCTTTTGACAGGTTTAGTTTTGTACTTCTTTTCCTTTGGTTTCTCCTTCACATTTGCTCCTTTCCTCGTGACAAATTTAGCTTCCCCTGGAGTCTCTTCTACGGAGCCTGACATGATGCTCTTACCTTCTGAAGCTTCAACCTGATCAGCTTCCATTTGGATGGAGTTTATATCATCAGGCAACAATGTAACATTTTCAGCATTCCCTCCACTTTCTGGATTTAGCAGAGCATGTCCCAGTGCATTGGTAACTTTCAGTACATCACATTGATGGGACTCGTCAGCCGTATCCAGTTGTGTATGATCCGATAGTTTTCCTGTCTGAATTTTACAAAACAAATCAATAGTTGTAGTAGTAACAGACAGTTATAAAAGAAGAGCAATAGCAACAAGAAAAGAATTCCTTCTAGTTCACTCAGTTAGACTACAAAAGTGCATCATAATTCAGATGACAGCCTACATCGATAAAAAGATGCATCTTACATCAACAATAACGTAGGTGCATTGCAAGTACACATTGGACAGACTCAGAACCAGTGTCTATCAAGAGCGATGCTTGTGTTGAGGTGCATGTAGGATTTTTCCCCCAGAAAGGACGGCAAGGGATGATTTGCCAGTGCATATAGGAAATATGAAAATAAAGCTTTTTACAGTCCTGGGGAAGGACCAAAATTACAACTAGGGATTCGGTAACCTCCCAAGTTATAATTTGTGGAGCCTATTCATACTTGTCAAAGGATGGTAAAATAGTTCATATGAAATTCATACACCTGTGCCTTAAAAAAGAATCATAATACCTTAAGAATGAACTCCTTGCTGATTTGGATCTAATTGTCAATCCAATATTCTAGCTAAGACAAGGTATCAAGGAGAAGTTCAGATGTGGGTCAAAAACTGAAGATGCAACTTACATGATGAGATTGGTCCCCTTCAGTATGCAGGTCCCCAATTTTTCTCTTGTTTGGCAATCTAAAACATTGACTGATGTCTCCAGATTCAAGATAGCGGTGCACATCCTTGAGAGAGCGAAATTTATATCCATCGATTGGATCAATATAGAACTGCAGATCGAAATGAGCTGACTGGTTACAGTTATGAAACAAATGGCTTATAGAAAGTCCAGCATCTTTTCGAGAGAAAAGAAAGTCAGGCATCACAATGAAGCCTTAAGTAATATGAGATAACAGGTAAAAAAAAAAAAAACAAGGTCAAAAAGAAACTTATCAGTTTGAGATATTTTCACAATCGAATCAGGGGATCGACGATATACCGTGTCACCCTTGATTCTAGGTCCACGTTGGTTCTTTCTAGGTCTGTATTCTTTCAACCAACCATCAGGCAACCCCTCTCCAGCAGGCTCATTCTTGCCATCAACCTAAGCAGGTAGTAGCAAGTGGAAATGTAAGCAAAGCTGTAAAATAGAACGGCCACATAAAAGAAAAAGGAAAAGGAGAAAGGGAAGAACCTTCAAAACTACATACCAATGCAGAAGATTTTGCAGGAACAATCTTGCTTTGAGTTATATAATCATCAGAGCCCTCACATGAATCCATAGTTACGCCCTGTAGAACAACAGAGGATCCTGTTTAGCTCAGTAAGACAAAACATAAGTCACACAAGGAAACATAGACATGTTTGGAAACAAAAGTATTTTAAAAGTTTTAGGAAAATAACATGATCTTGTAGCGCCATGAAGTGTTTGGACACAACATTATTGTTTTTTAAAACCATAGTATTGCTAAAACTAAATTCTGTTTGGAGTTTTCAAAAGTCCACTCCAGACCTCTTTTTTTCTAAACCATGGTTTTTGCATGTCTATGGGTTCTAAAACTGAAGTTTCTTAATACCACAGTTTCTTAATTAAGTATATGAATCCAAAAAGGGCCAATTATGTTATTAATAAGGAAGTGTGAATGAGAGTTTCCTTTGTATTTATGTTCTTCAATCAATGGAATGCATTGCCTCATGTGTTGGGCTAAGAAAACCAATGGAACAGCGGCACAAAGCCATAGAGGGATGTAGCACTGGGCTCAAAACAAAATGAGAACCTGAAATTGTATTTATCCATTCCTGACTCCAATCACTCATTCAGTCACTAATGGAACGTGACAATCTAAGCAAATCCTATCCCAGAGATGACCTAGTATGCCCATGAGAAGTGAGCATCCCAGCTGTCACAAAAAGTGCGCATCCCGACTTCAAAGAACCAGTTCGCTATACAATCTCAGATTCTAAAAAGAACCAAAACACTTTTAACTATGAGGGTCAACTATTATATAACCTTCCCAGCAAGTTGCTTTGAAGATTAAATAAATAAAAAAAAGTTTTAAAATAAAGCTCTAAATACCCAAGTTAACTCCCAAAAAAGGCAACTGAAAGGTCCCTTTTCATGGAAATTTGTCTTTTTCTCAGTTGTTGTTTGACTGTCCAAATCGCACATTAGAATGGTGCATGTGGAGGAACTGAGAAACGATTCAAGTACGAGTCCTAGTCTCGAGCAATTTTTAATTCACAGAAACTAGCGAACTGCTGCACCAAGCTACACACGTCCGTCAAGAAACTATCTTTTCCACCGTCTCTGCATCCAGATCCATAATCTGACACACATGTATATCACCAGACTAAGCAGCACAGAACAGAAGCCACCGAAAAGAAGCACATGATACCTCGGAAGAATCCGCTCGTGTTCCAAACAATCCAAGCTCTAAGTTTCGGAGACTGGCTCAAAGAACCCCAATAGTGCATAAAAAAATCAGCTAAAATACAACCTGTATTACATACACACAGTGACTGGCTCAAAATAGCAGCACACGACAGCAAGAACAAGAAACGAGGAACTCACCAGGCGGCGTCGCTACTGCCCGCAGGCTTGGACGGCCATGGATGGAGCGCAGAGATTGCCACCGACAGGAGGAAGAGGAGGAGGACACGGCAAGGTAGCGCCCCACTGCTCCACCTCCACCTCCACCTCCACGCACTAGTAGGAAGGCGCAGGAGGAAAGGCAGCAGCTTTCTTTTACTTACCTGTGGCCAGTGCCCCTGATGCCGCCGCGAGCCCGCGACTTTTGTCCGCTCCTCGGATACGATACGATGAGGTGCTGCTGCGTGGTGGTGTCATGTGTGTCGACTGTGACACTACTGTCCTCTCGCCTCTGCGACATTAACCTCTTGCGGCTGTGCTCTCTGATCGGGAATCCTGTACAGTATATGCTGCAGCCTGCAGCTGACCATTTTCTTCCTCCTCCTTGGGCTTTGGGTTTTGCTAATAATCACGAAGCAGTAGACCAGGCAGCATAACACAGAACTGCAAAGCATTCACTCATCAGCTTTGCTCCGAAAAGAATACAGAAATTCCAAGGCACCTTTTTCTCTCTTCTTTTTCAATGGTCGTCATGGTGTAGTCTGAAGATTAGAGTCTTTTCTCGACGGTGTGTGATGGTTTAGTCTGAACATTAGAGTTCAGTCAATGTTGTTTCTTCATCAAACAAACAAACCGCATGGTGTGTCAGCTTTGTAGCATACTGTACTAGGCGTACCCACTGGTACTACTGATCTTTATTTATTATTCAGTCTGTACAATTCTGCAGTTGAGGTCTACTCGTACACCGTAGGTCACATCAATGGCCATCTGCCGTGCCGTGCCGTGCCATTGTGCCACTCCTCTTGGCTGCCCCAATTATTAGCCTCACCATCACAAAATCAGCCGGAGTAGAGTAGAGAGATAAAAGTCACAGTTACAAGAGTGCGCCAAGGCTGGTGGGATGAGCAACCACCAAGCAGATTAAAGATAAAAACAGGGGCCAATGGATTATGTCAGGGTCAGGGTCACAAAGTTGAGATGATTGAGATAGCAAGAGTTCCTAATCTGAATGGCAGAAGAGTCAATCAGAAGGAGAGGAGGAGGGCCGGGCCGGGGGAGCACAATGGCAGACAGCAACAGCAAGGGATCCCTTTCGCTGACCAATGTACTAGCCGAGAGAGATGAGTACAGAGGTGGACCTGAGAGGATCGTTACTTTTCCTTCCTGTGCCACTCCGGCAATGCTGAAACGTGGAATTGGACAACGATGGATTTCCCACGGTTCCTGCTACTGTTAACCGTTCACTATTAAGCTGAACTTTCTTTCCATCTGAATCCCCAAATTAAATACCCCTAGTTATTTAGAAACGGATTCCACAAATCGTTCCCTGCTCGGCTGTAACTTGTTGCGGCCGCGTCAAGCAGAAGCCAAAACCTCGTCAGTGATCGAGCAGCTATAGACCTACACGCAGATCACACGCTTTTGGTAGCTAGAAAAGTGTTATGAGTGCTCATTTTTAAGCTGCCCACCCTCTTTTTATCTGAAAACCTAACGTCTAGAAATTTCCTGCAGTAAATCACAAGATTTCCCTTGAATAATATCAAGCCTAGCTATCAGCTGAAGGAAAAAAGCTCCCTGCATGATCAGTAAAGTAGGCCAGTAGCTCACCAAACGAAGCATCTCCGTAGCCTGCAGGGTTCACCAAAACCTACTACTATGTTTGCCATATTATTTGAAGTTGCAGACATTTCGCTGATAGTAGCTAGAGTTTACAGCATGATCGCTAATGAATAATAAAATCTCGCACTTAAACCATGTTTGGTTCCGTTTTTAATCGGATTCAACATCACTCACCATGGAAAACGCTTGAGTCTCGCGGCCGTCTTCCTGTGGTCAACACGAGAAATAACTTTTTTTTTTCGAACACGACTTCACGTGTCATTTTCAAGAGAAGAAGCCAAGAATGGGTGAACAACACAATACAACAAAACACAACACAACACAACACAACACAACACAACCACGAGAGAGAGTGGCCACAAACAAACAAGGCAACAACAACTGCCAAAAGCAAGGGAGCACCCCACCGGAAGCCAACAACACCCACTACAAAGCGATAAGCATCATCGCTAGGCCAATACTTAGAAGACGCCAATTGAACAGTGAAAGGGAAGTCCCGCCGCCGGCACCCACGAAGAAGAGCATCAAGGTGGCGTCCACACGCCGCGGCGACTGCCCGAGGTGGATCCAAGCCGCCGCCGGTGGCCCACAAATTAAGCAACGACGGTGGTGTCAACCCCGAGATGACTCAAGCAAGACAACGCCGGTGGCCCACGACCAAGCACACGACGACGGCGGCAGCAATGACGCCAACTTCAAGCGAGACGGGCCAAGGTGACGGCGAAGCGCCCGAAGGTACAACGCCATCTCAATAGGCGAAGCTGCAATATCACAAGGGCGGCGGCGAGGGGGCGCCACCAAAATAAGCAGTGGGAGGCCCAGTTGTCGAAACGCGGCGGCGGTGGCCCACGGCCAGGCAACGACGACGGCGTAACGATGGCGTCAACCCTGGAGCAGGGCGGGCCAGGGCGACGGCGTAGCGGAAGGGAAGGGCGGCGAGGCGACGAAGGAATGGGTGGAACCTGCAAGGCGGCGCAGGGGCTCGATGGGTTCAACGAGCCTTTAAGAAGGAGGTGACGTCCACGGGACGCGCCTGCGCGTTGAGAAGCACCCACTAGAACTTTTCCTTCCCCCGGCAGCCGCGATGACGGAACGAAAGGCGGACGACGCCGGGAAGGTAGTGACGCGGGCTGCCACCGTCCTCGACCCAAGGCGTAAGGCTTGGGCGAGGAGGGTTTTCACCCCTGCCGCCATCCGCGCTTCGCCATCGCCGGCGGGGCCAAAGAAGACGCCGCAACCCGAGGAGGACCACCCGCGCAGAAGTCGCTGTCGACCTGGGAACGCCATGGCCGTCCAACAACCCTCCCACCGCTGGAGGGAAGGACTGCCGCCACAGCCCGCAGAGCTGCCGCCGCCCACATCAGCAACAACATGGAGGCACGACCAGCCCCCCCGCCCGTCCTGCCACCACCCTCGAGAGGAGGACCGCCGCACCGCCACGCCGGCGCCCCGCCGCGCGCGGGGGAGGGGACGCCTTGAGCCGTCGAAGAAGGGCAGGCTCAGGCCCGCCCCACCTGACGGGGAAGGCTGGGGCCTGCTGACGCTCCTGGCCAAAGCCGAATATGTGGCGACCTGGCCTCCAGTCGGGAGCTCTCCGGGATATGGGAGATGGAGGAGGAGAAAGGAAGGCCCAGATTAAGTGGGGCCAGAACCGCCCACTGGTCTCCGCCCATCGACTGGGCGGAGTTTGGATGGCTAAGGTGACGAGGGACGGAGTGGGGCGCCAGGAGCTCCCCGGATCCTCCCCATCCGAGACCTCTGCGGTAAGTGCTCGTCACCTTGTCTTAGCTCGTTCTCTTCTTTGCTCGAACCCTCCTAAATGCTTCGAGCTCTATAGGTCGCGAGGTGCGCCCCCTTCGGTTCCAACCTCCTCTTCCGCGGAGGCGAGGCAGCCTCTGCCGGGCGTTCAGCAGGCCCTCGTCCGGCATGAGGAGGTTGTGTTCCAGTGTGGCGGGCGGCGGCGGTTGCCGGCGAGATGGGCCCGCTGCCGAGCGCGGGGTGAGCCCTGCGGCGTGGCGATGGCTCTTTCGATGGGCGGAGGCGGGATCTGCGTGAGGGCCTACGGCTCGCCACAACTGGTGGTGGCGCGCCGGTGCGGCCCGGCGCCCGATCGGCTCCTCGACACGCCCGGCGCTAAGCCCCCGGCGGTCGGGTGTTTCGGTCGAAAGGAGGCATCCGGGGGCCGGGCCGGCTGAGGCGCAGAAGAAGAAGAGACAGAAGTGGGTGGCCGTCAGGTAAGCTCTCCGCCCTTCGCGTCATCCATTGGCTATAGTGATTGATCGAAGTCTGCTGACTTCTGGCTGTGCTTAGCGCGCGGCGGCGATTCCGACAAGCGCCGAAGACGGAGGTGCCGAGCTCCGCCGAACGGGCGCTCACCGAGCTTGAGAGATGACGGCTTCGATGGCGCTGTTGACCGGCGAGCTTCGACGCCGGTGGGATTCGATTACCGCGCTGGCGACCTGAGATCTGTGGTGACGAGCTCGACGGCGTCGAGCGAGGATGGTAAGCGAGCGCGGGCGAGCTCGAAGATGATGACGCCGTTCCCCTTTGTTGGGTCGACCCGGCCTCTCGCTGGTTTCGGGGCCTCTCGTGCTCTAGACTCTTCCTCGACGCCGCCCGACCCCGGGCCAAGGCGTGAGGACCGTGCCCGAGCTCCCGGTCGAGCTTCAGGGACGGCCTCGGGGCGCCTCGCACCAAGGCCGAGCTCGTCGGGTCGGCGACGGGAGATGGAGAAGGCGGTTCCGAGGGGAGGACCCGCCACCGAGGAGCGCGTCGAGGAGACCCCGCGAGGTCGGGGCCCAACCTCGGCGAGGAGGTCGTCGAGATCTCTCCGACGACGAGGACGGCCGCGCGGCGGGAAGGACGGCGCTGACCGGGATGAGGGCTTGGAAGACGAAGGCCGCCGGCGGCGCCGCCACCAACGTCCGCCGCGCTCCAGGGTGCCGCCTTCTGCCGGGGGCGATCAAAGTCGACGGGGCCAAGGATCCGTGCGCTGTCGTCGCGACGAGTGTCCTCCACTGGCGCGATATCGTCGTTATCCCCCCTATGCTCGGGTAAGCCTCAGCGGCTATCGCCGTTGTGGGAGGAGGCGGAGTCATCGACCATCGGAGCCCGAGAAGTGCGCCCGCCGCCTTTCCGAGGTTTGTCGCCGTTGCGGCAGTCGGGGCTTCGTTTCGTGTCTTCTTTTCTTGTTTAACCGTTTGTGGCTTGCGGGCGTAAGGGAGGCCATCGTGGGGTACAACCGAATGACAAAGACCTCCCCCGAGGGCCGGGCGGGTTTCATCGGGCGGCCGACGACGACGCCGTGCGCGGAGATGTGCGACGAGCTTGGCTCTGCGTAGCTCCAGCAGACGGTTCCCCGAGGCCCTGCGGAGGAGGCGGCCAACCTCATTCGTGGAGGGGAGGAGCGGGGCTGCCCAGAGGCCCAGCGGGGTGGAGGCCGCTGCGGGGAGGTGACCCGGCGGAGGAGGAGGAGCTCGAGCTTGCTCATAAGCGGCGCCGGCAGGAGATGCGAGGAGGAGCTCGAGGCTCCGTCTGAAGCTCGCTCGACAAGGGAGCTCGAGCTCCGACGCTGAGCCAAGCGGGTCCCTCGCGGAAGGACAAGGGATGAGCTTGTGGAGCAACTCCGCCACCGTGACGCCGAGGCTCGGGGTGAGTGCCTCACGCCCCTTGTCTTTCTTTGTCTTGTTTGTTGGGCGTTCGAGGCTAACCGTCCGTCGGCGGACTTCAGCCTCCGACCGCGAAGCCGAGTTGTGGTGCAATCGCGCCTCGGAGGCGGAGCGGGTTCGGTTTGAAGCCGAGAATTATGAGCTTCGGTACAACGAGCAAGAGCTCTACGATGAGCCGTGGAGTGAGCGGCCGCTCTTCTTTGTGTCCCAAAGGCCTTGTGGCTCGTGGATCCAATCTGTTGCCTTTGTTTGCAGTAAAAGCAGAAATCTCCGAGGCGACGGGAGGCCGAGGACAGAGTCGGGAGCTCGCCGCCTCCGAAGCCTCCTCGAAGAACACGCAGCCGCGGCTGCAGAGAGAAGGAGGCGGACCTGAAGGGGCCAGCACCAGCCGACCTCGTCGGCGAGGAAAGAGCTCGGGAGCTTCAAGAGTGTGCCGCTAAGGCCGTGGAGGAGGCCGAGAGCTCGAAGCGCCCACGAGGGCCTTGTGTCGCGGTCGGGGACGTCTGCGATGTCCTCGGGGTGGAAGACGGGAGGACCCGGCCAAGTGGGTGTCGGCGATCCCGCGTAGTGACGGAGGACGCAGGCCAGCGTGGTGCAATAGGCGATCAGGGCCGCCGTCTTCACTCACTACCCCAAATTCGAGGTCAACATCGTGAAGACGGGGTGGGCGCCGGGCGTTGATGATGCCGACACCGATCGGAAGGCCGCTGCTGCTTCTTGGTCGCCACCACGGAGCCGTCTGCTAAGCTCTTCAAGCTTGCCGCCGGAGCTCGAGGTGTTCGAGCCCCCGCCCGGTGGAGCGGCCGAAGAGCCCGCCGAGGAGGAGGAAGGCTGCGCAGGACGTCCCGCCCCGTGCCGATGGATCAAGACCCACTGCGCAAGGATAGGAACTTGAGGCTCGGCCTCTTTTTAGTTGGGTGAGCTCATTAAGTCCTCGTAGTCGAGGCAAATTGTAAAAACTTATGGCAACTCATGTGTTAACGGAAGGCGTCTTTCCTCTTATATCGTGTTACTGTTTCTACTTAGACTTTTTGGTGAGCTCATGATTCGAGGGTGGATGGCGGGCCATTCCTCGGCCGCGAGGGGCGAGGTCGTTAAGCGGTCGCGCCATGCTCTAAAGTGATGAGCCCGCGACTTAGTCGTTCGAACATTGTCTGAGCTAAGAGGAAGGAGTGTAGGTTCGCAAGTTTGAGCTCGTCGTCGAGCTCTAAACTTGTAAGTTTTATTAAAAAATCGGTGCGTTAAAAATGTGGGGTGTGCACCCTGATCCTTGTAGCCCCCGAGCAAGGGCGGGTCTTAGCGGGCGGAGGCGATCGTTGCTCGGATGTGCTAAGGAAAAAATTCAAATGCTTGCACATATTTTTGCATCAAATTTGTGCTTTTATTGAGCTCTTGTAGCTCGACATTTCGAAATACATTTAGGGGTAGAAGCGGCGTAGGCGTTCGATGTTCCATGCGTTGGTGAGGACTCGGCCTTGATGGTCCTTGAGCTTGTGCGTGCCCGGCCTCGGCACTTGGTCGATGGTGAAGGGCCCTTCCCACGGCGCCGAGAGCTTGTGCTTGTCTTTCGAGCTCGGACTCGCCGCAAGACGTGGTCGCCGACGCGAAGGCTCGCCCTCGACGTGGCGGTCGTGGTAGCGCCTCATGGACTGCGGTACTTGGCGGAGTGGATGAGGGCGATGTCCCGAGCTTCGTCGAAGCGACGGCGGCGTCTTCGAGCAGCGCTTTGATTATTGTGCTTGTTGAAGGCTTGGACGCGGGGCGAACCGTACTCAAGGTCGGTGGGGGAGTACAGCTCGGATCCGGAGACGAGGAAGAACGGCGTCCGTCCCCGTGGCCCTGCTCGGCGTCGTGCGGAGACTCCATACAACCGACGGGAGCTCGAGCCACCGGCGGGCGTATTTCGAGCCTCTTGAAGATGCGAGACTTTTACGCCTGTAGGATCATGCCGTTAGCTCTTTCTACACGGCCGTTGGTCCTCGGTGATGGACCGGACGTGTCGACGCGGATGCCGTGATCGCTGCACGGTCGATGAAGACCTCTGTCACGCCCCACTTTTTAATGGGTTGATCGCACGCGTGTTTGCGCCCGAGGATCACGCCACAAACACGCCTATTAGTAACGTATATTGGTAAACGAAATAATAAACCGAGCTATAGAAATATAGGATGGAAAGGGGCTACGGTGGATTTAAGGGTCACCAAGCCGGGTCGCAATATCGAGTTGGCCAACCGAGAAGCGGTGGATTAACTATGACACCGCCCGTACTCCACGAGCGGACTTGTGCACGGATGAAATGTCGGGCTTCAACGTCCTTCTCCTAAGCAAACACCTCTCGAACTCCTACGATACGCTATCCTCTACCTCGTCGTTGATCTTACCTTCACATGTGCCGATATACGTAAAAATAGAGGGGTGAGTACAAGCGTGCTTCGGCAAGTCCCAACCGGGGTTGTAATTATTAAGGGTTTGGGCCCTAGCGAGTCTCTAAAACTGCTCTCGCTAGTTCAGTTTATCTCATGTCATCACCGCTGTCATGACACCACATGTTAGTCATCATCAAAATGTATATCTAATCATAGATGTTCGTCCTAGCACTTGCCCATTCCAGGGCGTGGCTATTGAATAGATTCAATTAACTTTCTGCAGAGGTGTACAAATTTCCCCACACGATAAACGCGATCTTACACGAGGCGTCATTGGCTCAAACGGGCCTAACGAGATCCGTACCAGCTTGGGTGCTACCCTAGGTATATTGGTATAATCTTCACCCCGACTTCCGGGGTTGGAAGGACAACACGCCACCCTAAGATGGCGCATCACCCCTAGACAATATGGTGATACCAAATCACCCACGGCTTCTTTTCACGGTAATACCTAATTACCTAACCTATCTTTATCAACACCACTCTCAATCTCAAATCATCAATATGTGCCTCTAGCACTTGCGCCACCGCGCCCAAACACTTCCGTGGAAGACCACTTTCGGCATCCACGCCAACCCGAACATGGGGCCACTCTCCCCACATGCTCCTAATAGGTAAACTTTTGCACCTTTCCGGCCACCTTGGATCCCAATTATACCTCAACCCAACGGGGTGTGAATCAAACCCGCCCCATAAGCGGCGTGTGGGCATGCGTAACATTATACTAGGTAGAAGGTCTATGAACCGGTCCTTAGGGGAGGCGAGTATCTCTCCGCGAGAACCCCTCGCGGCGATTCAGACGCGTGGTATTTAGGCTCTACCGGACTACCACTACTCACCTCTTTTTGTTGGTTAGGGTTCATTAGGCATTCTCATGTTTCTCTTGATCACAACGTATGAGCGTAGATAACGTGGATGATTACGTCATCCCGCTTAGCTCCATAGCTACGTTATCGCTCACACCACTATTTACTAATCCGATTTATTATTATCATTATCATTATATCATCATATTAAGGTCATGATTAAGGGGGGTAAGGACTTGCACAGGAGGTTCTTACGAATCGGCACGGCGTCGGCGCTCTAGCTTTGCTCGAGCGGGAAGCTTCTAATCGAGTCGTCGAATCTACTTGCGATTTGGCGATAAACCCTAGCTTGTACTATAGCACACAAAACAAACATAGAACATTATGGTGGCAATGGGTTAGATGCATAGAGCTAGATTTTAGATAAATTATGGAAGTCGTTTCACGCAAAAGCGGAATTAATTTGCATGAGATATGGATTTTATAATATTAATCCCTAATTGAATCATTAGGGTAATATTATAATATAATTTTATCATGTAATAATATTGGAACTAATTACATGATAAAATTCTATAAATCAAATAATGAATTTACAAATTTTAAAAAATTTTTCGGACATGGGAAGGTTTACTTTACAACGGTGTACAATTACAGGGTAGACCTAGCAATTGATCGTGTGTACACAGGGACGCATCCATGCGCGTGGACACCACGTGGGTCCAACCGACATCACGGTGGCAGCCACGTCGACTCCGCGTGGGTTACCTTTGTTGCCCTAGCGGATCGGGGGCGGTGGGGAGCGGGGAGGTGGCGTGTCGACTTCCCATTCGTCGATGGGTGGCGGCGTCCGCGGCGTTAGGGCGGCATCGAAGTCGTTCCGTCCGCCTCAGTCTTGGCTTCCTCCGGGCTTCGCTTCGCGGGAGTGGCCATCTCGGCCTATCCCTCGCCCGCGAGGGCTTGCCGGCATCTCCGGTCCCGAACCGTTGGTGTAGGTGCAGGCGGCGGGGTAGCTCGTCTCCCTCGGCGGCGGCCACGGCGGATTTCAACGGCTCGGCGCTACCGGTGCAAGCGATACAGGAAAACAGGGGGCAATTGAAAGAGTAGGGACTCGGGGACTCAGCGGCGACCACCTTGATCCCGACGACTATGGCGGCGGGAGCGGGACCAGCCCTGGCGTGTGGCGGCGCGGAGTTCCAGTTTGGGGGAAATGGGAACGCCGCGGAGGAAGGAAGGAGGGTGGCCAAAGCGGCAGCCAGGTGTTTCGGGTCGGGGCCCGGGCTCGTGAGGGGATTAGTGGTGCTCGATCGTGGCCGGGGAGGCTATTTATAGCCTCGCCGCCGGGCTCTCGCCGGGCGAAACTCCACCTCCACGAGATCTTTTTCGACCGTTCGTCGAGCCATTTATGACCTCAAGCGGCTCCCTCGGTAGCCCGTCTTGCCAGCATCCGTAGCGTTGGTGAGCTGGTCGTCGTTGCGTCGTCATCCACGATGGCGGTTCGGCCGCCGCCAAGCCGATCAGCGCGAAACTTGGCTCGTGAGACTCTTTGTGCCGGTTGACTGCTTGTTCTTTGTCTGCGAGTGGCGTCGTCTGGGTCAATACGGCTGAGGATGCTAGGGAGGTCTTGTCTTACCATCGTCGTCGTCTGGCGACTCGGCGCCTCGTCGATCGGCGGCCGCGGCGGACTCACGCCGCAGCGTTAGTGGCGGCCCGACTGTGCGGCGGGTCAAGTGTGGCGGCTGCGCTGCGACGGCGTCACATCGCGAGGGCCGTCGTGCCGTCCCTTGTGTGTCGGTCTCGCCCCTACGGGGGCAGCGATGCGGCGGGGGCCGCCTTGGCCGGGCGGCGTGCGGGATCGTCTCGGCGAGCGAAGGAGGAAGAGGCGGCGGCTCGGCGGTCCCAGTGGGCGACGGGAGGAGGAGGAGGGCGGGCTCCGCGCGTCGGGCTGGGGGCTCTTGGCTGGCTCCCTTGTTGGGCCGCCCTTTCGGTGGCGCGGGAAGGGAGGGAAGGAGAAGGGTTTGCTTTGGGCGAGGAGAGGGGAGGAGGGAAGAATGAGCCCAAGACCCCCTTTCTCTTTTCCTTTTCTATTTTCCTTTTCCCTATTTCTCTTTTCTACCATTCTTTCTCTCCCTATTTCTCATATGTGTGTAAACAATTATATGTCCTCATCATTTATACAAGCTCTCATGTCTTCCCATGACTTTAATTCATGGAAAATATTTATCCATGGTCACTTGTATAATTAGACATATATGTATATACACACATATCCTCTCTCTCATTATTTCGTGTATGACATATAATATAAATATTTTCTCAAGCACATTTGTACCTCTACTGACTTTATGGTCAAAGATAATTGTTTGTTGTGCTCGTAAAAGTATTTATAAATATTTTAGTACACACGAGGTTCGATGTTTTATTCCCGAGGAGGTAGCTTGTAAATCATTACTCATGCAATATTTCCATAATTTTAAATCTAGCACTTACCTTGCATCCATGGTCACCATAAAGTTCGCAAGCAACAAGCAAAGGGACCTAGTTTTTCTATATGGTGGGGATTTTTGAAATGCGGGGTTTTTAAAAGCAAGGTTTTGGTTTAGCGGAAAATAAATCAAGTTTTAGTTGTAATTCGAAAAAGTTCAAATTTTTAGTGAATTTTAAAATGATGTAAAAACACGGGTGTTACACTCTCCCACGAAGTTAGCGGCGTTGTCGGTGATGATGGAGTTCGGGACCCGGCGGTGGATGATGCGGTGAAGAACTTGGACGGTTTCCTCACGGCACCGCGCGATGGGCATAACCTCGATCCACTTTGAGAACTTGTCGATGGCGGCGAGGAGGTGCGTGTAGCCCCTACCGTCTTCTTGAAAGGTCCCACCATGTCGAGGCCCCGGCACGCGAACGGCCAGCTTGAGCGGGATCGTCTGGAGGGATCGGCCGAGGTGTAATACGGCGAAGAACGCGGCATCGCCCGCGGCGTCGGATGATTCGGATGGCGTCCGCGACGGCGGTTGGCCGTAAAAACCTGCCGGGAATCCCCGCCCCACGAGAGCTGGCGGGCGCCGCGATGGTGGCCGCGATCGCCCGGAAGTGGATCTCGATGAGCTTCTCCCCTTGCTGCCCAGGTGATGCAAATACCGAGGACTCGGAGGCTCGCGCGTAGAGCTCTTTGCCCACAAGGACGAACGACTTGGCCCGCGCCAGCCAGCGCTCGATTCCTCTTGCCCCGGGGAGCTTGCCTTCCTTTGAACTAAGCGGCGAGATCCGCCCGATCGCCTCGAGCCGCCGGTCGAGCTCGAGCCGCCCCGAGCCGATTGGGTGAGCTCGTGGCTAGGCAAGCTCGGCGTTGGGAGCTCGGGCTTGCGGGAGCCGCCTACTCCATAGGGGCCGAGCTCGGGCGTCGGCGCGGTTGAGTTACGCGTCTGTGTCGCGGGGTCGTCTTTGAGTCGTATCGATGGCTTGCGTTGCTCGTGCATGAAGACGCTGGCCCGGGGCCGGCAGTGATCCGACGCCGAGCTTACAGAACATCCGCGTGCCGTTGTTGAGGTGGCGGTGAATGTGGTTGACCTCGAGCGTGGAAGTGCTCCTCGAGTTCTCGGACCTTTCCGGTGGTAGGCGATCATCTTGAGTTGGCGCAATCGACTTCCTTTATGACTTGGTTTTTGGCGAGTTCCTCGCCCGGATCTCGAGGTGCGGACGCCGAGCAGCGCGGGCGTCGCGCAAGCCGTTCACGAGCCTACGTGCCGGCCCGCGTTTGTTGGGCGCGGGAAAGTGTAGGCGGATGGAGTACTTCATGCGCACCTGTTTGGAAGATGAAGACGGAGTCCGACGGGCGGCGCTGGCATTTCTTACGGATCCGCCGGGCACATCGTCGAAGATTCGATAATGTGTCGGGCGGCCGTAAGCCACCTCGGGTCCACTCGCGATGAAGTCTCAAGTAGAGCACAGGATTTTATGGCGTCTCGGGGCGAGGTGATGCGGGTCCCATGAGCTCAATAGCCCACTTGGCCATATGGCCCGTAACCTCGGGCTACGGATGACCTGCCAAGGGAATTTGGAGACGACCTTGACCGGATGGGAGTCGGGCGTAATGCCCGAGCTTGCGCCGGTGATCGGCGGCCGCCAAGATACGAGCTTTTCGAGTGTGTGGCGGGGTCTTGGTGTCGGGTGAGGACTTCGATGAAGTACACCGGGACGCTGCATTTTGAGCGCGCATGCCCTTCCTCCTCCTATCCAACGACGAAGCGTGTGCTCACCACCTTCGAGGTGGCCGAGATGTAAAGGGAGGATCGGTTAGTTGGGTGTGGGAGCGACGAGTACGCGGATTAGCAGAGTTGCTTCAGCTGAGTCGAGAGCTTCTTTGGGCTTCGCCGGTCGAGTAAAGCGCCTCGACTTCTTCCAAGAAATTGTAGAGTGGGAGGCTCTGCCCCGAGTCGAGCTATGAAACGACTTAGCGCGGCTAGGCATCCCGGTGAGCCGCTGCACGCACTTGACATTTTTATCGGCCCCATATTCGTTGTGGCGGCGATTTTTCTCGATTGGCCTCGATGCCACGTTCGGAAATGATGAAGCCAAGCAACTTCCTCGAGGGACCCCTAAGACACACTTCGGATTGAGCTTGACTCGAACTCTCGGAGCTTAGCAAAGACCTTCGAGGTCGTGGATGAGCTCTTTCGAGCGCTTTTTCTTGACAACGATGTCATCGACATATGCTTCTACGAGCTTTTCCGAGGAGCCTTCAAGATTTCTCGCATGCACCTTCGAAGGTGGCGCCGTTTTTCAAACCGGCGGGCATTGTTACGCATCGAGAATGCGGCCGAACGGAGTGATGAAGGAGGTAGCGAAGCCGACGAGCTCGCTCATCGCGATCTGGTGGTAGCCGGAAGTAGGCGTCGAAAAAAAGAAAGGTCTCGCACCCGAGTTGAGTCAACAATTTGGTCGATGCGCGGCAAAGGAAACGGATCGCCGGGCATGCCTTGTTGAGACCCGTGTAATCAACACACATTCTCCATTTCCCATTCTTCTTCTTAACTAGTACGAGGTTGGCTATCCACTCGGGATGATACACCTCCTTGATGAACCTAGCGGCTAAGAGCTTATCTATCTCCTCGGCGATTGCCCGGCGTCGATCGTCGTCGAACGTCTCGGCCTCAGCTTCACCGGCCGAGCCGGGTTTGATGTTCAAGGAGTGCTCGGCGACTTCCCTCGGTATGCCGGCATATCGAGGCCCTCCCATGCGAATACATCGAGGTGTGGCGGAGGAAGTCGGCGAGCTTCGCTTTCATTTGGGGTGAGCTCGGCACCCACGGAGAGTGCGCCCATCCTTGTCGGCCGTGACCTCCCTTGGCGTCCTCTTCGGCTCCGAATGTGCTCGTTACCTTCTGAGCTTCGGCCGGACGAGCTCGTGCCCCCACCTTCCAGGCTTCGGCGGTTGAGCTCGTGCTCGCCTTCTTTGAGCTCGGGGAGTCTTTCGGCGCTGCCCCGGCCGCCATCTGGGGGCAAAGACTCGCCGATTTCGACAAATGCGGTGTCTTGACCCGGCGGCAGGCTGTAGCGAATGCGTGCTCGAAGGTGGAGTCGACGGTGATGACCCCCCGACCCAAGGGGATCTTGGCTTGAGGTAAGGTGTAGTTGGGGGGGCCATGAACCGCCATACATGGCCGCCCCAGCAGGCGTGGTAGGCGTTCTTGAGCGGGAGCACCTCGAACGTGAGGACCTCACTGGCGGAAGTTGTCCGGGTGCCGAAGGTGACGGGGGAGGTCAACTGTCCGAGCGGGAGCATTCTGCTTCCCCGGCACCACCACCGGTGGATCGCCTCCGGCGACGGGCGACGCGTGCCTTGGGGATGCCAAGGGCTTGGAGCGCGTGGATGTAGAGGAGGTTGAGGCCGCCGCCACCATCCATCAACACCTTCCGAGGCGCATGGTGCCAATGATGGGATCGACGACGGCCGGTACCTTCACGGAGTGCCGGTCTGTGTCGAGGATGATCGGCCTTGTCGAAGGTGATCGCCGAGGCTCGACCACTTGAGGTACTCGGGGAGTGGCAGGCTCAGATGAAAGGAAAGGACCTCGCGGCGTGAGCTTCCCAATGTCGGTCTTGGACTGTGGCCGGGTGGCCTGCCCGGACGACGTTAATGACACCGTCCTCGATATTACATGTCGGCGTCGAACCGTCGGGAACGGTTTTAGCATCGCGTCGTCGTCGCCCTTACTTAATAAGCCACCACTTGTACGTGCCCATCACGTGTTTCTTCATGAGCGGCGTTCTTCATCTTGTCTTGACCGGCCCCTCGTGGTGCGAAGCACGGCTCCCCTCGAGCATCTTGTCGAAATGCTCTTTGGGGGCGGGCTTGCCACCCTTGCGCCCGGCCGACCTTGTTGTCGGCCCGGCCATGAAGTCGTCGTTGTTGTCGTCGCGGGCGCTTGTTCTTCTTGTTCTTTCTTAGCCGGGAGTTAGATCCCCGGCTTCCGTCGTCGCCCTTCGGCTGCCCTTGCTCGTGGCAGGCGGAGCGGCGTCCTCTCCCTGGCGTGGCGTGGCGAGGTCAGAGGAGCTCCTTCACGATTCGGGCTTACGGGCCAGCAGAGGCTCCAGTGGATCGGGGTCTCGCATGTAGTGCAAGGTGGAAGGCGGGTGATGATCTCGGGGGAGGGGCCTCCAGGGGGTTGTTCTGCGAGCTTGGAGCGCTGGTGTAGTCGCGGGGGGCTCTCCTTCTTCGCTTGCAGCCTCATACAGTCCCACGTCGTGCTTGGCCGGGCGTAGGTGCCTGAAGTTCTTAGTGAAGGCGTCGCGCGAGGTCTCCCGATTCTTGGATGGTGCCCTGGGGAGGTGCTCAAGCCACGATCGGCGCCCGAATCTTTGCAAGGTGGGGGAGGTTGCGGATGATGAAATAATGCATTTATCGGCACCTCGGGCACGCCAAGGCGGATAGTCCTCGAGCCATGTGGCGAGGGTCGGTCTCCGTTGTATACATCTCTAGGAGTCGGGCTTCGGGCGGGAGGAGAGGGAGCGGGCGTCGTGGATCGTGGCCCGAAGGCTTTAGGCCTCCTCGGCTTAGAGCTCGGCGGCCCGCCCCGTTTAGGGGGCGAGGCTCCTTGACCGGCCGGCGTGAAGGCTGCGGCTCTGTGTCTTCTTGTCATAAGCCACGCGGCGTTGCCTAGCTGTAGTTCGGGGGCGCTTCTCATGGTCGTCGCGGTGGTTCTTATGCATCGATCACGGGGGCGTTCTTCTCAGCTCGAGCCTCGAAGCTTTTCTTGTGGGCGTTGATGGTGTCGAGGGCGTCGGCGGTTCTCGCCGACTGCGTGGTGTCGTGGACCTCGGGGTGGAGAAAGCCTGCGTGCTCCTCTGCGTCGTCGGTGAACCGCGAGCTTCTTTTCTTTGGACCGCCCAGCCTCGCCGAGTCTGGGTACTCGTGGAGTTACGCATGCCTCGGGTCCCTCGGGGCGAGACAGCGTAGGAAGCGGCCTTGGTGGCCGCGAGGATGGATGCTCTCCCCGAACACCGGCGGGAGTTGATTCGGGCCCTCGTCGGTTGATCGATAAAATGGACCTCGGCGGGCTCGAGCTTCGTGCTGCGTGATTCTGTCTCCCTCGCCGCTTTCGGCGAGAGGCTTGGCGCTCTTGAGGCACAGCTGGCGGCGTTAAGCTCCTCGAGCTCTTCGGCCGAAACGCAGCGTGGTCGGCGAAGCTGGCCGGCCTGGCTTGGCGATCCGTGGCGTGTGTTGGGAGGCGTCGCTGGTGGACTTCCTCTTGCACCCTCGGGGGTGTGACACATGTAGCGGCGGCGTGGGATGCGCCAATCCATGAGGCTCATTCCATAGAGGCTGACTCGGCTCCCGCGGATCTTTGCCGGGGCTAAATCCATGATGAGTAGGAGGCCTGGCGGCCCGTTGAAGGGTACATCTTTGGCGTAGAAGCGCCCGTGAACTCGTCGTCGACCGCCTCTTCGCTTCGACGAAATGAGGGCGACATTGGCGGTGGAGAAGGTCACATCGCGAAGCCTCCGGCAAGAGGCTCGCGCGTCCCGTGATGTCGAAGCGTGTCCTTGATGAGGTCGAAGAAGCGGTCCGCGGCGGCGCGATGGGGCCGACCGACGCGGAGGTGGAGTTCAGCCCCATGCTCGTCGGGGCCAGATCGGTGGCGCCTCGAGGCGGCCGGGATGTCCTCACGCCTCATTGGGCGGGTGAAGCGGCTCGTGATGGACCGCTTCGGCTCGGTGCCTGAAGTCGATGGTCTTGGGCGCATCGCTGGCGCCGCGGCCGTCGTAGTGGAAGAAGCCATCAGTGGGGGAAAACGTCCGACTAGCGCCTACCGGGCGGCGCCAACCGTCGGGTCTAATACCACCATCACAAGAATGTCCGGCACGCGTGCTCAATGGCCTAGCTCTAGAGACAACGACACGAAATTTATCTTGGTTCGGGGCAAATCGCTCCCCTAGTCCGTGAGGCCACTATCCGAGCTCAAATGCTCATATCGGGGCTAGTACAAGCAAGGTCGAGAGGGGAGGGGGCTCCCAAGTCTCTATGATTGAGGCTAGTGCCAATATCGGGTGTGTGAGTGCGGTGCTTTGGGTGTTGGAATCTTGAACCTTGCCTCAACCAGAGGGTCTGCCTCCCCTTTATAGTCGCAAGGGGCTCGAGAGCTCGCCGAAATGAGACTTAAAGAAAGTGAAAATACATGTACAGAGTGTCGGATGCAAGAAAAGAGCTCTCCGGTGAGCTCGGGCGCTGACGAGCTTCCCCGCGAGCCCCTGCTTTGGATGCCGGTTAATTGGTCGCTCGTGACGCTGGATTCGCGGTTCGGCGGTGGTCGCGACGCCGCCCCCTAATCGTAGTTGGAAGCCGTCTTCTCGGTATAGGATGCACCCATACCATGGATGGGGAGGAGTACCGGTGTGTACCAGCCGGGCGCCATAGCGGAGCTGTTGGAGTCGGCGGGTATGGTGAAGTGGCGAATGACCTCTCCCCTGTGGGTGTAGTTCTACGCGGGCTACGATTACTGTCGTGGAGTGGTTGAGCTTGTCGAGAGTTGTTGACCAACTCTTGTACCCATGATCTTCCTTGAGAGGGCAAAGGATGAGCTCTCGGCGGCCGTCGTCGTGGAGCTTATGGAAAGGAGCTCGGCGAGTGGGAAGAGGTCCCCGAGGCGAGATCTTTCGGGTGCGGGGTGCGAGCTCATCGGTGAGAGGGAAAGGGAGCTCGAGCGAGGCGGAAGGCGGACCTCCATCGGGGAGCTCGTGTGTGTGAGAGCTCGAGCCAGGAGCACTCCCTTCGCCCATGAGGAGCCCGTCCACGATTAAGATCTCGGATCCCGTTTGCTCGTTAGGGATGGTTTGGGAGCTCGTGTACGGGTGTCCCAAATATCGATCCCCACAAGTAATTTATGTTTTTGTGTGACTTTTGGGTTGTTTTGTGAATCTTGGATCATACCACAATCAAATGGTCCTTGAGAACTCCTTAGGCAATGGTGATGATATCTTTTAGGTAGTTCAACAAGTTGGTTTTGTTGGGTTGCAACTTTATCGTGAAGTACTGATTATATTCCTGTGTTTAACATTTCATGCACCCGCAAGCATCATATTTAAATATATGGCATCATGTTGAGGCATACATTGTTTAGTGTAGTGAACGCGAGATCGAGAGTGTCAAATCGAGCCGATCTCGAGGAGGTTCTTTATCCATTAAGCGGGTTCGGATTTCTCTAGGTTTTCTCGAAGAGATAGTTTATTCCGTCAACGAAGGCAAGCCCCGGTTCATTAAACCTTTTCCTTGATATTTTAAAAAGCTTATATCACTTTTGTTTATGCTTTATTGCATTAAGTAATTAGGAGTTGAGTGATAACCTAATTCTTTGCATTACCATCCTTGTTTATTTCAATACCATCCTTGATAACCCATTTATTTCGAAAATGTTTAGTGATGCTTAGCCCCCAAGCTTAATTAGTTAAGCTTTTTCATCAAAATGTTTTATTTGAGGAGATGGTACCTTTTTCGAAAAAAAAGAAAGAGATGTAGTGATGAATTTGAGATCGGACGGGGCGTAGGTTGAAAGCCGGGCGGGATACCTAGGCGTGCTTGTCCCGTGTTGGTCGTGTAAGGACCGTCCCGTTGTTTGGATTGTTAAGTTCGGGACTTTTTGAACGCTAGTACGCGCTGAGGCCTTCGGCAAAGGCATGGCTGCCTGGTTGTCACCCCCAGTCGGTCGACCCTAACTAGCCACATACTCCGTAAGCGGGATCTCGGTGGAGCCAAATCGAATGGCAACCACACACCGGGAGTGGAGAGATGGCGGGAGTAGCATGTACCCACCCTACTGGTCAAACCGTCATTAGGGCCGGGGTAGGGAGGTGGAGTACTGTGCTCTCGGGTGGCGCAGCCTCGTTCCCCGTTTTGGACAAATCTGAAAGAAGGTTGATATATGCAAGCTTAAGTGCTACATATGTCGTGTGGTTAGGGATTCCAATTTGGGTATAATCGGTTCATGAATCGCCGTTGCTTCTCGGATATGGAGACCCGTTCTTACGCCCATTCATCGTAGTAAATGATGGAATATTTTTTTTGAGGAAAGAAAGTTGGCATAAGAAAAATATGTTTGCTCTAGAATAGGATAACCTAGAGTATATGAGTTACTAATCGATTTAAAAATATTGAAAGTAAGGATTCACTTATAGTAAGCTTTTACGCAAAAAGAGTCCTTGATTCTTGCTAAAGCCTTACCTTGACTCCTAAGACCAGCATTCCCGAGTCTTCTCCTCTTTTCTTTGTCGGGTAAGTCTTGTTGAGTACTCCCGCACTTTCGAGGGTTCTTTGACCCTTGTTGTAGGAGGCGAGGTCATGGCGCAGGCTTGTTTTGGTCCCTGCCGCATGACGGTGTACCGGGGAGGAAGATGACGAGTAGAGTTGAACCCTCGGGCGGGGTTGTCGGTGTATTATATGTATAATGTTACTCAAATAATTCCGGGCTTGTAATAATGTTACTTAAGTTTGTTTATTTGAATAAATGGTTTGTAAAACTATGGTTATGTAATCCTTCCGCCGTTTACTCTGATATATTTTGAATAAAATGTTGTAATACTGCAATGACTTGTTAATGAGATCCTGTTCGGAAGATTAATAGCACTTTCTAGATTTTTGGGAACGCCGCGTGCATAGTGATCGAGGGTCTTAATGACAATGATAAGTGCATGTGGGCCCCGTAATTTAGGAGGTTCTGTTACACCTTGAGAAGCCGACGCAACCATAACGTGACGGCGAGCCCACGACGCACTTCGCTACACCGGACACAACCACCATGGCAAGCCAGCCACTGGATGCTGCCCCATCGAACTTCTCACCACGTGCTGAACCGGCCCGGACGCTGTCGTGACGACCTCACCATTCGACGTTGTCGTGCTTCCCTACAAAGGCGACCGTCAACCCCGACCACACTGAGCCTTTGCACCCGCGACACCATACATCAGCAACCTCATCCACAGCGCCAGTGCCTAACCTCGTCGACTAGGAACATCTGCCTTGCCACCATCTCGGATTTCTAGTGACTAGTGATCCCTTTGCTCCCAAAAGATTCCACCTTTCCCTCCTCAATGTGAAAACCTAACGTGATCTTCAAAAAAGAAACTTTCTTGGACACTCATAAACCATACATCACTACCTTGTCAAAATCCGGCGCTCTTGAGTTACATAGCTCGAACATTATTATGTTACTGCTAGCTAAATCGATCAATCAAGATAATGTGGACTATCTAGAAGTCCACAATTTGTTTGCAGCGCAATAGTCCGAGCCAGAGGTATGTCTCCCTATAACAGCCAGTGTGTGCACAAGATTCTGCCATGCTTGTGTTTATTAGTTAAGTCTGTTATTGGCATGACCTGCTAAGACATATTCATCTAGCAAATAATTCTTGTTTTTGTAATTTCTGTATATTATCTTCGATATAAATAATGCTCTCAAGGATATTCCTCGATCCAACACAAAATGGTTGCATTATGCTTGTTCAATAGCATTGATCCTGCGTGCCCATTCCTAAACCCTCTAATATGAATAAGTCATCACTGAATTTGACTAAAGTGTGTTAAGGCCTCGAAACAGACATTGAACTCTTCATAAGAGACACTGATTTATATCTCGTGGGATTTAGAGTTGGTACTTCTCTTTTTGACCAAAAATGTGGAGACTTAGAGCAATCTATTTGTTTTCAGTGATTTATACAATTATGTCCTACTTTTCCTTCACACTGTTAGAATGGTGGGTATCTCATATGCTTGCTCATTGTAGACATAATGGCTTTGCTAGACAGTATGCATTGGTCCCCATGTTTCGCACTTTCAATGGCTTTGAAGTTCGTGTACGAGTTGTGACAAAAAAAATGGCGTGAGAATGATCCAATATATCGATGAAGGGATAAAGTATGATATGTGTGTAGCAATTACAAGTGTCATATTAGTCTTCTATGAGGCTTTGAGGTTTAAGTCTATATGCAGTGAGATAATTTGATGTCTTCATGACAAAACGTATATCACAGAGATATTAGAAAATCTATGGGCTCTAATTCAGATTTTGGGAGACATTCTCATCAGAAAGTTAAGGAGCTTTAAGGGTGTGCATGTAGCCACTCATTTCTCCGATCCTATGTTCTGAAGACAAAGAGGAGGGTGCAGGAAGAAGAGGAAGACAAGAATGTTTGGAAGGCAGTTCTCAAATAGGTTTAGAAGAAGAGAGGGCTCCCGAAGGAGGCCAGCGAGAGAAAGCTCCAACATGCGACAAGGGAGAGTAAGATGGTAGCTAGGGTTTACCAAAGAATAGTGGGAGAGCAGAGAGATTCCCTTGCCCTCATCCACTTGGTATTTTTATAGGCAAGAGGCGAAGAATTTGATAAGTCACTACATTGACCCCATATTGAGCATCTTATAAGGGGAGTTGGCCCATATGAATATGGGCTCCCTCCCCCCAACAGTAGCCCCTTAACTACTATATTATGACCGGCACTACATTGACATAACAACTGTTGTCATACAAGAAGAGGCACAATACAACTTGAAATCTAGTTGCGAACTCCATCCCCAAACCCCGTGGGAAAAAAAAAGGCATGGAGAAAAGAGCACACACACAACTCTAACCTATCTTGTTCTATTTTCGGAGGCTTTTAGCTTCGAGTGCCTTGATCTTCTGGAAGTTTTCATCTTTGGCTTTCGCCTCCTTCTTCTACTATTATATCGACTTCACTCAACGTTTATGACATCATCTTTAGACCTCGATGCGTAGCTCTTTGTCTCTAAGCCCTCTGCCTCCGGCATCTTCTCGACGTGTAGGTATTTGTTTCCAAGGTCTTCTCAGCATGGAGGTCTTTGCCTCCAAATCTTTTGGGAGTAGAGGTGTTCATGTCTAGGGCCTCCAAATCTTCACTCACAAACGTCAGGAAAAGGCTTCACGTTCCAGAGTGGCTTGTCCTTCGATGCACTATCCTAGCCCCTCTTGGCTAGCACTCATGACCGAATCCTTTGTCATGCTTGGTGTAGACGACGTAGTCGTAGTAGTGGAAGTAGATATCTTGGTGTTGAAGGAATTGTTGTATCCCTCGAGTTTGGCAACAGAGGCAAGTCATCATAGTTGTTGAAGTCGAAGGTGTTGATGTGGAGGGTCACGTGCCACTATAGTGGGTGAAGATGATGGCCTAACCCCTCTTTCCAAAGTGTTGGTGGAGGCCACCCATCATAGAGGTTTGTTGGTGATGTTTGCAAAGGTCCTTTTTGCAAAATGTATTTGGTGGAGCTGATGTGTTGGTGTAGACGCTGAAGGTGTCAGCGAAGCCCCCTCATGCCAAAGTGTTTGACGAACATGAGAATCACTTAACCCTTGTATGTGATGTATTTGCTTGATCAAGTACAATCTTGGTTGTGATGTGTCTTATTCGAGTTCCTCTTTAGACTTGATGGACTATCGGGTTAAGTGATGGTATGTGTGTGCCAACGCTCTTAGTAGGGGCAGTTATTCTTGATCTTGTATAAATTGGGTGGTTTAGTGATAACTTTCTATGTTTCCATATATGCTTGTGTAAGTGTCTCAAATCATCCTTAATCAATTCCATTGATTTTTCTTCAACCATAGAACAAACAGTTGCTTGTCATGGACAAGGACAAAAGGAGGACGTAATGAACACAAGGAGTGGAAGAAGGCTGAGTGATTCTCATTTGCTCAATTTTTTTGTACTATGTAATGGATCGACGTGGGCTTGGTGTGTATTATGTATATGAACCTGGATGAATATGTGAACTTAAATGTGTGTGAAGCGGCTAACTAGCTACTCATGAATTGTACTAGTTAAGCCAGTCTCAGTGAGGATATTCTATCTTTTTCCAAGACTTCCAGTTATTAGAAACAATGCAAACAAGTTTTATTTCCATAGAAATAATTTTATCTCATAAATATTTACTATCTCTTCTCATTTATACTATGTCATGTCCCATGAAATAAAAAATTTATCTCTTTCTTTGTAAGACTTTTAGTTATTAGAAACCGTGTAAATAAGTTTCATTCTTACAATACTTGCCGGCGTTGCCGCCACGATTGGGACGTGCTGTTGCATGCCGCGTTGCCTACTCCAGTGCGACACCTGCCGGTACTCGAGGAAAAGAGAGGGAAGAGTGTAGATGGTTAGGGTTTAGGAGTGATGGCGAGGTGCTTATATATACCTATGCTTTGAATCTAACAGATGTTCATTGGGTGCTCATCCATAGTTGCAAATAGATCGGGCCACATCATACCAACTCAAACCGGCTCCATCGGGCCAGGCGGAAAACCACGAATGACCTACAGCTAGCATAGTGTTATGAGTGCTCGTTTTTAAGGTGCCCACCCTCTTTCTACCTGAAACTCTACCATCCGAAATTTCCACGTATCTTGCTGCAGTAAATCACAAGATTTCGCTTGAATAATTATGTCACACTTACCTATCAGCTAGCTGAAGGAGAAACAATCAAATAAACGCTCCCTGCATGACCAGTGCAGTACAGTAGGGCAGTAGCTCACCAGACAAAGCCTTGCTGAATCCAAAATTTTGAAGTTGCAATAGCACCATCTAAACTTGCAAGAGTTTAGGTTAGGTTCAGTTGGCACTAACGACACATCCATCAGCTTATTCGACTCCATGAGAAACCTTCCCCACGAGCTCACCCAGCAAAGCCTACGCCTGCTGAATCCCAAATTTGCAGTACCGTGACGAAAGCTACCCATCAGGGAAGCTCTACAAGCGGCAGCCTCCAAGACACAAGCTTCGGCTCTTAATTATTGTGTCATCCCGAGCTCATTTTTTCCCCTAACTCCCTAAGCTAAGACATGGCTGCTAATGCTTGAAGTGCCTAATGCCGGTGAGGACGAGCGACACGCCGTACTTGTTGCAGCACGCGACGGCGTCCTCGTCCTTCTTACTGCCTCCTGGCTGAGCGATGATTCCGATGCCGTTCTGGCATGCCTCCTCAACAGCGTCGTTCCATGCTGCAGAAATTGATGGCCAAGTCACACGCCAGAAAACTAAGAACCCAATAGCCTCATCAAGGGACTAACAAAACATGAAAACAATAATTGTGCTGCCTCTCACCAAAAGGAAAGAAGGCATCGCTAGCCAATGCAGCTCCCTTGGCCTCTTCTCCTGCTTTCCTGAAGGCAATTCTGACACTCTCTCGTCTATTCGGCTGACCACTGCCCATTCCCAGCATGCAGTTGTTCTACAAACACAGTATCAGGTGGACCATTTAGTGGTTTCAGTGATTAGACTAGTACATATTAGCTTGAAAATTTATTTTGATAACAGAGGAAAAAATCACAAACCTTGGCTATTACAATGGCATTGCTCTTGACATGTTTTGCACAAAGCCAGGCAAATTTGGCATCGGCAAGCTCGTTTTCTTGTGGAGACCTCTCAGACTTTGTGGTAAAGGTGATCTCTTCAGGGGTTAAATCATCAGATTCCTGAGCCAACCACCCACCACTCACCTGCCTAAGTGAAAGCATCCCTTTTCCACTTCTCTTCGCCTCGAGTATTCTCAGCGTCTTTGACTTGCCACGGAGAATCTCAAGACCCTTCTCTGTATAGCCAGGAGCAACCACTATCTCATAGAACATCCGCGTCTCACCGTCTGTAGGACTCCTGAACTCACGAATTTCCTTCGCAAGATCCTAAACATACAGTACATATACACATATTTAGTGGCCAATGATGTAAACTAGTGAGTTAGTAAGATGCAGCATGCTGAATACCTCATCAATTGTCGTGTTGAATGCAACTATCCCACCAAATGCACTGACGGCATCTCCCTTTACAGCTAACCTGTAAGCTTCAAGAATGTCCTGTCGCGAAGCAACACCACATGGATTTGTGTGCTTCACCACAACACAAGTAGGACTATCAAATTCTGATACGCAGTTCCATGCAGCATCCGCATCCAAGTAGTTGTTGTAAGACATTTCCTGCAAAAGAATATTATTTATTCAAAGCTTCTTTGAGATATGTAGAACAGGATTTTTAGAATACACATTACAGTTCAATTGTATGTAACTGGATGACTAAGCAGCGTATCCAGCAAGTTAAGGCCTGTTAGGCAAATTAAGTTTTGTATCATCCTAGCTGTTCTAAATGCATTACAACTGCTTAGCTACTTGAATAACTGAGGCTAGCCATACAAAATCTTACCTTGCCATGGTGTTGAATAGCAGTGGCAATGCCGCCAGCACTGAGACGCGAAAGGCTCTTGTCAGCATAGAACGCAGCACTCTGATGAGGATTTTCGCCATACCGGAGTGCAGACTTCAGCTCAAGTGGCACAGTTAAACTTGGGGGAAACATCTCTCCTACCGAAACATAACATGCATGCAGTCAGACAGCCATATAAAAAAATTCAATCCGTGGTGCTATACACTGAGAGCTGTCGATGTAACCACTAATAAGGAAATAGCAGGCTATACCAGGAAATAGCACACTAAAGCGACGTTGCCAGCATTTTGAAAAGGCTGCCGCTAAATCCAATACCCAGCTATTTAGTATTTACAATAATGAATTCAATTATTCAGTCTGTTACTGAAGCAGTACCTTTATTCGATTGCTTCCAGAACCATTCTGACACAACAGAATCGTAAGAGGCGACATGCTGGAAAGCTTTCCATGCCAACATCCTGCGGAACTGCTGATCCTCTTGATTTCCTTTAAGGTACTCCAGTAAAGCAGGATAATCATTATGATCCACCACAATAAGAACATCCTTATGGTTCTGTCAAAACATAGAGCAAGAGACATCCGTAGTTAAAGTACGCCAACCATTGAGCATATCAATATTACCCTTGCAGTTTATGTCCCAAATGCATGAATAAACTGCAATAATGTAGTAAGAGTTGCATGGTAAATGGTCCCAAGACCCGAAATATTTAGGTACCTTGGCTGCAGCTCTGATCATTGTGGGCCCACCAATATCAATATTTTCAATGCCATCCTCAAAAGAGATGTTACCAGAGGTGACTTTGTCATAAAAGGGATACAAATTCACCACAACCACATCAAATGTTCCTGTACCCCCAAAGAAAAGAATTTTAGTTCATATACAGTTTGTTGGTCTACAAAATTAGCAGAAATATTTAACCTTGTTATATGACAATTAAAAGTCATAAGAAATGTTAAATGGCGGAATAATAAACTTCACCAATTCCATGATCCTTCAGTGCCTTCAAATGATGCTCCTGGTCTCTCCTGGCAAGAATACCACCATGTATACTTGGATGCAATGTTTTCACTCGTCCATCAAGCTGAAATAACAAGATATAAAGAAAATATGTTAAAACGAGCAAAGAATTATGTTCATTACCACTGAGAACATTTTGTAGGTGTTCATACCATTTCAGGGAAATGTGTGATTTCTTCAACTTTTGTAACACTGACTCCTGCTGCTTCCAGGCTGGATGCTGTTCCACCAGTGGAGACGATGGAATACCTATGGGGACAAAACATTGTTTATGAGATGCTTCATTGCTGAGTTAGAATTTTACTTTATTTTTTGCCTCAAAAGCTTGCATCCTTATTTTCTAGTACTACATAAGTAACATATATCATCTACAAGTAGGAATTTATCCAAGGTAGGCACCTATACTACCAAAATACCCTGGCAGAAAAATTCAGTAAACAAGTGATAACCACTGCTTCTTACCCCAAGCCCTGAAGACCATTGCCAAGATAAGCCAAATCTGTTTTATCCGACAACGATATCAGTACTTGTTTCTTTCCTGAAACTGTAGGATACCGCCATCAGTTAATAAACCCGAAGTAAGTCTCCGTCAGTGAGTTAGTTAATAACGGGATCAAAGAACAGACGCACAGTTCTAGGGTAAGTCAGAGCATTGATGTATTCATAAACATAACTGATCCCTTAATGAATTCAGTTGCCAGAAAAGTGAAATTAGCTATGACTGTGAGAAGCATCCAATCTAGGATATTAGAGATAAGCAGCTAGACGAAACCATCCAAATAAGATTTCTTCAGTCACGCTACACAAAAGGCAATCTTTTACCAATAAATACATCTCCACGACAAACAGGAGAGCACATGAATGAACAAAGAAAAGATATGCTTTACTTACGGCTGAGCTCGGTCTGCGCCGCTGCCACGGCGGCGGGGCTGGCAGACCGCGCCGCCACCGAGAGGGATGACGCCAGGGACACGCGGTCCTGCAGGAAACCAGCAGAACGCTCACTAGTAAGTCATTAGAATCCAGAAGCGAGCAACGTGGGGAATGAAGAAAGCAAGCAGGGAAGTAGCAGCAAAGGGGGCGGCCACGCGGAGTACCGTGTGGTGCGGCGCCGGGGCGAAGCTGTGGTAGCGGCGGAGAGGCGCCGCGCGCAGGCCTGCGGCGAGCTTGGCGGCGGCGGCCGGGGACGAGAGCAGGTGGAGCGGCATGGCTGGGCGTGGCGGCGGCGCACGGAGGGGGAGCAGGGTACAGGAAAGAACGGCTGCCTTGAAAAGCGTTAGAACAGAACAAATAGGTCTATACACTTCGGAATGCGGGAACCTTTTTCTATTTCTAATGTTCCTTTAAAAAAAAAAACTAATTTTTCATAATCCATGGAAATTTCTGCGTTCCAAAACAAAAATTAAACTCTAAGGATTTTTATTTACTCCTGACTTTTATCTTTTTCTTTTTTAAAAAAAAAAACCATCAAGGAGGTGTTTCTACATGACTTTTAGTAAAAAGTTCCAAAAAATCACCTTATTTAGTTAACTAGGGACAATTTTTTTTTTGTCTCAACACAGAGAAATCCCTGTAACCAAACACACCTCCCCCACCCCCCACCCCGCGCCCGTTTTAAAAAGTTCAAAGTCTCCGCCAAGCACAATGGAGTTCTAATTCAAATGTGACCAAATGGGGTACCAAATGTTTTTTTACTATATACACGTAGTAAAATGTTAAAATTCTATCAAATTAGTGTCTTGTTAATAACAAAGAGTCAGCTTAATGGGGTCTTGTTAATAACAAAAAAAAGTTAGTTTAGGTTGTGTTTCATCCTAGATTTAGACGATGATCTATCTTTTAGTAAAAAAAGTTCAAAAAAATCACTTGTTTGAGGGGATAAGAATATCTATATTGTGTGTCTATTTTAAAGAAGAAAAAAGGTGAGGGAATAAGAATATCTATATTATGTTTTTGTGACTATTTTTTCTAGAATACGCAAAAGTTTTGTGCATTTCTGTATTATTTTAGATGATAGTTCCTGTCATGTTTTTGTGACTATTTTTTTGCCCTAGGGTTTGATTAATACAATGGATGGAGCTTTACCCCTTGTCTTTTTTTCCTTAAGCGATTACTCACGCGGTGGGATCCATACATTAGTTTCTTCCATTCCCAATTTGTCTACAATTGTTTCAGGGTCCGCGCAAGCGCTGGACTTGCCCACCTTGTTCACCTCCTTGCCCGTATTCGACATGCTTGTCACCATACCCACCAGCCCACCACATTAGGAGTGCCCCTTATCTCTATGTACGATCGTTGGGAAGCAACAGTCTCAAAGATCAAGCACAGAAGCTGAACATAAATCGTTGGCAAATGCTACAGGTAATGTGGATACACAAATTATTACATGAGTTAGGTATTTCACATCCCCAAGCAGCATGTTTATGGTGTGACAACATTGGTGTCAAGTATCACTCAGCCAATCCTCCCATGCTCTTCCATATAGAAATTGATTTTCATTTTGTGAGCAAGCAAGCTGCAGCAAAGCCCTTTGATATCAGATTCATCGGCACCACGTCGATGGCTTCACCAAAGCACTTCCAGAAAAGCAGACTTTGGCCATCAGACACAATCTCAACTTAGTCGACCAATTGTGATTGTCGAGGGGGTGAGGTCCTAATTTGTAGCACTTCCATCGATTGTAACAGAGTCATGGACCATCCATTGTAACTAGAGTCATGGAGCTTCATTATTGTAATCATTGGTTGTAAGCCACGGGCGGGGCAATTTATCCCCTATGTAAACCATTCTTACATTGGTCTCTTCCTTTTCCCCTCCTTCTACTCCTCCTCTTCACCCACCTCCTCTATGGTCCTCCACCTCCTTCATGTCCTCCTTCACCTTCTCCTTATGAATCAAATGGTTGAGTCCACCACATGGGTGTCTTTGCATTTGCACTTCCTCCCAAGCATTTCTTAAGTTTTTGTCAAAAACTTCATCGGTGACAACAAACTTCAACACACCCTGCATTTCTCCCTTCAAGACATTTCATCCCTCAACACACTCACAAAAGACCAAAATACATCATTACCAAATACCATGCCTTAGGTCTAGGAAACCCACTACACAATTAAATAAATGAGAGAGAAGTAAAAGTAGTGTAATATAAAATAAACAACACAAACGAAAAAGTGTTAGATATACGTCTTACCCCTTTTTTTGGAATGAGCTAATTGTATGCCCATTTTTTCTTGGGTGAAGAAAAGGTCGGGACATCTTTTTTGCATCCGCTAAACACAAATATATCTCCCCAATGCTCCACATTGTCAATCAAAAGTGCAACAGAAAGCCTACCAAATACAATAAATTGGTGTTCAAGAAAGCTTTTTCTTGGAGATCAAAGCGATATTAGGCATGAATCGGCGATGGAGGTGGGAAAGGTGGAAGCTTTTGACAAGGCAAGGGCTCACCGATGATTTTATGGCGAAAGCGAAGCGACGTTTCCGGTTGGTAAGGTTCATTCGGCGCTGGATGAGGATCTCAATGGCCACGAGGAGGTTGTGTAGAGGCTTGGCTTGGTTTGATGGCCGGCGGGCGGGGAGCCCACTAAAAGAAAACTTCTCCCGGATGGAGAGATATGTCCAAAGTGTAGGAAAATAAATAATGTGCAAAGGCGTGCCATATTCTCGATGAACTCTAATCTTTATTAATTCTTTGAGAGAATTAAAAAGTCGTTCCCCACTTGAGGATTTACATTTTCATTGTGCTAATACATGGCGTGTCGGTCGACATGAATTCTTGGTCCCGTGGCCTCATGAAGCCGCCCGATTAATTACATCCACGGTGTTGGACCGCGGAAAACCTCCGATTAAGTTGTGCAAATGGTTGTCGTCTTGTAATTTGTATAAATATTCTCCAAGTATAAATGGCGGCAAGAAAAATATACCCAAAGCCTTGTCGGTCTTTGTTCATAATGATCCCTCGTCTGTTTGGGGGCCCTAAGGTTTCATCCCCATCTTCCGACTCTAGGATAGCAAAGGGCTCATTTGAAGTTGAGGCTAGGCAAGAAGAAATAATTGTTTCCGATGATTGGCCCTTAATTCGGGATATTGGAGGTCGGATCCCGCAAAGGGTGGGGTCTGGCCCGATCGGACAAGGTCGTAAACCGCTCTGAAAAGCGGGAAATTAAGGCCGCCGACCCCCACTCAGCCCTAGGACCAAAACCTGCGACCCGGTGTCCTTTGCAAGGGGTGGCATTCCGGCTCGGGGACGGGGGGGAAAACGCATGACCGGGATGGTCCCCTTTATGCCCAGGTCAGAGCCAAAAGACCAAGACTTAATATCCGGAAGCATCGGGGGTGGTTGGAATTTTGGGCATGTAAAGGTATACATATGTGTATAAATAGACCGCCCAACGGCTTTGTAAGCAAGTAATACAAGCCCAATTGCCGTTCAATACGCGGTATTCGGTTGTCCATAGGGTGCCATAAGATTTGGGGCCACTCCAACATAAACATGAATTCATGATAAAGTCTCAAGTCAATGTTCGACCTCGTCGGTTGCGAACAAAGGGGCCTAGCCTCATTGGTCTAGATTGGACGTTTACGGCCTTGTCGGTCACGGATGGTGATGATCTCCAAGCCTTGTCGGTTAAGGAGAGAAATATGTTCCACCTTGTTGGTGAAGACATATGTATTCCCGGCCTCGTTGGTCGCGGGGGTGACGTTTATCGTTACTTGAGAAACTTCATGATATTTCAGTCATATCGGACACGGATAAGTCTTTTCAGACTGAATCAACAATTATTGGTAATGGAGACACGTATCAAAACTCAAGCAAGTTGCCCTGAATTTATGTCATGCAATTCTTTTTTTTTTTGAAAGTGTGCCCATTGACACGTATTGCATTAAGGGAAATCGAGTTTTTTTATCGCGTCGCACACTTTAGCCAAAACAATTGCGCTCCGTGCTAAAAAGCACATAGACAAGAATCCTTTGGGTGTGGTTTGTTTTACTTAAAAAGGTAAACTATTGACGCGACGAAGGGAGGAAGTTGCGCCTACGATTGAGGAGAAGAATCTCCTCCAGGTGGCGCCATACCACGGGCCCAAGTTATTGGGACCACACCGAAATCGAACCGGTGAGGGCTTCGGTTCAATGGTTCAATGTTCAACCGTTGGGGACCGTTGACCCCGCCTTCGATTATTTTTGGACCGGACGAAACCGCCACAAAAACATTGAACCGGTACATATATATATATACTATAATTAATAATTAATAGATGATAAACAACACAAATTTAATAGCACAGCTATAAAATTCATACATATGCAGCAAAAAGATAAACGACCGTATCTTCAAATAAGCAGATAAAGAATACAGTTATATAACCTGCTTATAATATACGCATAAATAGATTCTCAAAAAAAAAAAAAATATACGCATAAATATAATATATGGAGGACTTATATAGTGGTGCAAAATGAACTTAATATAGTAATTCAAATATTCATTGCAACACAATTTCAAATGAAAGAAAATGAACGTGAACAGCTGCTCGTCAAGATAAAGAGAGATATTATTTGCCTAACTTAGAGCTTGTATACGTATGATTTTTTAAAAAAAAAAAATAAAAATCAAGCAGGCACGCACACATCAAACCAAACTTCAAACATCTCCAATGCCTAGCTCCCACCAGGCAATAGCCCACCACGCACCAGCAACTCGCTGCGTACACAATCAGCAAGCCCACCTGCGACCTGCGATGGCCCACGTGTGCATTTTACTCATGCATGGCAGGAACCAAAACTGGGGCGGTTCGCATGAAACCGGCGGTTCGCCGGTTCCGTAAAAAACCGGCAGGTTCAAGCAGTTTTACCGGTTTTTTGTCTTCTAAGGTGATCTTAGAGGCTTATTTTTATGGGGGTCCGTCGATCGACAAGGGCGCATGGGTTTCATATCCATCCGCCATTTTTCGAAACTTGGTCACTAGCTTACGGACGGGTGGTGAGCTTGTTGAGCAACACCAAGACCGGGAGTGGATCGTGATTTGCGAAGCGGGTGCGTTTTATGGCCCTTTCCTCATCGGTGATACTAGGGGGCTAATGATGGGCTCGTCAGCGGCAGGATGGAAGTCTTGGACGGAAGCAGCAGTGGGCACGCCGGGGTGCCCCGCCGATTATTGGTAATGGAAATGCAGATTGTCCGGGTTATGGGGCAGTGAATGCACGCCCTTCGCATTGGACACTTTAATTTGTTTTGGCTGCCAATCGTTAGTGGCTAGTTGTGGCTGTCGACCCTGAGTCTTGTGGTCTTAAAATATGCATGAATGACCGCATAATTGTCAAATGAACAAAATTGCCACAGCCTCTGTCCGTCAATGGCATATGATAAGAATTTAATCATGACTTCACCACAAACGGAGCGTCATGTCAGCCAAACTGTGATTTAATCATGAATAGAGACGAAGACGACGGCAGCTCGGTCATCATGCCACACATCTCAATTATATTGACAAGTTCCGGTCAGGAACCGTGCACAAACACTACTTTACTCTGAACCCAGTTCTGAGAGCTGACCGGCTAACAAATACACGATTCGATTTTTTTATACATGTGTCACTAGGGAACATGACTCGGACACATCTCAAGTTTACAAAATTGGTGCACCATAGGAAACTACTTTGAATCATAGGGCTGAAATTCACAGCAGGCCACTAATACTCTGTCATGCCTAAATATTTCAAAAGTTGTGAGAATAACAATACATGGTCTTCTTTTCAGTAAACTTCCCGGCTACTACATTTCAAGCCACATGCTTACTTCTGAACTAGTATGTATATATGACATCTTGCTTGCTTATTACACTGCACACCTGATGATACACAACACTAAAATTTGGAGGGCACATATTTTCTGGACCTCTAATTGACTGAACATAGTGGCGTCCCAACGTTGGTATTCTCTAATACCAGTCAGGCGTGTGTCCTTGTTACTGCCTCCAAAGTGACATATGTGCCATGCTTCTTACTTGCATGCAGGCATCTCTAGTAGTGCACCTCACACTTATATATATATATTGCCAGGTTCGCAACTTTCTTGATCATCCACCGGCAATCTGACTAATTACATGACAAACATTTTGCTACTGCCACCATCTCATATATGCAAACATCATTTTGCCAGTGGCCACCGAATGGGATTTGCCAGAGTGTGTAAGCCTCATGGCCAGGGTCTCTTTACTAATCTTGTGAAGACTGCATCAAGGCCACGATCACTTTGCATCTTAATCTTGGGAAGACCCTTCCTGCCATATAGCACCTGGATCTTGTGACGACCCGCAGACTTCTCCAAATCTTGTGATGACCCATCTAGTCACGGGCAAATGCTCGTGTGGCAGTGGCGAGCAGTGTTTTTTTTTTTTTTTTTTTTTTTTTTTGGTGGCGATCAATCTTGTGGCGATGTTGCCTTGTGATGGCCGCATCGGCTTCTCTAGTCTTGTGAAGCACCCGATCTCGTGACGAAATTCTCTCGAAGTTGGTGATTGTTTCGCTCCAAAGTTTATGAGTGCAAAGTCGAAGATGTCAATGATGGCTCCTCGGCTTTGACGAGTTAGTGAAAAGACACCCATGAGGACTTCCTAATGAAAAGGTTGTCGAGGATGTAAAAGTTCATGTCGAACCATGAACAATGGATCATTGAATTTTTACAACAAGGTGAGGTAGAGTGAATGATTGAATTATTCCTAATGATGGATGGTATATTTTGTTTTATCTTATTTATTTTTACTGTACAAGGAATGGTGAAATAAACCCCTCGCATTTCAATCACTTCGGCGCCAAGCCCCACACTTTTGGAAGCGATGGGTCCATGAGTTGAAAATGAGGCCGACACACACCTTTTTAGCGATGGGGTGAATGGACCACGAACCAAGCCCCTCGATGTTTGTTGAGTATTTTAGTTCATCCCTTCACATCTTTTAGATGACAGGGAAATAGATCTCCTCAGCGGGTTTAGATTATTTTCAGCACCAACCCCTCACACCTTTCGGCAAAGGGAGAGGCAAAATTCGGCGTACTTAGACTATTTTGGCACCAGTCCCTCACCTTTTTTGGCGAAGGATGAACAGAGGCAAAATGAGCTCCTCGGCGTATTTAGACTATTTTCGACGCCAACTCCTCACACCTTTTCGGCGAAGGGGTGAATAGAGGCGAATCGAGCCCATCAGGGCATCAATTGAAGGGCACATGTGTAAAGTCAACAAAAAGAAAAAAAACTAACTATAACATGTTTCTCCTACGAATATAACTTACTAGATGAGTGTCCATGCCTTGCAAGGAGAGAACACTTAAATATAAATGGTGGTGGTGATATATTCAGTTGATGCTACATAAAATCAATTCAAACAAAGAACTATTAGACTTTATGGGGGTTCTTTTGTTGTATAGCACCATACATGTGTATTTTGTTCAAATAAAATGTAGCATCACTTGCCCGATTCCTTAATATCATAGTAACTGTACAGGAGACCCAATGAACACATGTAAACATGTGCTAAATCAAAACATGGCCCGTCTAATTATTATTATTACCTAAAAAGAGTATACAACAAATAACATTGCATGCTAAGATGTCTTGGACTTACAATTATAATAGTATTGGTTGTGATAAAGTATTAATCTTTTCTATAACTTGAGAGAAACTTCATCCATGATTAAGATCTTGTTTGGCACGGCTCCACTTCACCAGTGAAGCTGTTTTTTTGGGCTTCAGCTCCATGAACAACTTTATTGGTGGAGCTAGAGCCGTTTTGATAAATCGTTTGGTAAAACAGCCCGCATATAGAGTTCTTTAAAATATGCTCTCATGAAACGATACGTAGAATGAGGTGAAGCTAGAAGAATCCTACTAATTTTTTTGCTCTTTCTCACCCCAAAGGTCTATGAGAACACGGTTTTTTTTTTCTTGGGTGGAGCCATTTTATTTTACCCGGTCTCTCTCGATCTCATTAAATAGATATTCAGATATAGTATATCTGGCCGACATTGAGCAGGCTCTCATGGGGCACGTTGAAGATGACGCTGTTCTCCCTGCACACCCTCCTCATGAAGGCGTACATGTAGTCGACGGCGAGCTTCTTGACGACGCCCGAGTCCCGCCGCGCGCGCACGATGGTGTTCCCGAGGATGTGCACCACGCCGGCGTCCTTGCACCGGTTCAGGAACTCCAGCTCGTCGCCCACCGTGCTGGCCTGCCCCACCGCCGACGCCGACGCCGAGCACTGCAGCTGCAGCCGCATCCTCCCGGCGCCAGGGGCGAAGACTGCGTGGCGGGCACGATCGAGTCCTGCGACGAGAAGCTCAGCTCGCCGCCGCTGGAGCACATGGTCGCGCACGCCCGCTCGCCCTGCTGCTGGAACGCCGCCGCGCCGCGGCCGGAGCCGACCTGCTCCGGCACGCTGAACTCGTCCGAGTCGGAGTAGCCCTCCATCATGCTCTCGAGCCGGACGAAGAAGACGACGCAGTCGAAGAGCATCCGCTCGAAGTCCTCGTCCCTCTTGTGCAGGTCCTTGTACCCGTACCTGGCCACGCACCGGAACATGTGGAAGTTCTTGGGGCCGATCCGCCGCACCAAGAACCGCTCCTCCGTCGGCACCGTGTACACGGGGAGGTACTTGACGCACACGAACACCACCACCGAGTGGATCGCGGGAGGTTGGTGATGAAATGGGAGAAGATGTGCGGCACGCCGCTGGCCAGCTCCGTGTACACGAAGCCGATCCCGGGGACCCTGACGAGCCCGAGGCTGGGGCCCAGACCCAGGATCCACGCCATGGACACCTTGCTGTGCATCTCGAACTCGTACCGCTTCACCGTGCAGAAATGCCACACGTACATGATGGCGAAGAAGGCCGTCGCCACCACCAGCGGGACCCAGCCGCCCTGGTCGATCTTCAGGATGCACGCCACGAAGTAGGGAACCTCCACCATGAGCGAGAGCACGAAGAAGGTGATCACCAGGATCCAGTGGCTCTTCCAGACCAGCAGCATTATTGGCACCATTAGGAATGTCGTAACGAGCATGACTATAACCACTGCAGTACCTGCTCATTTTTTTTTTTTTTTTTCAATATCAAACTCGACAGTTAAGTGTTGTCTGATGCATTATGCAGTGTTCTCATTTCAGAGAGAAAACGGTGCATTTTGGTTCTGAGAGGAAAAGGAAACCTTACCATACGCATTGCCTATCTGGCTTTGGTTCTTGAATCCAGCAGTTACAGCAATGCAGAGAACCAGAAGGATCCAGTTGATGTCAGGGATGTAAATCTGCCCAAGGAATTTCTTCGAGGTGTGGACTATCTTCACGCGAGGGAAGCAACCGAGTGCAAGAGCTTGCTTTATGATTGAGTAGGTGGCCGATATGGTGGCTTGACTCGCAACAATTGCTGCAGCTGTTGCTATGACAAAGGCCGGCCAGTATATGGCACCTGCAAGCAATGATCAAACATGTCACTACCACCACCAAATCACAATACACATCCAGTGACAATACACACACACTATCAATAATGCGTTATGCACAGTACCAGCGTGCACCTAGCAGACATCGTGTGGTGGCACACTGACAGCTGTGCCTTTAAATTACTAGTGAATATGATTGTGTGATGTCGTAGATGAGGGGACCTGGAATTGATCGATAGAAGGCGTCAGCCACATGTGTTTTGTTGGAAATTATGTAGGCAGCCTGCCCTGTGTACGCCAGTAGAAGGCATGGAAACACAATCAAGGTGAAAGCTATCTGCAAACATATCTTCACATTAGCAAACACTCAACTATAAATACACATATGGCTACCTGGTACAGAAGGCTTTTACCTGAATTGCCAACACAGGAAAGTGACAGAGATCAGCAAATAGCGCTTCAGTTCCTGCACAGAGAAAAGAATGATTTTCATGCTACAATGGATATACTAGAAGCGATGAAACATAAGCAAGCTATATTTCTTAACACCTCCACCGCCAACCCAAAAAAGCTAAGTGATCCGACTCTGACCCGTGATGCTAAGCATGATTCCTCCCAGAGACGTCCAGATGTCAGAATTCCTTCTCCGTTGGAAAAACCGGTAAATATATATTGGATTGTATGCTTTTAACACAGAGCTATCATACTTGTGTATATTTATAGCTCCGACGCTTCCAATTAGGATGAACCAGAGGAGAACTATTGGCGCAAAGAGCCATCCCACTTTATCTGTTCCATAGTGCTGCATGCTAAATAATCCGATTAAGATGACCACAGCGACGACCACAACAACATCTGCAAGATACAGAGGAAAACAATATCAGTTTTTCTTGTCAAATTATTAAAAAGATAGATGGGACTTTGGAACTGCTGTAGTAAAACCGAAAAGGACTGATGTGTGATGAGATTGTGATGCATACATCAACAGAAACAGATATGCACTAACTAATTTCCTTCCACTGTTGCAATAAGAACAAGCTTTGGTTTGCTTACAATAATTTTGAATAAAAAATTCAATAAGTTGCAGTACACCAAAAAAATACAAAATGGGAAATACATACCAGTACTCATGTTCTGGTTCTGGACCTTAATGCCACCTGATGCAGAAAGAACTACAGAAACCACAAAACCATAAGTCACATCCTAAAATTACATCAGACTTTAGTCAAAACAATGAGATGCTTAGCATTGTAAAAAAAACGTGATGATGAGTACCAGATATAGCAGGCGTAAGGATTCCATCTCCAATTGCTGTACAAGTACCAATTAAAACAAGAATAAGAAGAATGTTTCTCTTATATGCATGTGACTCTATCCATCTCTTTATTTTTTCTGCAACTGAATTCTCTTCATAGGTTTGCCGACTATATGTCGTCAATTCCTCATCGGTCCTGTGTTGATTAGGTATGGTGTTGATCTTTGCATGACGGCATAATAGGGAATAAAGAGCAAATGTTCCACCTGCAAGAAAAGCGCAACATGTTGTCACCTTAGGAGCTACACACTATGCAAACACTGAGCAGCAGCAAAAATATCTCAGGTCAAAAGTTTCATCATTATAGAAATGCACTTTAGCACCCTGAAATCTCTGAAGAAAAGAAAGGTATTCTTCTAACCAATTCAAGAGGTGTGATATGTCAAAAGTGTGATGTGCTATACTGCTATCATAATTCCCAAGTACCGTAAATCTCTATTTTCTAATGTATAGAAATTTAGTTCTTTGAGAAGTATGTAATTCACCTTTTAAGCCATGCAGATCTTAAGGGGTTGGTTAGAAATTTCCTTTAAATAAAAACTTGGTTGCACATTGTTGTCTGTCTGCAGTGAAGGTGCTATTGGAAAAGGTGTTTTTGTACTTTGATCTTAGAAATTTTTCTTTTAGACTCATCTAATGAAACTTAACAAAAATAGGACTGTGAGGATCAAGCATCTTACCTTGACCGTTGTCATTTGCCCTTAAGACCACAAATACATACTTGAGAAGTGGTATGAGAGTGAGGGTGTAAATAATCAAGGAAAGAGCTCCAATAACATCCTCATCCTCACCCTCACTTATTCCATGAGGAAATATATTATAGAACACATATAAAGGTGACGTGCCCAAGTCACCAAAGACCACCCCAAGGCTCTGAAATGCCAGCCGTAGTAACAAAGCTGATGAGAACTTCTGCATGAAAGGAAACAACAGTCAACAGAAATTCTTGATTTAGCAGCCTATTTACTTAAATCACAAACTAAAATTCTTCTTTTTTTTTTTTTTTTTTTGAAACTTAACTAAGATTCTTCTTCCTTGGACTAGAGATTCTTCTGGTAGTGATTTCATTGGAGGTAGAATGAACGAATCATAGACTTGTTTAAAACAAAAGGGCTCCTTAGGAAAGATAGTAATATGATCCCAGGAAAGTTTCTTCAATCATCCTCTACAGTTGGAAAGAATACATATTCGTGCAGTAAAAAAATGCAGTGGTGTTGAAATGGTGCATTTATTCCAGAATCTAGATGTTTTCAGAGAACAGACTGCACATGCACAGTGAGATGGATTGTCACATGCAGACACTAATCTTACGTATCTATTGGAAGACTGCAAGTACCGAGGAAAAATTGCCGTCTTGGCAACAAAAACAAAATCAACATGAAAGAGACTGAAAAGAGATAAATGCCAGACCTTTTCTCTGTACATATTCTTGAGCCTACCCGCCTCCTCATCCATGGGTTGATCAAGGTTCTGATCTAGCTCCCACATGCTTCCCCGGTTTGTCAGCTCACTTTCTGACAGCGATGCCATTGACCTCTTTTCCCCTCAGCGACAGTTCCTCGAATGTGAAATCGTGTCCTTAGGAACCAGCCGGTATTCAGACTCCACAGCTGCTTGATCTCACACTCAAAATCTAAGACTCCAATCTCGTCATCAGCACTGGCGCATGCATTCGATTCTTGGTGCCTGCAAGCACACCAAGCCTTCCAGCCAAATCTCCCCACTAAACACTGCTTTGGTTATTGCAAGAAACGAAAATGGAATCTTCGGTCCGACAGTGAAGCGCGACAAATCACAGCAACCTCACAGCACGGACCGAAATCAAGAAGCAGAAATGGGCCACTGTTTTTCTGTAGCCACAAGTAATCCCAATCCCATCCAAAAACACCCGACCTTTCCTCTGAAAAGCTCACCAGAAATCGAATTTTGACGCCGCTGGCGCCGCAACAGTCCCCGAACTGTCGAAGCACGAGAGCTGCGCGAGGAGGAGGAAGACGAGGTGTTGAGGTGGAGAGACCGGAGGAAGCAGCAGCAATACCCAACCGAGCGGAGCAAAAGAAGGAAGAAATAGTGCCAGGCTAGGAGCAGGAGCAGGAGCAGGAGTGGAGGCAGGTAGGGCGCACCCACGAATTCGGTCTAGAATTGAATGACAAAAGAGCTCCTGACTTCCGTTACAGACAAAGAACAGAGGAAGAAGATGATAGGGAACAGAGAGAGAGAGAGAGAGAGAGAGCAAAGGAGAAGTTTTGCGCTTCTTGCAGCTAACTACTTCTTGCCTGGCTGCGGACTGTAACTAAAAACCATGGGGAGTGCTGGCATCATGACATGGCAACAAGTCACTGTCAGACATCAGGTATAGTCTAGTAGAAAAAAAAAATAGTTTTAAAATGGCTTTGATTCCGCTTCACCTCCTGATCTTCCTGGTGATCTGAGGATCCAGATTTGTCACCGTCTCTCTCTCCTCAGTTAAACTAGTATTTCTTTCAGTTTCATATTGTCTGTTAGTACCCTTGGTATGGTGTACTGTATGACAGTGGTTTGCTCACTTGCAACTTGGAATATCTAAAATCTGTGGTTTGACATTGTTGATTTCTATATGGGCTGGGATTTTTCTATAGTATCTGTAATTCTAGTACTCTAGACTAGACTACCAAAAGTCAGTTAGTGGGGTGCCATTTTTTATGTTCAGAGTTCAGTGATCTACAATCTGAGCCAACTTGTTTACCATATCTTATCTTATTATCTTTACTATTTTTATACTCTTGGTAGCAAAGAATAAACAATACTAAGCACAACGTGTACCTGCCAGTAACTAGATGCAAAGGACTCATACAAGAGACCATTTACAGAAATCAACCTACTAGAAGGCATGGGCTGTGTCCTTCTCTGGAGATTTTCAGCATTATTTGCTTACAAATATTCAATTTTCCCAGAGCATTAAAAAGGACCATTTTGGACGAAACAGACACATCTGCCACCATCTGGTCCCTTCAGGGAGTCCTACATATGAACGCTTGGTCGGTGTCTGGCCGGCCTTGAAACATGCTGGTAGCTAGTCTGTAGGAATTTTCCTGTGTCTGTTCCATACTATATTCTTCAGATGGAACAAAAGGCGCTGCAATTATGCAGGGGAATTGGAATGCAATGCGATAATTTTGTTAAGTAATAATGCAGGGAATTATGCCCGGGGAACTCATTCCTGTGACCTTTTCTCGCCACCAACAAATCACAAAAAAAAAATAGTTTTTATTTGCAATAATTGCATGAGATTCACCCACCACATGTAAAGACAAAAACCATTGAACAAACAAAAAGAAATACTCTTTCGTAGAAATCATCTAGTTCCCGTGATATTCGTCCGCACTAGTACAGTCGAACATACTGTAGGAGTACTTCATGTTTGCAAACCGTGCCTGCTGGATGCCTTTTCTTGCTTTCAGACATTCAGATTAGTTCTGAATATGCCAAGATTTGCGTCAGGGCCAACAGGAAGCAGCATCCGAGGCCAGGCAGCTGCTGGAACTGAACGGGTGACTCGGTGAGCGCGGCGGCGGCTAGTGAAGTGCCGTGCAGCCACGTCACGGCTCATAGCCTACATCACCAGGTTAGGCTGCATGTAGTATGAAGTATGTCTGTTTATCCATATGAACTTGTTGCAGAAAGGGACGCTTGTGCCCTCCTTTCAGTTGAAAAAGGAGGCATGGCATAGTTAGATGAGAGCACCTGAAAGGAATGGATGGCCATGGCCTAACCTAGTCAAGAGGATGCCATAGCCCACGAGTCATGGATAGCCTAAATGACTTCTCTGAACGATCGAGTCTGTGAGAACGATGGCATGAAAGTGTCAGTGGATGTTATTCTCCGAAGGTGGTATGATGCATGCTCCACCAGGCCACCATATATGCTTTCTTGGTGGGTTCATACTTGATGATAGGATGACTATTCCTCTCTTCGTCTAGCTTATTCTCCTTTTTTCCTGTGTGTGTGTGCATGTGTCACACCGAGTATGGCCCTGTTTAATTTGATCTGAAGCTAATAATTAACTGCCAATAATTACTTCCTCCAATCCAAATTATAAGATGTTTTATCTTTTCTAAATATGTAGCTTTTGCTATGTACATTAACATAATTATACATACACTATATGTTCAGATATACCTTAGGGGTGTTTAGTTGGTGAAATATTTTGGGTTCGGCTACTGTAGCACTTTTCGTTTGCAATATTATCACCACTACGGTCTTTCTGGTGGGCTTCTTCTTCGATCTGAAGAGCGTGGCGCCACTTTTGTCTTCGGTAGCCTAGCGTGCCATCTGCTGGAGTCGATCCTCTTTCTTCTGCGTCGATCAGATCTTCGATACTCTTTCAGCGGTTTAAATCCATCCTGATGGGAGATTTGGGACGGTGGAAGTTGCATCTTAACCATGCTATGGAGTCTAATGATGGAGGGTTCGTTCCTGCTGGTGATGGATCAAGGCTTCTGCTATTGACCGAACTCTGAGTGGAGGAGGATGATGAACAAGTTTTAGGGACTCCTTTGTAATTTTCTTTTCTTTCAGAGATCTAGTTGTAAAAGGGGATATACTGCTCCATGTTTTAATATATCTTCCCTTTTAAAAAAAAATAATAATCCAATCATAACCTATGTTGGGCTATATAATCTAGCTACACCTTGGTCAACTGCATCGAGCAAAAGACAAGAGAAGAAAGTTTGTTCCTAGTGGAGACATCTTTTCTCTGTTTCACTGTGTTGAGAGGTCTATAGTCTTGCACCGCTTTTTTCTCTCAATTCAATGGTGCACGGCAACTCAACACACTAAAAATATCTCTTTGTTGTCTTCTGAAACAAAAGTCAAGAGTGCTAATGCTTTTGGAGTAGTGTCAACATGTAAACAGTTAGCTAGCTAGATGATGGTGAACTGCATTTTTTGCTTTCATTTAATGATAATGCATAGAAAAACATATACCCTCGATGTGTCATATAATGCAGAGAAAGTAAGAGGAGTGAGAGTGAAGTCCACTTAATTTGGCGACTAGCGCTACTTACGTACGTTAACTATCACAAAGGTCCGCAGTATGATGATTACTATGCCTGTCGCTATTCCTCTGGTAACAAACACTTTTCACATTTGAGTTCGCACAGTCTTTGGTACACGATCACTAATATTTATAACTAGAATATATTTTTGAAAAATAAATATTCTTCGAATTTATGAGACTATGCGAGTATAATTGACTATAAATCTTCAAACATAATTAAGTAACATTTTCAAAACCAAATACAGTAACTTCGAAGCTATTGATGTTTTTTAATCAAATCCCGTCTAAATGGTATGTTTTGATTGTTTGAAAAAAAATGATATATTCTACATAGCCGCTAGTTTGGTGTTTCTACGCTATGTGTGTATATCCGCAAGGCTAAACGATAGATATAGTTTTCTCTTAGGTCGACGACAGATATAGTTGAAAATTGATAGAGAAGAAATGTTAGGTTCCATGTTATCTATAAACGAATGGCCTAACGACTAATCATGACTAGTAGACTAGCAAATACTCCCTCGTTCCAAATTATAAGTCATTTTGACTTTTTAAATTCATCAATTTTGTTGTGTATGTAGGCACATTATTATATTTAGATGCGCACCAAAATGGATGTACCAAGAAAAAGTCAAAACAATTTATAATTTAGAACGGAGAGAGTAATTTGGTTTTGTCTGTTTTTTTATCTTTAGGCCTTGTTTAGATGCACCTAAAATTCAAAATGTTAGAATTCTAACCGATAGCACTTTCTTTTGTATTTGGTAAATATTGTCCAATCATGGACTAACTAGGCTCAAAATATTCGTCTTGTGATTTACAACTAAAAGCTGTGCAATTAATTATTTTTTACCTGCATTTCTTGCATGTGTCCCTAGATTGATGTGATGGAGAGAGTGTGAAAAAATTTAAAACTTTGAGGGGAACTAAACAAGGCCTAGAAAAAAAGTCAGGTAGTGTTGGTCCTATGAATAAAGCAGGACCTTAATCCATCATAAGCGCATGGACATCAATAAGAATGTACAAGCAACAAAATAAAAAGGAGCTAATTGGCTTGTAGTCCAATGGTAGGGCCGGTCCAGTGGGGCGCTACCCACCGGGGTTCAAATCACGGTGCTCGCACCTTTTCCTCGGGATTTTCTCGGGATTTTCGGCGTGGCGCTGAAGATCTCTAGTTTGGTTACGGCTAATTAGTGACACCTAAGGACTAATCTCTCGATGCTAAGTGTTTGATTAGATTGGAGATTGGCCGTGCGGAGTTGGTGCATTGTGATCATGGATGAAGGGTCAAGGTGATCCAAAAGTTGATCAAGCATGCAACTCGGTGGAGTTTCGAGATCAAAGGTCCCAAGGCAAAGGTATAACCATAGGGCTTTTGATTTCACACCCAAGACACCATAGAGGGTGTGGGTGGTTATAGGATCGATAAGCATTACTATAAAGAGGGGAAAACTTTCGTACATATCGATCCTCACGTGCCTTTAGGTTCAAGTCTCATATGCATGCATTCTAACCTAAAGTGCTAACTCCGTCCTTGTCGAAAATGGTTTCGAAAATGCTAACACATGGTGTCGAGGTGTTCTTCGGCGTGTCGGCAACAAGAAACAAGTGGCGGAAGTCGGTTTGGAGCAAAGGCGAAGGAACGGCGACAAAGCGACGAAGCTTTCGCAGCTCTGCGGCATGACCGGGCGCACCGACCGGAAGGCGGTCGAGAAGTGACCGGACGGTCCGGCCGCGGTCGCGTCTGGCGAGCATGTTTGGGAGCTTTTCGGCGAGGCGGCCGGGACTTGATGACGGATGCTTCGGTCTTGGCCGGAAGCACCGATCGGACGCGGACCGGGACGCTCAAGGGCGTGGTCCAGCGCCGGTTTTGGCTTGTCGGTTGTGGCCGGACCCACCGGCCGGACTCACGGTGAGTCCGGTCGATCGTCCGGTCGGGCCGCTGAAAGTGTGTTTTCCACCCTTTCCACCACATTTAGGTGGTGTGGCCTATATATACCACCTTGGCTGCCACTTGCTCTCTCTCTTGGTTATTTTGAATCCTCCTAACACCTTTGAGCAAGCAAGCAAGCCTCCCTCCTCTCTCACTCTTGATTTGAGCTTCATTCTTGAGAGAAGAGTGATCCAAGTGCTTTGCATCGAGTTCTTGCATCTAGAGGCACTTGGGGATCGTGTTGTGACCGGTGGATTTCCGTTACTCTTGGAGGCACCGCTTCTAGCGGCTTGGTGAAGTGGTGGAGCGTTGGCAAGAAGAGGTGATTGTTTCTTGGCCACCTCCGGTTGATTTGTGAGAGGATTACGCACTCCTCGTCGAGAAGACAAAGTGCAAGGAATACATTGCTCGTGCTTCGGGTACCACACTTGTTGAGTGGTGTGTTGAGGCTAGCAAGGGCACCGCCCTAGCTCAAACACCATCCTTGTGTTAATTCGGCACAACCGGAGAGTAGTTGTCGGTGTACAAGCGAACTCGGTGAACAAATCAACTTGTTCATTGTCTTCGTGTGTGGATCATCACCATCGTGTGATTGATTGTTCATCTTCATCCCGGTGATTGGTTGACATCCTCTACAAAGGCGGTATAACGAGCTTCTCACTCTTGCCTTACTTTCCTAGTTTACTTTGTGTAGAGAGCTAGCTTTGCCTTGTGTAGTTGTTCTTGCTAGCATAAGGACCATATTAGGATTGTTTATTAGTTAGAGTAGTGACATAGACCTTGAGTGGACTAGAGATCATGTAACACCCGGCCCAATTTGGATGTGGCCCGATGGGGCCTATGAGTGCGAGTGCACATGTTTAGTACCACCTTGCTAGTTGAGCAAGGGTGGAGTCAACTTATAAGCCTTTGCCATCCAGCCATATCACCTTCCGGGTTAACCCTTTTACACAAAGCGAGGGCGAAAGTGTAAGCAAGGTGCTATGTGTGCAGCGTCGCGCCCCTCGGAAGGGCTGTGCGGTGCGGCTTTGGAGGGCGGGGTGTGACAAGTGGTATCGAGCCGACCTTCGCGGCCCGGGCGCGTGCGGGCGAGAGGTGCGGACATGGAGGTTCATTGCGCGTGTAGGCTCTGCGGAGTGCGGCATGGCACATGTGCCGGCCACAGGCGCCGCGGTTGCGTGTGCCAAGAGGGGAGGTCCTGGTTAAGTTGGCTCGGCGAGGGGCGTCGAGTCCTTTGAGGGGGTGTATGTAACACCCGGCCCAATTTGGATGTGGCCCAATGAGGGGCCTATGAGTCTGCAGAGTGCACATGTTTAGTACCACCTTGCTAGTTGAGCAAGGGTGGAGCCAACTTATAAGCCTTTGCCATCCAGCCATATCACCTTCGGGTTAACCCTTTTACACAAAAGCGGACGAAAGTGTAAGCAAGGTGCTATGTTTTGGCGTCTTGCGCCCTCGGAAGGGCTGTGCGGTGCGGCTTTGGAGGGCGGGGTGTGACAAGATCATAGAATTATTTAGTCTTATCACTAGAAGGCTTGCTTGACCATTAGAGCTAGTGCAAACCGCTTTACGCCGTGTTTTATACTAATTGGTTTGTTTAGTTGAGCTTGTAGAAAATTTTTATAGGCTATTCACGCCCCCTCTAGCCATCTAGGACCTTACAACGCCCATGGTGACTTCGGGAATCTACGGACTGTCGGGTGCTCACGCCCATGGTGACTTCGGGGAATCTCCGGACTGTCGGGTGCTCGGTCCTTCGGAGGTGCTCATAGGGGTAGGGTTTTGCGTCGTGTGTTCTTAGAGGAGAGTGTGCGTCGCGTGTTGTGAGCGTTTTCTTAGAGGAGAGTGTGCGTGCGTGTTGTGAGCGTTTGCGTTGTACTGTGTAATTCTTAAAAAAAAAAGGAAAGAAAGTTTGGTGAGCCAGTTAGTGATGAGAGGCACATCTGCAAAAGGAATAATTATTCTTAGGTGTCCTGTTGCCTATGTGCATGTGCCGTTATGGCTTGTCCCTGCCTCAGTTCGTCGTCCTCGTCGTCGGTACTGTCGCTGCCGTCTTCCTCGGCAACTTCCACTCCATCGCCGTCGCCGATGTGCTCCAGTCGATGGTAAAATAAATCCACCCGTCCCGCCTCGGTCGCGCTTCCTCCGCCTCCACCGACCCCGCAGCGGCCGCCCGGCGAGATCTCGTCTCTCTCCCCGATTTCCACCGCCGTTCGTCGCCCTTCTATTCCAGCGATGTCTACCGATGCAGCTGCTCTTCTTCACCTTCAAGCTTCTCCACTGGTGTGGATTTGAGTTCCCCGCCTTCACCTGGGATCCCGGCGTGCTCCATCAACCTCTGGCGACGAGTTCATCCTCATCCTTCGGTCGCCAGTGCGTGCTGACTATACCAGCGCGACGGTCCCTTCAACAGCCGATGCTTTGTGCGGCCCCTCCGCCCCGGCGTATGCCTCGTCTTCGAAGCCCCTGCGCCAGTTCACCGGCGGATCAATCTTCACCAGTTCCTCTGACGAAGCTGTTCCTTTCTCTAGAAGCTGCAGGACCGAGTTGTAAAAAGATCTCTTTTGAGGTCTTCTTTGTAACTTGTTCGCTGAAATAATATTATATATATGTGTCTTTGTCAAAAAAAAAAATTATTCTTAGGTGTCCCTTTTCTAAACGTCAACAACAAGAGCATCTGGAAGGGGAATTTTGCACTATGCACTCATGGAAAGCTACAATTTTTGGTCGCTTACAAACACTGCAGCACAAATAGCTAGGGTCCTCATCACCTAGTAGAGATTATTATTTGATTTAGTTTATTATTACTCGTCCCATAAAAATAAATTATATCATTACCTAAATACTACTTTTTAGCGCGCGCGGCGTTAGCGTCCTGGACTGCACGCTGCTCTCCACCGTCCACTTTTATTCATCCGGCTTCTCTCCATCACTCGTTATGTGTCCCTCTCCACCACTCGTCCCCACCACTCGGTCTGCCTCTCTCCACCACTGACCAGTCCTTCCCGAGGCGCATCGGAGGCGCATGGCGACACCGCCCGCATGGTCGCAGGTGGAGGCCACTTCCGCGGCGCTCCGTCTCCCAGCGCCCGGCGACCCACCTCCCGGCGACCCACTGCCTCCCCCACAAGGCTACTGAGGCGGGCTCCTCCCGCACCGGGCGAACCATCGCCTCTCGCGCCCGCTGCAATGGTGTCCCGATGGCTTCCACTCGACGCCAGCGAGGTAGGCGGCGGCCGCCACGAATCCGCCAGATCTGGTGGCGGTGGCCATGGATACGTACTAGGTAGGCCTCCCCCCCCACCCCCCCCTCCCTCTCGAATTCAGAAATGACCATGTTACAGTTAGGGTTAAGGTTATCTGTAGATTGGCTCAATTGGGAACGGCATGGCTGCTGCTAATTAGAGTGGTGAAGCACACGCATAAGGGTGGCGTCGGCGGCGCACCATTAGGGGCAGCGCCGACGACACGTGCACATCAGAGCCCGCACCAACATCCTCCAAATCCCTTGTCACTTTGTTTAGACTAAATACTGATGTGTGATCATTGACATTTTCCTCTAATATTTTCGGTGCAGCTAGCTTAGCATACCATGTGCCTGTCTCAGTAATGATTACGGACTGACTCAAAGTGCCTACCATAGCATAACATGTGCCTTCTTAGCCTTTCCTGAATTAATCTGAATGGGAATGAGATCCCTAACGAACATAGTATAGTTATATATAGCATAATTACTTGGCTAGCATATAGTATAGCATACTGCATATATGCCTGATCGAACGAATGGCTCCGGTGACAGTGCCATGTGCATCCAGTGTTCAGTTCAGGCGACGATTTATCCATGCATTTTCTGTGAATCATAAACCTACTGCTAGTCTGCTAGAGCTAGGCAGCGTCATATATCGTGTCTTATCCCTACCACGAAACTTTGAGTTACATTACATATATAATTTTTCTTCATTGATTTATTGTAATGATGAGTACAGTTACTACTATTAGTACTAATCAATTATAACAATTAGTCAAATTGTAATTGGGACTGTCGTAGCTAGCTAAATCAGAAATTAGGAAGCCATCGAGAATCATGCTGTTTATTGGCATGTCACCACATGACTAACTAGGTTGAATATTAACAAACTGATCTTGCATGCATACATAATCCGTGGATCCATCCGTGGTGGGAATCTTACCTCATTTTACTAACAAACTGATCTTGCATGCATACATAATATGTGGATCCAACCATGAGAGTTTCATCTCATTTTTTTCTTCATGCATACATATCACAGCTGAGTAGCAGCCACAAAAAGCTAAAGTGTACACACCTCATGTTTCATTTGTTGAAATGGTTGCTGAAATTTTTTATTTGCAAAACAAGGATAAAGATTAAGTGTGCTCACTATTGGATTGCCTTTTTTTTTTGTTTGATTTCATAAGTCTGACACATAGTGTTATCTAAAAATGGTTCTTAGCCTATATAGTGCATATATTCAGACTTTATTTGTTTGTTAACATAAGATACCTGCAATGCACATCATAATTGCTTTCTTTTTCATACATAAATGCCTCGTGTATCATACTAAATTGCTAGTTTCATATTCCCACGTACCTGGTTCACCATAGAGTTTTAATGCCCTCCATGGTTTTGTTGCAGCTTTTTCTTAGCCTTTCGTCTCCCAAACTCCTCATCGAGTCCATTACCTCGAATCTTTTTCCCCTTAGGTTTAGAACCAGCACTGATCCGTTGTTTCCCATGCCCTCAAGCACAGGGGAACATTACCTGTGTTGTTTTTGTGCACATCACGTTAGTAACACAACCAAATATGAATATTCCAAGTTTAGGAAACCATTCATATGTCAACACACCATGTGACGGTGGTCGAGGTTGTTATCAAGACGCCTGAATACGCGCCACCTAATTCCTATCAAGCTGGCCCGATTGGAGAAATGCCTGCCAAAAAATAAAGAAATGCAAAAACACAATTACAAAATTGGTAATGGCAGATGTATAAATACTTGACTGAAAGAAGAAATGTTGAAGAAAAAATATAGTTTACAACTAGCTAAATTATACTACCTAAGGTAGTGGTAAACACAAGGACCAGTTATAACATGTACTAAATTAAACATGAATGTATATAGAATATAATGTTGCCGTTGTCGAAGTCCTCTAGCCACTTTACTGCATACAATGAGAAAAAATTGGATAATTGAATATAATGTTGAAGGTGCAAGGCAACATAAAGTAGTTACAAAAATAGATCAATGCATATGCAGTATTGCATCATAAAGTGTGCACTTGGAACAACACTAAGAATGGGGTAATTTTTGGCAGACGGTGCAACCAATCGGGCCAGCTTGATAGGAATTAGGTGGCGCGTATTCAGGCGTGCTGATAACAACCTCGACCACCGTCACATGGTGTGTTGACATATGAATGGTTTCCTAAACTTCAGAATATTCATATTTGGTTGTGTTACTAACGTGATGTGCACAAAAAACAACACGAGATAATGTTCCCCTGTGCTTGAGGGCATGGGAAACAACGGATCGATCTTTGGTTCTAAACCTAAGGGGAAAAAGATTCGAGGTAATGGACTCGATGAGGAGTTTGGGAGACGAAAGGCTAAGAAAAGCTGCAACAAAACCATGGAGGGCATTAAAACTCTATGGTGAACCAGTGCGTGGGAATATGAAACTAGCAATTTAGTATGATACACGAGGCATTTATGTATGAAAAAGAAAGCAATTATGATGTGCATTGCAGGTATCTTATGTTAACAAACAAATAAAGTCTGAATATATGCACTATATAGGCTAAGAACCATTTTTAGATAACACTATGTGTCGGACTTATGAAATCAAACAAAAAAAAGGCAATCCAATAGTGAGCACACTTAATCTTTATCCTTGTTTTGCAAATAAAAAATTTCAGCAACCATTTTTATTAACTTAAGAATATGACGGATAGTATTACACTAAGTGAAGCACCATCCTACAAATTACAAAAAAAAAAAATACTAGAGAACTAAGTCCTTGAATCCTTCCTCTTCGTCACTTCTCTTTTTTTCCTGCAAGTTGCTTCATTTTGCTCTATAGAATCACAAGCGTTGCATTTGTTTTCCTTCCTTTTTGAATGTTCATTTTAACCACCATAGCTCTAATATGCACTAATGTTTTTTTTTTAGAACTTTGGACAATAATGAGAAGGCACCAGCAGATCTGAAGATATGAAGGCATGTACCAAGCAATCTGTGAAATTCTAGCAGTCCAAATATCTAGCAATCTGTAAATTTCTAGCAAATGTGTGAATCCTTAGCAAATCTGTGACTTCATAGCAACCAGTAAAGATAACTAGAAAACTACCAATCTGTGATTTTCAGAATGTGTACAAAAGGAAAGAACCTTAGCATGTAGCTATTGATACTTGGCCTGAATTATTGCTTCAATCTTGGATGAGGATCATGATCTTGGGTTCTGTTGCCTTTGCTATTGATACTTGGCATGCTGCTACATGATTTTCTACATGATCTTGGCTTGTTACAATCCATGACCTTCTAGCAATCTATGATATGTGATTGCAACCTGTTAATTTCTAGCAAATCTTGACTTGTTACAATCCATGACTTTCTAGCAATTTGTGATATGTGATTGACAACCCTGTTAATTTCTAGCAAATGTGTGAGTTTCTAGTACATCTGACTTCCTAGCAATCTGTGAAACACACTTGAAATACCTAATACTTGGCTGAATAGATAGATGCTTTAGTGCTGGATGGATGTGCTTGTCTTCAGTTTCTGTAATTTCCAATCTAGTAGAAACACACGAATCTGGGAGTGGTTAACGGTGGAGAGAAACACCTTTTGTTGTTGTTGCTCTTCATAGCTTAGGGGAGAAGAAGATACATGTTGTTGTTGATTGCTTGGAGGAAATGAAAATCTAGTTGCTAGGCACTGTAAGAGGAAGAAGGCGTGTCCGGCGGCAAGGAGGAAAAAACATGTGGATAAGCTGCGCGGAGGGACTACGGAGGAACGGTTTCCGATGGCATGCATCCGGCGAGAAAAGGAAAACGCGCTACAAGACACAAGTCTCCCCGCCCGGCTGTTTTTCTAATAATGGAAAGTATTCCTGAAATAGGCTGTGCAGTTCGATGGAGGAAATCCTGCGCGCAGGCTGTAGTCACGTCCATATCATTATATTTAAAATTTGCTCCGCGAGACCTATCATCTGTATCCTTCGGATTGAAAAGGGATCCACGTATATATATCAACTCACCGGCGTATCTTTCATATGTTGCCTAAGAGTAAGTATTATGATTTTGCCGACCACCGGGCTGCAAGGCGTTCTTTGATCGTAAGCGGGTCCACCGCTATTTAATGCACCGTACTAAATTTAGCCAATAAAAGAAGATGAGTAAGCAATTCTAGCCAATAATAGTGCATGCGGTGTCTCCCACCCGGCTTCAAGCGGGTGCACGGTGAGAGACCGACCTCCTTCTCTTTCTTCTTTTCTCCACGTAAATATCCGCCCACTCCCGGCCGATTATAATACTTGCTCTAAGCATGGGCAGGTAGTATGTAGCTATAGGTGTCACCTGTCGTATGGCCTTTACGTCATGGGTACACGTGTTGAATTTGAATATACCTCCATGTTAACCAATAGCCATATACTCCCTCCGTCCCACCGAAGTTTGTCACCCTGAATTCCGTGCCATCTTATTCGATGCTTCGTCTTATTCAAAATTTTTGCACAAATATAATTTATTTTGTTACGACTTATTTTATCAATGAAGATACTTGAGTATTGATTAATTTATTTTATGATTTGTATAAATATTTTGAATAAAACGGATGGTCAAACATGAAATTTAAAAGTCAAAAACGTCGAACTCTATGGGATGGAGGGAGTAGTTAATTTTGGTCTTAAGAATGAGTATAAAATAGAGAGGTAGCACTAGACTTACTGGTATATCTATGCTCTAGCTAATTGTGGTCAACTACGTACGGGTACGTACAATGTCAGAGATGGAGCTGTGGACCCCCAATAGATGCATTATAGTATTGTTTAGCTAGGTAAAATGCAGCACTAACACATGGTGATTATTAGCTCGGTCGTCGTCGAATTATCAAGTAAACACACGCCTTTGGATGTGGTACCAAGGTGACGTGCTTCTTAGACTTTCCAACAATGCAATTGTCAAACTTTGTGTATTTTGTCAAACTATGTGTGTCTCTCCATCATAGTATATGATCAGATGACTTGCAAAAATGATATTATAATAAGAATTGAGTTTAAAATAGAGTTTCATTAATAACCCTTTTATATTTTTTTTTCCTACACGGCGAGTAACGTGTTGTTGAATGAATGGTCGAAGACAAAAGGAGCAGCATGTAGCACACCTCAACCTATATATATATATATGTAGCATATGGCCCATCCTTGTGAATATCTCTAAAATTTAGACCGAGCAGATCTCAATATCACTACATACGTGTTATTGACGACTTGGCGAGCATAGCACAAAAGAATATGTAGGCTAAATTCTAGAGTAATATGAGCATCTGTGTCAAGTCGATGACTACCCGAGTGGAGCAGGAGCTAATAAGCTACTTTTAGTTTGTTAATACTTGATAGGATGAGTGTTGTGTGTTGGGTTATAAGCCCCTGCTCACTTATGAGTGATGTGTGTTGGGTTATAAGCTATCTATTCACCGTACCCTGGTCACATTACATCGAGCAGAAGATAAGAAAAAGCAAGGTTGTTCCTAGTGATGCACATCATTTCGTCTTTTTGATCTTTGTTTCACTGTGTTGAGGGCCTAGTCCTATTGTCGTCTTACACTTTGGCAAGGCTCGGATCATTATCATTATCGGTACACGCTAGGTAACTCAGTACACTTAAAAGTTTAATTCTTTGTTGTCTCGAAACAAATTAAGTGAAGGGCACTGATAAATTTTGGGGTTTCAACATTTAGACGGTTTGGTAGATATCGATGATATTAAGCTTTATACTGTTAAACTGTAATTTTTCTCTTTTGTTAGAAAAAAATCCAGAAAACTCCTTGAGTGTGTCATAGTAAGGAGTGAGAGCCAAGTGCACCTAACTTGGCGATTGACTAGCTAGTGTTATCGTTAACCATCAGAGTCTTTTCTAAGTGGTGCATCGTTTATCCTAGCTTGCTATAGGGTTAGTGTTGATGACAGGCCGACAACGTAATCAAAATACTAAATAACTATTATTGAAGTTTGTATTTTTATTTTTGTTAAGGTTACCCTTGTTAACCATAGATTTACTCTTAAAGAATGTCTAAGATTAGGATCATAACTAATCGATGCAATAATTGATGGTTAACTACACCATCTGTCTTGTAATACAGCAGATTCTAAAATTTTTAAGAGAACTTAAGGGAACATGCAAATGGCGCCTGCTATCTCAATTAAGGAGTTCCTCTTGAAACCATGGTTTACTTTTTAGCAAACCTTGTCAAATATGGACATAGTCATTATATAGATAGATTACACTATATTTCAGTACAAATTTTAGAAGTCGGAATGTATTTATTTATTATATATATTTTAGGACGGAGGAAGCACTTATGATGTGATGAAAGATGGAACCATGTATTTGTTTGGCAAGCATCGGTGAAATGCAGCACTAGCTAATAGTGATGGTTAGCTTGATTGTCGGTCATTGAATTATCAATCAAGTTTCTAAAAAAAGCATTTTTAGGAAGTAATATTTCGAGTGGAGGGTGAATTACATACACTGATCCATCATCCAAGATTCCAAGTATGGGTATTGTACTATCGTAGGTACGCAGAATTATTATCGTTGGCCACCACCTGGTACCATGTGGCCGGTGGGCGGGTGTGGTCTCGCTCGCGGGTGGCATCATCGATCATGGGTGGTTGTGGCATCAACCAGCATGAATGCATGGCGCCGAAGCCGGCCTGTGGCCTCGAGAGCAACGCGCGCTTGCTGATGCTGCCATGCATGGCGATGGCGAGAGAGAAGACCGGCGGCCGGTGTCGCTCACCCGGCGCCAAGTCGCGTGGCATATTCCGGCATATCCGATCGACACGGTTAATGGCACGACGCGACGGCAAGGCTTCTGTGCGAGAAGGACGCTGGACGCATACGCTACTACCAGTACCACACGTGGCTGATCACAACAAGGGTCGTCGTGCTCGTGGTGACGTGGCTGCCTAGTCGGATAAGAATTCCGTTGCGGTGTGCATGCGGTGACGTGGACCGGCCGGACCGGACTCCGGTCGCCGTCGACGTCACGATCGCAGCGCAGCCCACCCTGCTCCAGTCAGCATGTCGATCTGGCTCTTCTCTCTAGCATTGCAATTGCAAGCGCGAGGGAGGCGCCACGTGACGGAACTCGCGGTGGGCTGGGCTGCGCGGCCACCGCGCGAGGCGGGCCACCCACACCACACACGGCGGGGGCTGTTCGCGCAGGGATCCAAATCGATAAAGGGCTAGCTGGGCCGCTTTGCGTGGGCTGGAAATCCCGTCATTACAATCGTACTGGACCCTACTTGTCTGTGGGCCTGCATCAAAGCCAGAGCGTGATGAACATGCAAGGTTCCCTACAAAAAAAGAAAAAGAAACTTGAACGTGCAAGTCTGTATTTTATTTATTGAACGAAAAATTGAAAATAGGACAATCAAACCTCACCCAACTGAGTCCGATTGAAAAGCCTCTTTAATCGGAAAACCGAATTTCTAGACTTCTTTAGCTTCTGAGACCATTTATTAAGTTTCCTCCCTTGTCGGTTTTGAAAACAATTTTAGTTGATGTAATGCTACATCACCCGTTGTACGTGGCGCCATGTCAACCATGAGTAAATCCGACTTTGACGATAATTTAGCGAGACTTTATACAAAAAGCATAAAATACTTTTCAGGAATTAACATGCATGCATGTATATGAATAATAAAATCCTATTTAATACTAGAAAAAACATAGAAAATTTGTTCTAAAATTATTCTTTATGTTTTTGCGGGGCTAGGGACCATAATACAGAGCATAATTTTAAGAAATGCACAAAGTTAGTATTCATGTAAATGCATGTAAACCTCACCCAACCGAGTCCGCTCAAACTGCGTTCCTACTCGATCATATGCTCCTGGTGCGTGCGTGCCAAAAAAATCTTAACCAAAGTCTAACTTAGGTTCTATTTAAATCTCGTGTTTTAAACTTTAGCCACTAAATTCTAGTAGCTTTTAATTAAGCATCTCAATATGTGAGTTAAAAAAAGCATCTAAATATGCGATTTAAAGTGTTGTTTAAAAGTCTCAACCTCATAAAATAAAAAATAATTAATTACTTAACTAGATCCACTTGTACGGTTTCTTTCCTTGACTCCTCCCAGGCCCAGCAGTCGCCCTCCAGTACCAGCTGCCATCCCCGCCACCACCCGTCTCCCCTGCCCGTCGTCGTCTTCCCCGTCTGCGACGGGACCATCCCCGCCACCACCCGTCTCCGGGAACGCGAGCTGCGCGGAGAGGCAGGCAATGGAGTCGCCGTTCCGCGCGGACCTTCTGAGGGGCAAGGCGGCGCTGGTCACGGGCGGGGATCCGGCATCGGCTTCGAGATCGCTACACAGCTCGCACGCCACGGCGCGCACGTCGCCCTCATGGGCCGCCGCCGCGAGGTCCTCGACAAGGCCGTCGCCGCGCTCCGCTCCGAGGGGCTCAGGGTGTGCACGTATCCTCACCTTCCCGCTCTATCTATCTATTCTATCTCTGCCGTGCTTGTGTCCCTGTGCTCTTGTCGTCGTCGTCGGTTTGGGGATGGGAGTTATTTTGCTACATAACACACCGCTTGAGATATAGACGACGGTCTGTAGTCTTTACTCTTTGTTGTCTTAGTTCTACAATTCTAGCATCTCTCTACGTGATCCAACTTGTGAATGATTTTAAGGTTGACTGGTGTAATTAATTTTCAAGTCACTCTAATTTTAGATCTCCTTTGCTGATCAATACAAATTCATATTAGAGCCAAAAAAAAAAAGGATTTATTACTGCCTGAGTAATACTGCGAGGAAGAAACATTCGCTGAATGCGTCTTGGCTTTACCGAATCCAATGCATCAGCTTTTATTCTGTGAAGTGCTTCTGGGCTACAGACTTCAGGCAGTCGATAGTTGTACCTTTGGAATTTAGTATTGCCATTGACTCTACTTATCAAATGAAATTCACGATACTATGTACTATGATTCGGGTTAGTAAACAATTCTCAGCCCAAGATTGCTGTGACTTGCAGGCTGTTGGTTTCGATGGAGATGTCCGCAAGCAAGAGGATGCTGCCAGAGTGATCGCAGCAACGGTTGAGCATCTCGGCAAGCTGGACATTCTTGTCAATGGTGCTGCCGGCAACTTCCTTGCCTCCCCAGAGGATTTGAAGCCCAAGGGATTCCGAACTGGTACTCCATCATGACGTGCCACTGTTTTGATTCGGTGGTATTTTTCATTCCAATTTTGTGTACACTGTTTTCATTAGTACACTGTCTCAGTTTGTGTAGCTGTGCTAGGCTGTCACGTAAAGAACTAGAGTTCGTTAACTTTTTGTTTATTGTACTATGGCCCTTAATACTATGTTTGGAGAAGTTTGCATTGACAATTATCTCTCTGCAGTTCTTGACATTGACACTGTGGGTACATACACAATGTGTTATGAAGCCCTCAAGTATCTCAAAAAGGGTGGACCCGGGAGAAGTCCTGACTCTGGTGGCCTCATCATTAACATAAGCGCAACACTGCAATACACTGCAGCTTGGTACCAAATTCACGTCTCTGCAGCCAAGGTACTTGGATCTCCTCTGAACCTCTCTGCAGGAGAAAGTCGATGAGTATGTAGATTTTCTCCTGATTGGTCAGCTTCTATAGGCAGGTGTTGATAGTATCACAAGATCATTGGCTCTGGAATGGGGAACAGATTACGACATTAGAGTAAATGGAATTGCACCTGGACCAATTGAAGACACTCCAGGAATGAGGAAACTTGCACCTGAAGAAATGGACAAGGGGAAACGAGAAACGATGCCATTATTTAAGCTTGGGGAGAAATGGGACATAGCAATGGCTGCACTCTATCTAGCTTCTGATGCAGGTTAGCCACCTGTCTGTTCTTCCCTGTTTTCTATCCAGATTATCAGATAGATTTATACACAGAATTTCAATTAGTACTGAGCACCTGCTTATCTTAAAGTTATCTAGAAGACTTTGTTTCCAGACTTATTAAACTAACAATCTTTCAGTTTTATATTCTTGCAAGCCATTTAAGTAGTCAAATGTAACCACCATGATTGGAGAGATCTGTAACAAGTTTTAGCCTCATATTGATGGAAAATAGCTCCATCTGAAAACCTAGCCAATTTTCTTTTTTGTTGATGATTAAAACTAGACATTTGATGTGTGGTACAATCTGATTTTCAGGAAAATATGTAAATGGGGCTATAATTATTGTTGATGGAGGCCTTTGGTTGAGTCGTCCTCGCCATATTCCCAAGGAGGAGGTGAAGGCACTCTCTAGAGTTGTCGAGAAGAAGGTTAGGGCCTCTGGTGTTGGGCTGCCATCCAGCAAATTGTGATGACATCTTTGACTACGTAGCTCTTTGGTGTGTTCTGTATCATATATGTCCATATTGTTGTCCCAGTATTGTTGTCAGTTTGGCTATGTCGCCAGTCTATGCACATGGCTTGTTAGCCGGCTAAGCAGAGTCTATTCAGTTGAGGACGTTCAAATATTTACTGTTGTCTTCCAATTTGATATGGGATCCCAACCAAGAGGTGCTGATTGTAGAGGAATCACTAGTATACAGATATATTTCTTTTCATGTGAAATCCAGTACATACATACGTCTCACTGTATGTTCTGTTATTTTTCGTCTTGGAGGTGTGTTTAGTTCACAGGCATTAAAAAGTAAAATTTGCAAAAAAACATCTTCAAAGATCCGTCACATCAAATCTTTTTTGCACGCATGCATGGAGCCCTAAATGTAGATAAATAAAAAAAACTGATTGACACGCGGGTAACAACCTATTTAAAAGCTGAAAAGAGTAGAGGCGAATCTTTTAAACCTAGTTAGTTCATGGTTGGAATGATAATTACAAAATACAAACGAAAAGTCTTTATAGTAGCCCAACCCAAAACATTTCACCGACTAAACACACCCTAATAGAGGTGAGCCTCCGCAAGCTTGAAATACCCAAGAGCATGGTGATTTCAGTTGAGAAATCTGAGGTGAATAGGACTATTTCTGAAGTGCTGCTGGGATTAAACACAGACAGGCATGCTAAAGAGGATCTGAGCAACCGTCACCACCGAGGTGGTTTGGAAGCTGAGCATTTTGCAGTTTGCACTATTCTACAATTATTTTAGGATTTTAGACTCTGTGTAATTCTCATATCACTCTAATTTGGGTTACCTTCAATTCAGTCTCTTTGCTGTCAATCTGGCTATGTCACTGGTAGTCTATGTGCATGGCTTTTATGTAACCATCCGAGCACTTTCTGTTTAGTTGAGCAAGCTTAAATATTTACTGTTGCCATCTTTCGAGTCGCATTAGAGATAGTTTCACTGTGATGATGATTACAATCCGAACCAGAAGGTGTTCGTAACCAACACATTCACATGATGTGTTGTGGAGAAACTGCAACTTCCACTGTTCTCGCTTGTAGAAAACGAAGGAGAAAACGTGTAACAACTGGAGTCCTCGTCTAGGAAAAAGAATACAGTGCCGGCTTGGAGAAAACGAAGGAGAAGATCAACGCCGCCGCGGTGGACTGTGGAGTATTATATTACTGTATAAACAAGATGGCAAGAGCCCGGCGCCGGCAAGCCAGCTTTAGCAGCCAACGTGAAACTTCAGCTTCCGCCGGCCGTCCTCCTCCCGAACCCAAACAAACCAATAACTACCAAGCAACTGTCAAGGCCGTCGCCGCCGCGCGCCGCGAGATTTGAGGCTATGGAGTCCCCATTCCGGGCGGACGTGGTCAAGGGCAAGGCGGCGCTGGTCACCGGCGGGGGATCCGGAATCTGCTTTGAGATCGCCGCCCAGCTCGCGCGCCACGGCGCGCAGGTCGCCATCATGGGCCGCCGACGGGAGGTCCTCGACAAGGCCGTCGCCGCCCTCCGGTCCCAGGGCCTCCAGGTGCGTTCCCCTATCGACTCCCTACGCCGCGGTTCTTGGGCTCTTGGCTTGTTTTGCCGGTCAAACTTTTATGCTTTCTGTTCGTTATTATTCTGAAAAAAAGAAACGATCTTATGCTCTCTGGTTATACTACCGTAACTAGCGTTACTAGCAGTTATGGAGTTAAGTAGCATAGCCGTGCAGTTTATCGTTATCGTGTGGTAAGGAATATTGGTCAGATTGCTATTCTCTAGAATTGGTTAATTGACGAATACAGTGTATATCAAATCAAACAGCTTAGATGTTTTCAGAACTGAATGTGCCTGTGCCAAACCTGTGAAATGAAACCCTTATCCGTATGCTAGCTCCCTGCAGTGAGCTAATCATAGTTCTTTTTCTTTTGGATAAAGATGTAAAACCAGCGTTACCCTTTAATCATCCAAAGATTGGTGTGACATGCAGGCTGTTGGTTTCGATGGAGATGTCCGCAAGCAGGAGGACGCGGCCAGAGTGCTCGCTGCGACAGTTGCGCATTTTGGCAAGCTTGACATTCTTGTCAATGGTGTAGCTGGAAACTTCCTTGCCTCCCCGGAGGATTTGACGCCCAAGGGATTCCGTACTGGTATTTCCTCAAAGTGTGATCTTGTTTTCCATTCAGATTTAGTGGCCAAGCTCTTTGTTACAATTGTTCCCAAGTGTCGGCGATACACCTAGTCTTCGGTTTGGGCAATTGTGCTTGCCTTCTATATCAGCAGTCCTATGCTTATGCTAGATCAAAAACTTGTTTATTTTACTTCCGCTTGTTATTACACTTTTTCGGAGAAGTTTGTATTGACCAAATTTTTCTCTGTAGTTCTTGAGATCGACACTTTGGGTACTTACACAATGTGCCATGAAGCCCTCATGTATCTCAAAAAGGGTGGGCCAGGAAAAGGCCCATCCACTGGTGGCCTAATCATTAACATAAGTGCAACATTGCATTACACTGCGACTTGGTACCAAATTCATGTCTCTGCTGCTAAGGTACCTGGTTCTCTTCTCTGAACCATTCCTTAATAAGAGAAAATAACTGGAATAAGCAGATATTCTTGTCTGATGGATTGGTTTGTATAGGCTGGGGTTGATAGCATCACAAGATCACTGGCTTTGGAGTGGGGAACAGATTATGACATTAGAGTCAACGGGATTGCACCCGGACCAATTCAAGACACCCCCGGACTGAGGAAACTTGCACCTGATGAAATGAGCAAGGGCAGCAGAGAAACGATGCCATTATTCAAATTTGGTGAGAAGCGGGACATAGCAATGGCTGCACTCTACCTTGCTTCTGATGCAGGTTGGTTCTACTGTTCTACATCTTTCCTAACCAGATTATTACAAGTCAGATACTCTCAGAATGCCAACAAGAACTGTGCACCACTTACCCGTAGCCTGAAGGTCATTTCAACATCTTGATTATAGAGCTAATAGAATTAGGCAGCTATGTATTGTGTTTTTTTGTTGTTTTAGGTGTAATCTTAAGGAACGAATAGAGCCATGAAACACTTAGAGTTCAGCTGAAACACATACATTTGACATATTTTGTAATCTTGTTTGCAGGCAAATATGTAAATGGGACTACACTGGTAGTTGATGGAGGTTTTTGGTTAAGTCACCCTCGCCATATTCCCAAAGAGGAAGTGAGGGAGCTCTCAAAAGTTGTCGAGAAGAAGGTTAGGACCTCTGGTGTTGGTGTACCGACCAGCAAATTGTGATTGTATTTGTGTGATCTGTATTATCAATCAATATGTTATCACAAAACTTTATTTTCTATGTGGTTCCTGTAATCTAATTAGCGAGTTCATTTAGTTGATAAGTGGTGCCAGCCAGGATGTTTGTCGCCAAATGTTCAGATATGTGCTGTGAACACAAAATACAGCAAAATTATCTCTCATCTCTTCATATTCTCAATGAGGCGTTATGTTGAATAACATAATATTATAACTCTGTCTAGTTTAGGATAAATATGTGTCAAACATTGCAAATGGGCACTTCAAAGTTGTAGCTACTGCAAAATGAGGAAAGCGAGAGGATTTATGTGTAACAAAACATGTAACAACTATATACCATACCCAGTGTGAACACGATGAAGATCATCAAGAGAAACAAAACCAGACGCTGACAGGCAAGCAAAGTTGTGTGATTCTCCTCCTGTTCCTCAACGGCCGCATGAGAAGGAGAGAAGAGAATCATTTCTTTGCCTTATAAGTCACTATGATGGTGCCGTGAACTCCTTTGGAGGTGTCCATTTTAAGAAGGCTCATCTACCATCTTGTTCTGCTGGTATTAGATCATGACTCATGGATGATGATATGAACTCCGACGGTACCAGTTCACAAGTTTCTTTCTGAAAAAAAAAAAAAAAAATCCCTTAGGAACTATCTTGTAAGGCTGAGCAAATCAAAGTTTCTGAACTAGTTATGGTTATTACATGAATACTGCTTTCATCTTAGAACTTAGAATACAGTATCTTTAAAACGACTGATGATATGTGGTGAATTTATGTAAGTTAGTATGTGTCTCTATGAATTAGGAGACTGAAATTTGCCATGATAACCGAAAACTGTAACCCAAGAACTCTAGTTTGGTGCCAACAACAAAATCATAGTAGGATATATGTGAGATGTCATGTATTTGACTAATGACTATGCCTGACAACAAGTTACTCAAGTAGGTGTGTAGTGTGGACCCGAAGCTACCTATGGAAACTGGAAAGCATTATTGGCCCTACGTATTCCATGTCTTGGTCAATTATAGCCTTGCCATCTTATAGATGCAGCCTAGTAGATGCAAAGCTCATCATCTGCTATGGCAGTTACCAGTCCACAGCATGGTTCTTTGTGCCTTTCAGCATTGCCATTTTCAGTCATCTGGTGCCATCTCTGATACACACACATGCTGCACAACATGCGTTACTTGCAAGTAGTTGAGTCATAGGCACATACTGCTGTTGGATGTGATAGTTTGCCTGATAGAAATCTGTAGTGCTAGGCTAAAAGTCTGATCCGTACAGACAATAGAAAGTTAAGTACTATAAACTTCTCCATTTATTTAATCTCTGCATTTATAGTTTGATATTTTCCTTATCTGTGATATCTAGTGGGACAGCAGGACAGGTGATGATGTGAACAATGACTTTCAGAAAAAATATACTCGAGATGAGGAATTCTGCAGACCATGTATAAAGGTGACCAAACCCCCTCTGATTCCCTATCTTCAGAAGAAACAGATACAGGTGATACCACTCCTCCATGAAATCTCCTCTCTCTCTCTCCCCCACCACCCCCATTCTGCAACTTAGCACAAGAACATTTTGCACAAATGCTGTTTGTTCGATTTTTTTTTTTTATTATAGACCTGTTCATGCTTTAATCCATTTGATCTTCATGAAAGTTTGATTTTTCTGAAATATAGGCACTGCACACTTCTAGCATTTGTGCATGCATATATTGCTTTCATCTCTCATGACTTCGATGATTTGAAGCCATTTGCTATCATCTCTTGGTCATGCATATGGAATCTTTTCATCTTCTTGTGCTTATGAAACCTTTTCATCTTCTCGAGCATTTAAATCCATTGATCTTCATGAAAGTTTGATTCTTCTGGACCAACTGTTACTTTTGTTGAAGTTCACAAAATAGGGAATTAAATATAAGCACTGCAATGCACAATTATACTATCTTTTGTGCCTGCTTGGATAGCTTTCCTTGTCTCTATCGTATCCTGCATCTGAAAGACTGAAATGTTTGCTATTATCTCTCATGATCTTGATGATTCGAGGGCATTTGCTTTTATCTCCTCTTACACATATGAAAAATCTTTATTTGCTTCTTATCATGGTTGTACTTTGGTATCCTGAAGCATGACTGTTATGAACTTATGATTCAGCATATGTTCTAGTAGGTTGAATAGGAAAGAAGAAGCACCAAGCTGTACCAATGGGGCGTGGAAAAGTAGAGCTGAAGAAGATTGAGAATCCAACAAACCGCCAAGTTACCTTCTCCAAGAGGCGGATGGGGTTGTTCAAGAAGGCAAACGAGCTAGCCATTCTTTGTGATGCACAAATCGGAGTCATCATATTCTCTGGAAGTGGCAGGATGTATGAGTACTCCAGCCCTCCATGGAGGTGCGTGAAACATTCTTTCCCATTTCATATCATGCATCCTTCTGTTCATTTTCATCTTTGAGGGTAAGTTTAGGAAATTCTAGATATGGCGTATCACTATGGTATTTGTCTTAGTATATACCAAAGATCATGTGGTTGAAGTTTCTTACTATCCTTAGGCTTGTTTCGTAGTCCTGCGAGTTTACAAATTATTCTTTTTATTTACTATCTCCAGTTGAACAAATTATGTATACATTGTTTTCAATTTTCTGTGGGACATGTCTTGTAATATACAAGATTCAGATTATTTTTTGGTATGGTTTTGGTAAAACACCACAGATCATGAGCAGTTTAAAACTGATCTGTTCCTACCATACCATTTTTTTTTTGACGAAGTGTTCCTACCAATTTTAATCTTTAACTTAGCATACAGTGTGTGACCTTTTAACTTAACATACATTGGTCTGCAAAGACAACGCGACATCGATCAGCTAAGTGGTATAAGCCTGGTACGATGTTATGTCATTTAGTTTCAACGAAAACATTCTTAATCATTTTGCTGTTTCTTTTTTTCTTTTGTTGCTGTTGTTGCCCAGTAGCAAACAGGTTTGACAATACCTGAAAGCTTCTAGCACTTCGTTTTCATTTTTATGGGCAAGTAGGAGTTTCAGATGTGGTGTAGCTGTAGCTACCAGTATGTTGTTGTCGTGTCATATTTTTTTTCAACACACCTTGTGGTAGGAATTTATGAAGCTTGTTTATTCTGCTATAAGGTTTTGGACTTCAGTAATGACATCAAAGTTTCATGAGAGCTTCAGAACTGATTTGTAATCATTCCTGCCAGCTACAATCATATAACTCGGCTGACTTTTTAACTTAACATATCCAATTTGTAGTCTTCAAAAAGAAGAGATGTGATAGTTTCAGCAGTAATTCTTTCTGACTGAGTGCCGATCAGGGGTTTCACAACTTTCTTATATCATACATTACTACTCCTTTTGGTTGCAGAATAGCAAGCATCTTTGACAGATACCTGAACGCCCCTAGCACCCGCTTTGAGGTGATGGACATCCAGCAGGTACGCCGGTTCTCTTGAACCAAGATGCTACTGTCTCTGTTTTCCACTGATGTGACCTACCGTAATAATATTCTCCCCCCACCTTTTCCATGAAGAAAATCGTCCAGGAGATGACTAGGATGAAGGATGAGACGAACAGGCTGAGGATGATCATGTCACAGTACATGGGGGAGGACCTGGCCTCATTCTCCGTGCAAGATCTGAGCAACCTTGAGCAGCAGATCGAGTTCTCGCTCTACAAAGTTCGCCTCAGGAAGGTAAATATGCACTAACTAGCACGCTGGCAGACAGATTGATGGAGTAGCCTTGTAGGTTCTTTATCCTACCAACAAAAAACACTCTTGGGAGTTGGGAGACGCCTCAGTTTTCTACTTCTAATGCTGAACACCCTTGTTTTGTTTCTTGCAGCAAGAGCTACTTGACCAGCAGCTGCTCGAGATCCGCCAAAGGGTACTCAGCATTCCTCCGTCTCTCTTGCTAGCCTCTACACATTAATTTCTCTTTCGAAAAAACCCAGTTGTGACACACAGAGTTCTCTCTTCTCTTTCGTCCTGAATTTCCACAGGAGATGCACATGCCAGGAGAGCAGAGCGGCTACCTATGCCTCATGGTAAGAAGACTGAAGACCCCTGGCCCTTCTCCTAACCTCCTCAAGTGATCGATCCCCCCTATTTGTTCCAAATTTCTTCCGCGCCTGAATGGACCTTGCTTGTGTGGCTTTGACCTGTGTTGAAAAAAAAAAAAACAGAACCCGGCTACTGCTGCTAGGGTCCAGCAGCAGCAGCAGCATCAGGCTGGCGAGATGGTGAGGCCGTTCCCGTGGTGGGACATGGGGGCGGCCAGTGGTAGTGGCAGCCAGAGTCAGCAGCAGCAGCAGCTGGTGCCCGGCCGGGACGCGGCGGAGTCGTCGACGACGATGACGGCGCTGCAACTGCAACTGTCGCCGCAGCTGCACGAGTACAGGCTCCAGCCGCGGCAGCAGCTCAACCTGCAGCACGACGCCAACAACCTCCATGGCTGGCTCTGGTAAGCTCTGTTGTGGATGCGTATGATGTATGACCGATCGACCTTACGTTCTCAACTCTGACGGACGTGATGGTGTTGATGATGCCTGCAGATTTGCTGGGTCGTCGTCGTCAACGACGGAACGAGATGATGCACGCTGATCCTCCGCTTGTGACATGCTGTTCTAGTCCTTGCAGTCTTCTGTCTCTGTACCCTGCTGAAAATAAACCAACCTATTGGAGTTCACTTTGTGACTGCTGGGTTGTCATGGATCGCCTTGCACCGTGTATTGTGTTGGGTGCCGTGAACGAGTAGTAGAAGAAACAGTAGCAGTAGTAGTAGCTTATGTGCTCCCAACTCAAGTGCCAAGGATGAGTCTGCTGCGTGCTTTAAACGTTGGCTTGCATGGTTGCACTTTACATCTAGTATATATATATATATATATATATAGGGTGCACTTTCTATACATCCAGTAGTAACTACACCCACCTGCGAGTATGCACGATAGCCTGGTGTCCGGCGTCGTAGGCGGTAGTTATCGGCGTGGGAAACGTGACCCGTTACTCGGATGGCGGAACTGCATGGCCGCATGCATCGGTCCTTTTCAAAACAAGCATGCCGGTTGTATGCGTTCATACTTTTTAATTAGAGTATGCATGTCCATATACTGATAGACCAAGTGTATATATGTATATCTCTCATTTGAAAATTATGGCTAATTTGAGGACATGGATGCATGTCGTATACTAGCATGTTCTAAGTATAATATTTATATGCATATACCTTTCTTCACAAGAGAGTATTCGTACATAATATTTTATTAGGAAGTATGTGTATATGTGGATACCCGGAACTATGCTTAGTATATACATATGCCGTTTTTTTTTTTTGACAAATGAGTATACGTATATGTAGATACACGGAAGTATATGCTTAGTATATGTACATACTTCAATGACAAATGAATTTATGTATATGTAGATACCTTTCCTTGGACAGGCGTATCGGTTCATACATTATTAGAGTATATCTGTATACTTTTTATAAATTAATTAGAGTAGGTGTACATACTTATTTTAAAACGAGTATGTTTACATACTTTTTCATATTTTTGATAGATAGTAGGTTTACATACTATTTTTGAATGAGTACGTGTATATACTTTATTATTATAAAGGAGTATGTCTATGTACTAATTTTTTAGAGAACAATATATACTTTTGAACAGATAGTATGTGTACGCAGTAGTCCTTTGATGTATTAACAGATGCTATATAATAAAAATCATCTGATAAAAGTATCAAGTGAATCATGCATGACTTTCATCTTGCAGGATCTGAGCTGCTTCAAGCAGTAACAGGATTGAAAGATACATCCTTCTGAACTAATTTTACATGTAACATTTTATTAGTATATATGTAGTTATCAGGTGATACTCTAATGAAAAAAAAAGAGAGTATTTAGTGATACTCTAAAATGACACTCATCTCTAAAAAAGAAAAAGAAAGAAGTAGTAGCGTGATGACGCTGCTGCAGATCGTCTCCTGGACGATCGACCTACTAAATAATGAGTAATCCAGATTACGTATTCATGGAAAACTCTCTTACCACGGCTCTTGCCATCCATCCGCCTGCTGCAGGCGTTCATTTGGATTCGAAAGGATGAGCCTCAGATCCTAGACCGCACAGGCGGGGATGGGCTGCCGCAAGCCACGCCGCCGCCGGGACCTTCACACGCGGAAGAAGTTGCACCGTCGCCGAGGGACGCAGCCGGCGGGGACGCTATGCGTGGGGGCTGGGGAGCCGCAAGCCACGCCGCCGCCTGGGGCTCGGCACGCGGGGCTTCTCGTGCCATGGCTGCTGGCTACGCCGCCGTGGAATCAGAAGTGCACCGAATCAGCAGAGGGCTCTCCACGACACGGAGCCGCGGCAGCCGCGCGCCGGGATGGCAAGAGCGGTGGCAGAACCTCCATTGCGTTTATGTTGGTGGACGGTGGCGGCCATCTCCACGCTAAATAAACAAGTTTAGATCCTAAAAAATAGGACCGGTGGTCTATTCAATTAACAGGTCCGTTTCCGTCACCCGCAAATCACCCGCAGGAGAGAATATACGCGTACATGCAGGTGGGTGTAGATCTTTCCTGGGGTGTAGGAAAAATTTACCCTATATATATATATATATATATATATATATATATATAATGATTCTATTGGGGGCCGGGGCTTCCAATACCTATGGAGAGCCCCAGCCACTCCCCTGGCCAGCCCAACCATTCGGGTCCGCAGTGCTGACGTGCGTCCCAGGTGGGAGGACCCCCTCCAGACCCTGCTGCTAGGATGCATAAAATTCCATTCGACGCTGCGTAGAAACGGATTTTTGGTGACCATGCATAAAAACAATGGTTGAGTGAATTAAAATCAGTTGTCCACCGCATAAAAACCTCTTCACAATTGGCTGCTCCACGTGACACCACCTGACACATGGTGACAAAGGCTGACACGTGCATGCAGGCATACATCCCATCAATCTCTTTCATTTTTTTGCTATAATTTTTCAACGAATCATCCGATTAAAAACCGTTTTCACCATTGAACTCCTGACATTTTTGTGCACGATTCAAGATCTATTATGAATATTTTTTTGAAAATTTTTGAAATTCAAAAAATTATGCATTAAGATAAAGAGTTTTATGCTACTGTCTGTGCATAGAATCTTGTGAGCAAGTGCATATCAACATGGAAGGTGCCCTTGTCTCCTCCAAAAATTTAAAATTTAAATCACCATACTTGAATCACATCAATTGAAGGTCGTTTGAATCGTAGAATCACTTGTCAATATGCGTAGAACTATTTTTGACACCGGCTTTACCACATAAAACCCTGTTCATAAGATGAAGAGAAAGTTCTGTAGTGCTGACGTGCGTCACGGGTGGTGAGGACCCCTCCAGACCTAGCCACCAGCATGCATAAAATTCCAAGTTGACGCTGCATAGAAAAGTTTTTTGGCGACGATGCATAAAGAGCAATGGTTGAGTGAATTAAAATCAATTAAGCACTGCATAAAAACCTCTCTGCAATTGGTTGTTCCACCAGACACCACCTGACACACGCTGACATGTGCATGGAGGCATGCATCCCATCGAATCTCTTTGGTTTTTTCACTATAATTTTTCAACGAACCATCCGATTCAAAAAACCATTTTCACTATTGAACTTCTGACATTTTTGTGCACGATTCAAGATCCATTGTGAATATTTTTTTGAAAATTTTTTAAAATTCAAAAATTTGTGTATGAGGATCACGAATTTTATGCTACTGTCTACGCATAAAATCTTGTGAGGGAGTGCATAGCAACATGATAGGTGCTCGTGTGTAATAGTTTGAATCACCACATTTAAATCATAGCAAATGAAAGTTGATTTCATGCATAGAGTCACCATCGCAAAGCGATAGCGTCCGTGCAGCCGTGATGATAATGGTTTTATGCTACCTATCTGTGCATAGAATCTCGTGACGGAGTGCATAGCAACATGGTAGGTGCTCTTATCTCCTCTAAGACTTTGAAATTTGAATCACCATACTTGAATCACATCAATTGAAGGTCGATTGAATGCATAGAATCACTTGACAATATCTGCGTATAATAGTTTTTGACATCGGTACACATAGAAATTTGTGGTTGGATGAATTAAAGTTTTGCGCCGACATTGCTCCGTTTTTGCCGATGACATTGCATAGAAATTAGTGATTGAATGAATAAAAGTTAATTTTGTTACCACATAAAAACCTCTCCACAATATACTTCACATGAAATTTTAAAAATTATGCATGAGGATAAATAGTTTTATGCTACCATCTACACATAGAATCTTGTGAGCGAGTGCACGGCAACATGGTATGTGCTCTCTTCTCCTCTAAAGTTTGAAATATGAGTCACCACACTTGAATCATAGCAAATGAAGGCCGAATGGATGCACGTAATCACTTATCAATATGCTTAGAATAGTTAAGATGTAGAGTTTTATACTACCATCTGCATATAGAATCTTTTGGAGCGAGTGCATAAAATATGATAAGCACTCTCGTCTCCTCCGAATTTGAAATTGAATCACGACACTTAACTCATAGCACTTCAAGGCTGATTGGATGCATAGAATCACTTGTCAAGATGTATATAACATTTTTTACACAAACATTGCGTAGAAATTTGTGGTTGGATAAATAAAAGTTACATATTTTATAACGTAAAACCCTGTGCACGCCGATGGATACAAAAGTGTTTTATGCTACTGTCTGTGCATAGAATCTTGTGAGATAGTGCATAGCGACATGGTAGGCGTTGTCATATCCTCCAAAATTTGAAATTGAAATCACCACACTTAAATCATAGCAAATTGAAGGTCGATTGGATGCATATGACCACTTGTCAAAATTTCTATGCATGAAACTAGTTTGCATATTATGATATAGTTATATGCATTCGTCTATGTATAAAAATCCTTTGGGCATGTGCATAAAAAAACATGGAGACGATCTCATCTTCTCCAAAAATTAAAATTTAAAATTTAAATCATGCCACATGAGGGGCCGATTGGATGCATATAAAATATTTGGCGTCCCACGCTGCATAGAAATTACTGGTTGAGATGCACAGAAAAAGTAGTGATTGGATTAGACGATATGAGCTTCTCTAGAATTTCAAATTTGAAACATGACTCATGTTGCCCAATTGGATGCATAGAGCACCTGTCAAGATGCGTATAAAGTTTTTAGCACCAATGTTGCATAGAAACTATTGTCTAGATGAATAAAAATTTAATTTGTTACTGTGTATAAACGATGGACATTACACCTACTTGTGAGGAAGTTGGAGGTAATGCAATCTTCTCTAAAATTTGAAAATTAAATCATGGCACGTGAAGACGAGTTAGATGCATAGAATCAAAGGACATGATCCGTGTAATAAAGTTTTTAGCATCAATGTTGAATAGAAATTACTATTTGGATGAATAAATATCAATTTTGAATCTCATAAAAACTCTCAACAAGATGGATATTCCACCTAACACACGAATTACATCTCATGCAAAATTAGTGGACATTTCGATGCTGCATAAAAACTAATTCACTAGTCAAGCACCATAAATAGAAACCTCCCCGAGATATCTGCCTAACATTTTTGTCACTAATATATGCATAGAAATTAGGAGTTCGATAAATATAAACCTAATGACTAATCCATAATCATATTTGAAATTTGAATTCAATTCAGATGGAAACCACCTATCAACTTCACAAAAAATCAGCAACCCGCACAAATCCATATCACTGTTTACAACGACGCATAGAAACATATATACAAAGTAGAAAGAACACAAAAATCATTGTGGATGGTGGTGGTGATGGGGAAGGGGTCGTCGTGTCCACCGGCGATGGAATGGGTCAGCAAGGGAGGGGCGTTGCCGGCCGTCGCGGGAGGTAGCACCGTCTAGGGCCTCGAGGTCCAAGTCACAGCAAACTCTAGGGGCGTTGTCCACGTCGCAATTCTCGCGTGTCGATGCTCCAAAGCATGATGTTGTGCGCTGCCACGAACTCCTGTTCACACGATGCATAGCAGTCTTACATTTTAGTGGGGAGAAACTTGTACACCACGAAGAATAAAACTAGTACACACAAAGCATAAAAATTCACAGGTACTACCAAGACGTTAGTTAAATGATGTGAATAAACAATGCATAGACATGATTAATTTATATGAATAAATAGGCATATAAACATATGGCTAAGATAAAGAATTATGCATAAAAATTACCAACTTCTATGATTTTTGCAGCTTCAGCAGCTCACCAATATCATTGAAATCCTCATAAATTAGTGCACACCAATACCAAGATGCCACTTCTCTTGCAGCCCAAAATTAAAATATTTTTTTTTATAAATTCATTGCAGGCACGCTAGAGAAGCATAAAAAAGTTTAAATCAAAACTACATAGATCGAGCATATAAGCAATTGTAGTCCTCTGCAAATTGTGCGTAGAAACCACTCTCGTTCAAAGATAGAGGCAAATAATCACAACTTATGCATATAAACCTACGATTGCAAGGCATAAAAACAATATTATATGGGAATATAAAGTTTCATCATGCATGAAAACTTTGAATCATAAGGACATTGTCCATATAATCATGCAATCAAGTTAAATTGAATATAGTAGGTAATTAGGGATCATATCATAGTGACAAAATAACATAATAAAGCATATTTTTGAATTATATGCCATGCATCATTGTTATTTATGCTATTGCCGGGCATATCGAGTGCAAAAGCATCATAGTCAATGATTAAGGTTAATGGGGTGTCTCACTTAAAGAGCGTTTTTAACTATTACATGCAATCATGACGATGAGGCAATCAATGTCTTTGTACAGTCCAATGTAATTTAAATTGGTGGTGCAAGTGACTTGAGAGGGCCATGTATGTCAATAATATATGACCAGTTTAGTATGCAACATCACATGAAAACTACAAGCAAAACCTATTAATAGCTAAACAAACTCAATATTGAAAGGAGCAAAGGATTGTCATAAAAATACATCACATAATATGCATTCAAAGAAATAAGATTTTAATTTCCATGCATTCAAAGATTAAGATTTCAATTTTAATTTCTATGCATCAAATTAAGATTGAAAAATAGCTTTCATGACCACAATAGCATCCAAAATAACCCAGGGTGTTATGCATCCAAAATAAATTTCAACAGTAGCATCGATGCACAAGTTGCAATTTACAAGCTAGCATATCTACTTTAGTCCTCACCTAGCTGCTCAAGTCAGCGCTACTAGTGTCAACAGTGACCCGAGGGAAAAATAGATCGGCAACTGGCATATAAAAACGTGTACACAGGAAGCATGAAAATTCAGCTACACGCGAAGCATGGCTAGACAAAGATGAGATGCGGATATGTGCAAGGCTCACCTCGAGATATATCACCGCTAGAGATGCGACAGGATACAAATTCTACCCATATCCCAGCCAGCACCACAACTGGCCCTAGCTCGCCGACCGCCGTTGCCCATGCGAACTGAATGGAGCAGCCACCACCGCAGCTACCTCATTGTCCTACACAAAAATTCTGTTGTGTTTTTTAGGTGCATTCAATAATGCATAGAAATATACAACGACAATGCATATAAATATGCTCCAATAATTCAAATGCAAAAAGCAAAATTGTCTCTCTCTAGAAATAATCTAAATCACAAAATTGTCTACACACAACTATTTTACCTTTAGATCAAACAGGAGCACATTGGTGAGGATTTATGCATAAATAATTTGAGTCAAGCTAATAACAAGTCACAAGAAATGCATAAATAATTTAAATAGCACATGACTCTTCATTTTCTAACTTTAATAAGCATATAAACTCACTAATGCAAGAATAGAAACACACATCGATACAAAAATGGAAACCAATGACTGTATTCCTCACACAAAAAATATTTAAACATAGCATGGAAAAAAAAATCTATTGCATGTGAAGCATAAATTTCTATTAGCAGCCTAAAGGGGAGTAATTGAATAAGCAGGTGGAGGCTAAATTTTTATGCCCCAAAAATAACATTTCAATTTCATTGAACGTCGTATCAAGCGGATGCATACAGACTCAATCAAGCACATAGAAAGTATACTTTCCTATGATTACTAGACTAGTTGTTGGTGCTAAACTCCTGAAACATGTTTTAGCAGGCACATGATACATTAAAAATCATAGCCAAAAATCATTCTAGTACAAATTGACTAGCAACGGTGTACAGAAGGGACAAAGTATGCCATACCAATCTTGATTCCACACTTCCACAGCATACTAAAATATGTATTCATTGCATAGAAACAAATAAATTATTTATCCTAATCAGGTCTGAAAACACAGTTTAGCATGCGTATAAAAGTACACATGCAAAGCATAGAAACCAAAAGAAACAAAAAAATTCTAGCACTAATGGCTTTCGCTGCGAACAATCTGATACAGAATTTGTATTCATGCCATGGATGAAAAGTTAAACATTTTAGGAATAGACAGCTCACACAACTGATGCAACAACGTTTCAGTAGAGAAGCAAGCCAAAAAAAAAAAAAAAAAAATCAGGCACCTGCACACTACAATCGAATCAAATCACCCCATACAAATCCATGCATAGAAACTGTAGGGAAAATGCATGGATAACTGCTCAAGTCAGAGCATAGAAAATGTACTAATTTAAGGTATGCATGCATCTTCTATTTATTTATTAAGGTATGCATCACATCACGTCACGAAATGTATGGCTTACCAATTAACTAGGAAATAAAAAGCTCCAAATGATAATATACTGCAGGCACGAGGCCAAGGGCTCTGAATCACCTGGACCACTCTGTCGATGCTCTGCTCACATACGAACAGCTGCATGCACGCGGACAAGAGTGAACGCCTTTGAATCGTGGATCCACCACTGAAATCGCAAGTACCTGAACTGAAGGGCCGCCGCCGCCGTTGGTGCCGAGCAGCTCCGTTGGAAGCCGTAGCTGGCCCTATCCTGCTCCCGTGCGTGTCCTGGACTGCAGGCTACACGCCCTCGTGTTCGCACGCCCTTGGATGGAGCCGACGCGCACTGGAGTCCCCGCTGCTGTGGATGAATGGACCGCCAGCGCCGCCGCTCCATGGATCTCGCCAGGGAAGGTGGTAGTGAGCTCGGCACCGCCGGTTGCCCGCTGTGCCCCGCGGATCGGGCCGCGCCGCCGCCAGGAAGTTGCCGCGGGATCCACAGCATCCTCGACGGATCCACGGGATCCACCGGAAAAGGAGTTGGGGGAAGGCCGTGGTGCTGGTCTGACATGGAGGAAGCCAACAGCGAGATGTCCAGTGGCACAGCTTCACGTCCGGGAAGGGGAGGAACGATAAAGCCAGGAGTACCGTGGATGGTCGGAGATGTCGTTGGTGCGCGGGAAGGGGTCGCGTGGCCGCCAGCGGGTGAATCCCCGGCCACGCCGCCGCTGGTCGAGGAGGGCACGAGGTCGTGGTACATCGACTCAGGGAGGGCCGGAGCCGCGTCATCACCGGCAGAGGACACCGCGCGCCGCCGGGATCGGGCCAACTGAGGGCGAGCTGTAGTCGCCTGATCCAGCGGAGGGCGAGCTGCAGTCGCCTGATCCGCCCACCGCGCAATCGCCAGGTCGGGGTCGCGACGTCGCCGCCGGGGAGGGCCGGGCCATGCCGTCGCCGGGTGGGGAGGGTGGGAGCCGATCCGTTTTTTTTAAAAAAACAGCAGTGCGTGGTTGTGGTGGCGGCCGGGAATGATGGGTTGGGGATTAGGGTTTTGGGCATATATATATGGGCCGGGCAAGTGGGCCGGTGGCCGGGCTGGTGGGCTGGGGAAGCTGGTTTGGTGCGACCACGTAGCTGCTGGTTTGGGTCAGGGCTTCCCATAATTATTGGAAGCCCTAGGCTATATATATATATATATATATATATATATATATATATTAGAGTGAATTTTCTTACACCCATGTTTTCTATCCACTGGGGGGTTGGTTGTATATCACACTGTAGATTTCTTCCACGTGTTCTTTCCTGACGGACGGTAGATGTTGAATTGACATTTGTGGTAAAGAGAGGCATGGAGTTTCCCGTGTCTGTGCTTTTGGGATATTGGAGGACCACACGGAGTTCATGCATGGCCAGCGTGGTGCCCTCGCGTCCTTTTTCTGTCCGATTCCAAGTGCAAACAGCTGATGGTCCCCGTGGGTCAGATGATTAGATGAAGGAGTTGCTTGCGTTCCTAGAAATTTCTGGTGTTCAGAACGTGTTTCGAGCCATGCTTTTTGCAGGTCGTCCGGTCCGTCGAAAAGAAGGACGTCTGTACTTTCTGTGTGCCGTTGGCTCCCACGCGCTGTTCCAGCTCCATCTCGTCGAGTCCGTTTGCTTTGTTTGCTTGTTTTTTATGTAACAAAAAAATATTGTGTGTGCTAGCTGTTGTCTTCTGCCTCTGTGTAGTCCTCCAACTCCGGTGCAGTGCTTGTTGCATTCCTTGCGTTTGCATGTGGGAGGATCTCCTCTGTGCTAAATATTCTTAATGCTATTTTTGGCAGAGATTTATGGTAATTCCTGGTTCAATGCTCTCAGCTACGTCAACAAATATTAACAGACATTGAGGGTTACTAGGAGCTGCATGCATGCAAACTTGGCTGTAGTGTACTGCTGCTGTGTCATGTTTTACTCCGATCCGGATATTGGTACCTAGGAACGGATTAGGCAGTTGATCATTACCCAAAATATCTCAAGTATGAAAATCTTAATCCGAATCAATTACATTCCAAAAACAAAATACTTTCTAAGTTTACAAGGAAATTTGACTCCAATGTTGCAGGTCCGCACATGAAATTTGACTCCAATGTTGCAACGACCGGCCCTTCTCCTCGCGCCCACCAAAACATTTGCTTGTCTGCTGTAACTTGGAGCTCCATCGAAGGCTGAGAGGGGAGCAGCCAATGCATGTCCTCTTCCTAAGCAGCTGAGCGGACGCACCTATGGAAGGTTTTGAATTTCTGCTGAGAGGGGGCATGGAAGTCAGCCTGGTCCTGGTAGTGTTTTTTCTTCATCGCCTTCGCCATATCCTTAATTAGGCTGAAGATCCTTTGGCTGAAGGGGCCACCGCTGTTTCTTCGTCGTCTTTTCTACAACGTGGGATCTACTACTAGAGTTTCTACCGCCTCGAGCGTGATGAGAAGGAAGGCCATAATGCTTGTTATAATCATGCTCGGCGAGCAGCGCATCGGGTTCGGGTCTCACCTTTGCAGCGTTTGTCTAAGTGGCTATAGAAATCTGACCATACATGCGAAATGGTTGTACACGTTTATCTCCTTCCAGTTGTCCATGTATTCGCTTGCTCTGTTTCTCGCCTCGTCCATCAGTTGGACTCGACACGATTTTACCTGTATAGCATTATTGTGAATGGCGTTGCAAACTGGTTATTCGTTCATAGCGTCGTTTGTCTTGCTGATTTGCACACTGTTATGTGGATTTTGTTTTGAAGAAGAAATTATAAGAAAACGTTTAGCTTGTGGTGGCCTGAGGCCAAGCGCGGAGTACTAACACTGGTACTACGTAGTACGGTAGTAGGGACACATGCATCGGTAGCGCGAGTGAGGAGGTGAGAGAATTATGAGAGGAGAGGGAGGAAATGGTTCAGCAATGTGAGAGTGCACAACTCTCAAGCATGAGCCAGACTCCTTTTCGGAGTCTGCTGCCACAACTCTCAAGCCTGGTGCATCATGCGGAGCTTTCTGACCGGATAGACCGTGACGACGATGGCGTGGGAGGAGCTGCTGCCGTGGTGAGCTGGCAGCGGCATCACGGGAGGACCTTGCTCCTACATGACACCAGGGGGAAGGGATGGGTAGCAGGCACTTGTTGTGAGTTTCCTAGCTGCAAGAGTGTCCTCGGACTCAAAACTTTTGTTCATTTAGAACATTTACTTCCTATTTTTAAGCACCAGGGGCAAGAGATGCGCTGCAGTTGGCCGACGGCAAGAGGCCAAGATGGTCATGCAGCTCATCGTGAAGTTTCACCGGTGCCATTGCATTTGTACGCACGCGAAACCAGCCTTTCTGGGACCTATACAGTGAAGTTTCACCGCTTGCGCTTTTGATGGCGAAGACCTTTTTAGATGGCAAAAATATTTGGAACCGAATGTTATATCGTCATTAATTGTAATGCGTTTAGTTTGTTAGTGGTAAATATCATCCTACCATGGAGTAATGTAGGCCAAGAAAAAGAATCGTCTCCATGAATGTACATCTAAACTGTGTAATTAGTTATTTTTTTTACCTACATTTAATACTCCAAACATACGTCTTTTGGTGTATTTAATGTGATGTGATGGAGAGAAAGTGGATAAAAGGTTAGAAATTTTAGGCATCTAAACAAGGCCGAAATCATACGCGAAAAGCGAATGGTAAAATGGACGACTGGTATCCTTGGGAAGGCGACGGCAGCAGCAGCTCACGTCACGGAGTAGCCGAAAATACAGTGTGCGTCAGAGAAAACAGCATTCACCCACCCATCCAGCTTCCCGTGAGTGACGCGCACAAGTATGTGGTCCATGATAAAACGAATTTACCTGCAACAAGAAAAATCTGGACATCGTGGCTGGTCCATTTGTTAATTAATCAAAGATTATCCTCAAGGAATACTACCACGGAAAACTAAACAACGCCTAGTTTGGATGGTTGCCGTGTTTTGTTGAGTACTAAAGTAAAGCGACGTGGGTGGGGACGTTCAGATGTGAAAAGGCGAGATGGAGATATTTCCATGTTGACTGCCATAACCGTGCGTCCAGTAATGCACTAATTTGCATGCATGCGGTAATTTGTTGAGACTAGAAAACTGCTGTACTTTGCATGCATATGCGGCCATTTGTTTGGAGAGGACGTAACTAAAATCCCTGGTGGACATGTTAAAAAAAAAACAAATCCCTGGTGGACCTCCTGCTTGTGCACATGATGGATTTATATCCGGCAGACGCATGGAGCTCGATCCTGGACCACATACTTTGCGCAGATGGACGCATGAATCGGGTAAGTCTGCAACGCCCTAATACGTGTCCACTCTATGCTTGGTCTGTTTTGGGAGGTGATAGAAAACACCCATGGAGGATAGAAAACATGGGTGCAAGCAGGATATTTTTTGATATATATATATATATATATATATATATAGTGTTTATATATGGAACCCGGGTTCCAAATGCATTTGGTACCCAAGCCAGCCGAACGCGGGGTACCCAAAGCCAGCCGAACGCCGAACGCGCTGCGAGGCTGTCCGTAGGCACACCCCGAGCCGCATCGGCTTTTCCTCCCCTGTCCGCGCTGTCCGCGCTCGTAGGTTGACCGCCGGCCGTTCTCGACAGATCGCAACCGCCGGCGCCCTCCTCCCCCCCACCCCCACCTTCCCCACCTCCCGGCGGTTCCCAGCACCTCGCACGCATGCCGCTCCGAAGCTCCCTTTACCTATCAGATGCAGCTTCCGTTTTTGGATTCCTGCGGCAGAAGGTCTCGTCGCCCTCGCCCAACCCGAGCTCACCGACGACGTCGCCTCAGGTTTCATCCGACGGCGCAGAAGGTCTCGTCGCCTGCAGTGCGACCCCTGGCCGGCGTTCTCGGCTGCCGTTTCCAAGCGCCGCTTCACAACGCCCTGCGCCCGATTTTGCATTTCGCCGTCCTGCCGGAGTTGTCGTCGCCGTTCCCCAGCTCCCCTCAGCTCCGCTTCTTTGGCCACTGCTGTGGGGGAGCAGAAGGATCCCGGCGCCATCCCGGTGTTATCCGTCAGCGTGCCTCATCCTCCTTCGTCGGCCCAGCATCTGGACTCGCCGGCGTCGCCTGTTCCCGGTGTTTTCCCCCTTCTTCGTCTTCCTCCTCGTATTTTTCTTCGACTCGCCCAGCCGCTGGACCCTCTCCTTCCCCACGACGCTCCTTCCCCCAAGCTGATTTTGCTTCAATTTGGATGGAGCCGCCGGGTCCCTCAGGTTAGCGTTTCTTCCTTGTTCAATTATTATGGTGTCAAATTGCTTTAGCTGTTAGATTCAAATTACCTGATATGTGCAAAGAAGGATTTTAATATGAATGAGCTTATTCATTGGGGATTCGTACATTGCTTGAACCCTGTATTTTTTTTTTATCAGCTATCAACTTCAAAGTGAAACAATCATGCGACTTCCGGCGTGCGCACACTGCACACTATAAAGAAAAGGTTCAATGCCGATTAGTATATCAGTGCATATCTTCGAGTGTTGCAAATTGCTACCACCTCAAGGCTCTTTGTTTTCTGCAGATTGGAGTGGTCATTTCATCACCTTGAATTTCTGAATCCAGTTGTGCAGAGTTCCCATTTTTATGGGCTAAATTGACATAGAGGTGTAATGAAGGCGATTTCTATGCTGCCGGCTTCACTTCTACTCATTGAAAATCAAATCGGGTATGCTTCCAGGCCCTGTCCCTTTATTATGCGGTTACATATGAATTAGAATGATACACATTTGGCCTACAGTACAAACAATTTGCTTCTCTGTATCTACAATTCCGTCCATTTAAGAAATCCTGGTATTGCAGAGTGCCTAACCAGTTCTAATGTTGACTCTTGCCAAATTTTGCTTTCGAATCCCGGTTTAGGCATTTACCAATTCTAATATGTTTAACACATTTTAATGCTTTCGCGACCACACTTATTTTTTATATATATATATGCTTCCTAGCCACCCCACGGTGCCTATCATGTTTGTCCAAATTGTGGTGTCAGACTTGGGCCTGCTACACCACGCCTGGCACCACGAGCAGTGATCAGATCAAATCAGGTGCCTAGGCGTCGGCAGGAACGTTAACCCATCCATGGCGATCAAAAGCAAGCCCGCTCATGCTGCGCGTGTGCTGTGTGGCGTGGCGTGCCGGCATGCAGCTGCAGGCGCCCGCTGACCATGTTTCACTTCGTTATCATATAATCCTCCTACTTGGTTTGTAATTTGCTGTTCTAGAGAAATCATAGAGATAATTTCGTGTCCTACAGTCTATAATTGTGTATTGTGTTCCTTTTATTTTTACTGGAGATTCTTGACTGCGTGCTAGTCCCCTTTCCCTTTTGGTCTAGAAATGCTGACAAATTATTGTAAGCACTACAAATGATCCCACATGTTTGAAGAATCAGGACACAAATCGAATTAATCCTAGGACCTACTGTACAGGTCATTTCTTGCTTAACCATCTTAAATTTCCCTTATTGTGAACTAAACAGCCAATACGTATTGCTGCGGCTGCTATTAGATCAAGTTCCTCCAAGTTTTGGGTAAACAAGCATCAATTAATTTTCTTAACAATGAAACTGAACTAGATCTTTGTAGTGGTGCTCAGTGCTTGCAAAAGTAAACATATTTTTTACGTAAATTACATATCAAAGCCTTTTGATTTACAGGTTTGGTTTTGACAAACACAATTGATTCCGTGAAACAATTCTTCGTATATGAACTTCCATCATTTGTCAACACAAATTGATTGTCGAACATGTATACGTTGGTTATTATTGGTTCAATAGTGGGTATGCTGATTCTGCCTCGTAATTTTTTGATGTGCAGAATTGAAAATATTCTTTCATAGCATTGCAGTTGATTCCACTGGAACAGAATTAGCTTTGCCAGTGGCAACAGATGCAATGGAGCAGAAATGACAAAGGTCAACCCCTACTAGGAGCAAAAGTTGGTTTTCATGTCTAGTGTAGTCAGTACTTACTAGTTTATATGTAATCGTTTCTGTGCAGTGACATTGCAATTGTATCTTATCTTCACTGGTATTGGCAGCCCTCATTTCTCTTTTTACCTGCAACTTGGCAGCCCATTCTAGTTACTATACTTGAATTGAAGGTTATTTTCTTAAATAATGTGTGGCGCATCCTTCATGCTCTTTTTCTCCATGATTTATGTGCCCCTTCCACTGGTATATTCGTAGGTTCAGGACAAATTTAGTTAATAGAATTTAGATTATCTTTGATGAATGACACCCACTTTCCATCATTTTCATGCTTAGGTAGTTTTTCTTTCTGGTTGTTAAAAGAAATACTTCCAAGAAATAGTTTTAGGTACTTGAATTTTTCCTAGTAAATTAAACAGTACAAAAGTCTTTTTCTGAATGCTATGTTTCAAGTGCCACATTTGAAGAATTTTATGAACTGTCAATCTATTTACTTATTTAGTTAAAAAAATAACTCACAGGATGATCACAATTGAAAAGGAAACATTACCAGATTTGTATGCAGATAGATTCTATCTATCATTCTAGTTAGGTTTCATGCATATGATGGACTGATAGTTTTCATAGGAACCTTTTAAAGCAGTTTCATTCAGACAGATTCCTGCATTCTAGTTATGTTGCATGCAGATAGGGTCCTGCAGGCTATTTGTTACTCAAAGCATTCCAGTTAGCTTTTCGACTTATTCTGCATATTTCCAATCTTAGTTCCAGATAGCTTGGAGATTAATATTACCTCCAATACAAACATTTATTTCTTTTTAGTGTATACATACAACACTACCATGTATGCATAATTATCTGCTTTGGGTGACTCTCCCACTATACTAAATTTAAATTTGATATGCCATGACTCCCACTATCACAGATTAGGGAAAGTGTATCAGCTCAGTTCTGCTGAGAGGGATCAGGCGAGTTGATTTTAGTTCTCTATCTGGTAAAATAGTGTTTACTTTTGTTTCATTGTACACTCACTGTTGTTGTGCTAGTTGGGTGACTCTCCCACTATACTAAATTTTAATTTGATATGCCATGACTCCCACTATCACAGATTAGGGAAAGTGCATCAGCTCAATTCTGCTGAGAGGGATCAGGCGAGTTGATTTTAGCTCTCTATCTAGTAAAATAGTGTTTACTTTTGTTTCATTGTACACTCACTGTTGTTGAACTAACTATTCTTTGGTTTGATTCCATCAGTTCAAAAGGCGAAAGATGATGTGGGCCCTTAACTTAATGAGAGATCATTTCTTTGCCAGTTACACCAAGTAATGAACACACTGCCCTAAGATGATCATTGTTCAATTGAAATTGAACCTTGTATGCTCATGCCTGCATTGTGTCCTGACAGGCGTCATCTCCAGAAGGCTGAACAGTCCTGAATCTGGTGCCATTGATTGGCTTCCTTATAGGTATGTAGCGCCTTGTTCATGCCTTTGATGTATTTGTGTTCTGTGAAAGCACACATTGCAATAAGCCTTTTATTGCTTGATTCATCGCAGGAAACTTATAGAGCTACTGGAGGGGGTTCTGACAAGATATACATACACATCAGGTTCAGAGAGATGGCCAGTCTGAGCCTGCTGCTTGCGTCTCGATTTGCCCAGGAGGACCTGTGCTTTGTGCGAGTTGGTTGATGGGTTCTGTTTAATGGCTAAGAACTTGTGCCCAAACCTGAAACATGTATTGCCACCTCATGATGTATGGCGGCAGATGAGAGAATTCAGAATCTAATTATATAAATACTATATGGGTTTAATGCTAAGAATTGGCGTATTTACCATTTATCATGAATGACTTATTGCCTTGTTGGAACATAATATGTCTACAATACATTTGTTCCTTAACAGCGAAAATTGGATGCCACATGCATAAGGGCCAGAGGTAAATGACGTTACCACTGATTTTGTGCCTGAATCAGATTAGGATCTTGAAAGTTTATCTGTATTGCGCATTGTTTAAATGGGACTAGGTCGACCAGGATTTCAAGACCCATCAAATGGGCATTCTAAATACTGACGGAGGACACGAGGTTTGTTTTAGCTATCACTGTGACATGACCGATAGACCAAGAGCCTAGGAACCCATAGGCTCCTTCCTCTCTGAAAGCAGCTGCAATCTGAAAAAACTTTTGCATTTTACCCCCAAAAGGCAACAACAATTTGGCAGAGGGCAAAGCGAAGAATCAACAGTCCTCTGCTATATTTTTTTTTCTGACATGAGATCATTTCCATTCCAGAATAACAGAAATACATGTGTTCAGAAGTAATAGACAGGGAGCAAGAAAGGAGAAGAATGAACACAACACAAGATACAGCCACATCTGGACCAGGCTTCTGATTCAAGGACAGAGCCAGCTGTGAGGTGGCCGTGTACAGGAGACATCCAACCTAAGCTAACTCAATACTCAAACAATAACTAGAAAATGATCCCCTACTGTAGACGCCCCTCAAGCTTCAGTCGTGTCCCCCACCTTCGTCTTCCTTTGCGACATGGCCATGCATGTCGTCGAGCAGTGCATCCTGACCTTCCTTGGGTAGCAGGGTCACGAATTCTGCCAGCTCCTTCAGTAGGTAAAGGAATGACTGCAAAGAGAAGAAACTGGTGTTACTACACAACATTGAACATTTTGACTTTCAGAGTCATCGGAAGACAAGCCAAGTTAGGCTCCATCTTCACCAACATTCAGCCAGCACATGAGAAATATTTGACTTTTAGTATGAATTATTATTAGAGAAAAAGTTACATCTATGTTTCTAACATTCTGCAAACTGACAAAGCATACCCCCATTGCAACTATTGAGCTACCTATCAGTTTTGCATGAACTGTTGCTCTAAAACTAGAACTACAAGATAGGGAAAAAAAGATGACCATAATTGCTTGATCTGCCATTCAAACATAACAATAGATGGGCGTGCCCACACAAGTGACATTCAATAAGATATATGTTTTCCAACAAAGCGAACCAATTGCTTGTTTCACACATTTGCGCTCCTTCAATCCTATATATTCTTCAACACCAGCACCTCTAGAAGCTCGTCTCTGTTCTGCGCCAATAAATGACCAACAAGTTTACCATGCAGCCATTCATTTTGTGTTTGCACTTGACCCACATCCTGCTTCCATGCAACTGCTCATAGCATTCAACAGCAGTCATGTTCAACAGATGGTACAGAGGCGCCCAACCATGGACGGTGGCGATTTCATTGTGCAAGGGATGCAGGAACACCACCAGGCATGGTGTCACCTCGGTCATCTGTAGAAGGAACTACCTATCGCGAGCAATCATGCACAGCAGATGGGTGACTATGCTTTGATGACAAGCGCTTGTGATCTGCAAATATAAAATTATCCTCTTTGTTGAACCAAACTAATGTTGATCATCATAAAGGCTTTGCAGCGCATTATTTTCTTCTAGTTTAAATTCTGCTATTAGTTTATTCCATGCTGCCTCAAGCTCCCCCGATGTTAGTGGATGATTTAGCACCGAAGTAAATTTTTGCTTGAGCTCTTGTTTCTTGTACCTGCCATGCAATTCGATCGGGTCCGGACATAGCTTGCTGACTACATGCCACCTAAATTATTTCTTTCTAGATCCTGCATACACTTTCTCCATAGCAACCACATCTCTATGGACATCGCTATGGAGTCTTAAACTTTCACACATTTCCATGAACATTCTAACTGAGTCTAGTTGTGACAAAATGAGCTTTGCTAAATGTTCTAAAAGTTATTTTAATATCTATAATCAAATGAATTTAGATGGTTCAAATGATGTTTATTGGGCTGATTCTGAACACTCAAACAAATCCAAAATCTGCTAACTAAATATTAGAATGTACTGCCACTCCACTACTCATTCTGTGACTCAGGTACTCAGCATATATATCCGCAATAAAACTTAAAAGGGAAATGCAAAATGTGTGACTATGCTACCAGCATACCTTAGTTAGATACCAGAATGACTTGGTCAAAGCAAACTACAGATCCTTTTAGCTGGCCATTCAATAGACTTGATAATAGCAGATCACATGAATAAAGGAATGAAATTGCCACAACTCTGCATGAAGGACTAGATTATTTCATCTCTTTGTCGAAATATCATATAAGCCACCTGCACATAACCAGGTTTCAATCGACAAAACAGAGTTTGTTTTAAGTTCAAGTTTCTGCTACTACTCTTATTTCCTCTAGTTAAATTCCACTGGATGAAAACAGAAAACTAATAAACTTTCAGAAAAGGGTGATAATCTTTGGAAGGCATCGTAATTACATGTAGTTAGATCAGACCAGACTACATGGGTGCTCAGTTTCACACAGAAGGGATGAGAAGCTGTTGGCAGCAGAGCAGGCCGCTCCGGCATTTTCCCAACCGCCGGGTTCTCACCCAAATTTCCAGTTTTGCCGTATAAAATTCATTGGAGAACAATAATTTTACTTGCCTTCAAGTGGACATTAGTTTCTGGTTTACTAATCAGCAAGCAAAGTAGCAAAATCAGCTAAGGAAAAGAGGAAATTTCTCCAAGTGAATCAAGACGCTGCCCTGCAGCTGACGCTGCCGTCCCATCTGCAGCTGGTGAGGCACAACACCTTGCTCCACGATGGCCTCAGGGCCAGCGACGGAGAGCGGGGCGAACACCTCGAAGCTCGCCTTCCCGGCGGCTGGGTCCGGTCGGCGACGGCCGCGACGATGGTTCCTGGACGGTCGGCGAGCTGCGCGGTCCCAGGGCCGACCGTCGCTCGGCGAGAGGCAGGCCGTTGCCTGCTTGCGACGTGCACGCCCGGCCAACGTAGCGCACGGCCGCGACCGCGGCATGGTCGCCGGGCTACTCCGGCATATTCCCAACAGCCGGGTTCGTGGGACGGTGGGAGAGGTTGCTTTGGCCCTTTGGGGGCGGGGGCGACTGCCATCGAAGAACTGCCGCCGCGAGGACCACACCCACGACCTTTGATTTGACCGGACGGGGGACGGGGGAAGTCTATCGGCTCGATGGGACGGCTCGCTCCTCTTCGGCTTCGGGGAGGGCACCGGGGTCTGAATGGATTTGGTACCCGGAGTCCAAATAGTGCTGGCGTGTATATATATATATATATATATATATATATATCTGCAGTATTTGGATCATGACTACCAGTAGCCGTTCAAGATGTTTGATTTACACTTGCAGGGGTGCAAGGCTTTTAGTAAATTAATTTATTTGTTGTCAATGATGTGCGCGAGTAATCGGTTCTAGAGTTTGTGCCCCAACTCGGCCTAGGCGGGATGGGGATAAAGCGCTTCTCGGCGCAAAAAACTGTTATATGCTCTCCTACCTTATTTTTAATCAAAGCCGGTAATGTCGGATCTTTCAAAAAAAATAATGTTTGATTTAGTAGCTGCTATCGTATATGGATCATTTTTCTCGTCTTTTGGGATGATTGTTGAGCACGTACCGTGTGCTAATGGATTGCTTGAATGGAGACACTATTTTGCAGCCTTGATACTTGTTTGGGGACGGAGTGGGCGGGTTTTTCACGTTTGGGCTCAACAGGCATTGCATGCGGTGGGACGGAGCGCTGAGATGGGCACAGCCACCTGTTGCTTGTCCACATCACAATCGACTAGGAGTAGTGCTCCGTACTACTCAACAGGTTACCCCGTGACTCAGCCATGTGATGAAAAAGTTTCGATGACGCAAATGAAGCCGAAACGCAGCTAAACCAGCTCACAGCTGTGTGGTTGGGAGTTGATCAGTAGTAGTAGGAGTAGTAGACAAGGTAGCTCGAGTTGAATTGGCTGCATCTGCCAAAATCGATCGGGCATCACCTTATCCCGTGGCGCGCCGCCGCCATCTCTTTCTCTTTCACGCCTCCTCGGCCTGCCTTGGACGCAGCCGCAGCACGACAAGGATGGCACTCGCAGCAACCCAGTTCAGTTCATGTTCATGGCAGCAAGCGATCGAGCTCGATCTTGTTGCCTCTCCTCCGCCCATTCCTCCTCCTCTTGTGCTCGTGCTATTTTGGAGACAAAGGATGGCGATGGCTGGACTACCAAAAACAAGTACTAGTAAACAAGTACGGGCGAGATTCTCTCGTCGCTAATCCCGTCCAAATCCCTGATAAAATAGTCTTAATAACTCTAATTATGTTACAAATTGCACAGTACCTACTCGATCCATCACACGTGGCCCAGATATCGCTACAATAAACAAGATCACATCATCAGTCGTCGTCCTACGCGTGCGTCCGATGGATTGATTTGAAGATAATACGACAGTGGAGCACGGGAAGAGATTCCAATAGACAAAATTGGGCACGTCTCCGCGAACTACGGCCTCCACCTCCTCAGGCCTCAGCCTCCCTCCCCGGCCTGCCTACGAAGTCTCCGTGCCCCCTCGCTTCTCGGGCTCTTCCCCTCTCCTGCCCGGCCTCCAACAACTCGTGAGGGCGCCGTCCGTCCTCGCCTCCGTCTCCGTCTCGGGGAGCGATGATGATCGCGCGACGCCTGCTTCGATCCAATGCCCGCGCCCAGGTGATTATCCATGTACCTTTCTGTCCTCTACTCCTATGTAGTAGATGCATGCAAAAGACGGCATCTTTGTCGGGCACAGTGGGAAGGATTTCACAAGCTCTCATCGCCTCAGTGTGGGAAGAAAGCCGTGTTTTAAAATTTTGATAGGAATTATCGGCGTTCGCTGCCCCGCTTCAGGGGGAAGCGATCGAGGACTTCGTGTGGCTGCTAGACTGCTACTTTTGGATTGGATAATATGCTTGTTTCGTTGCAAACTCGCATCTCTTCTCACGTTTTCTTGGAAAAAGTACGGTCAATTATACGGTTTCTGGTTCGAATTACGAGCTGCTTCGAGTAGCAGTCGAGGTATCAGACTTTAAGAATCCCTGATTTTAAAATCGTGGACTGACAAAAAAAAACAGCGTTTTGGCAATTATTTTAGTGGAAAGTAGCACAGTAAGTATGTTTTTCCCTTAACAAATTCTCAACCCCCCCTCCTTTTTCTTCACATGCTTACGATACGTGCCATTACACTGTACTTGGAATCGTGGATTCTGAAACGATCCTTTTCAATCCCTAGCGTAGTAGTAGTACCACCATATGTGTGATGCAAACTTGCAAAGCTCGATTCCTTACCCGGGATATGCCACTCTTTTATTTGACTTTCATGCACAAAGTGTGCGATGATGCTTTTTGTTCAGTGCTCCACGTTTGCTGCCTTGAGTTACTATGACATGAATATTCGACCGCAGACATCACCTTTTTAGCCCCTTTTTTTGAGGGATGTTAGAGACATCACTTGACTTGCCAAGGTTTGCCATTGTCATAGCTCATATGTGAATCTTTTTTTTTCATACCCACAGGCAACCAGCTTAGTGAAGCATGTAACTGGCACTGCAAGTTTGCAAGGGCATGCGGATAGTTTGTTGGATGCGTCAGTCAGACAGTTTAGTTCAGCTCCATCTGCCCAGTCTGCCTCAACTGAAGAAAATGGGTACGCAGTTCTTTTCTCTTTTCTTGAATCGCATTGGGTTTATATGCAGAGCTGGGTTACCGTGTAAACTACTTCCTGTTATTGATTTGCAAAGTGATTCTTCCAGGTTTAAGGGCCATGGCATGTTAGCACCTTTTACAGCTGGTTGGCAGAGCAATGATTTGCATCCGCTAGTTATTGACAGATCTGAGGTTGTCAGTCTGAAATTTTATCATTATTATTTTTTACATCTGAACTTTAGCATTATTGTTTTTTACATCTCTTGAAACATAGTAGTATGGAATTATGGAGAAGAAAGTTTAAAATGCTGATTATTATATATATTGTAGAGACTTTCATCTTACGTTTGCAGAAAATATTTCACTGTCTAGGTTACTATTTTTTTTATGCAGGGTTCCTATGTTTATGACATTAATGGGAATAAGTACCTGGATTCTCTTGCAGGATTATGGTGCACAGCTTTAGGTATGTGCACTTGACTTTGTGACAATGTACCACCATTTATTTCTATGGCTTGTGCAATATTGTCTTTGCATCTGTTACTTCTGCATCATCTGTGTTCATTATGGCTTCAGGTGGCAGTGAGCCAAGATTAGTCAAAGCAGCAACTGATCAATTAAACAAATTACCCTTCTACCATTCCTTTTGGAACCGTACAACCAAACCTTCATTGGTAAATTTTCTTGAAAATCACTCTTCAGTTATTGGTTTCTTCAAATTTGAAACTGATGTCTCTATCCTAGATTCTTTTCTAAATCTAAAGAAATCACTTTCCAAATTTTTCAAAACTGATTATTGGAATTTTACTGCTGCTTTCAGGATCTTGCACAGGAGATCCTTAGCATGTTCACTGCAAGGGAAATGGGAAAAGTTTTCTTCACAAACAGTGGTTCAGAAGCAAATGACTCTCAGGTGTGGCTATTAATAGCTCATCTCATCTTTAAATAATTTAAACAGAGAAACTAAAAGTGAATTCTGCATGGTGTTTCACATTGCTAAAAGAAATATGTTTGTGCTCTCATTAATGGTAAAATGGTTGTTTGTTCATCCATCATGGTATTCATGTGTCCATTGTGACATAATTTCTCGTTGAAGTGTACCTAGCTAGTTGGTATAACTTGAAGCTTTGTATTCTAGCATTTTAATATATTTTTTTTATCCTTCTGTTTGTCATAAACATGGTTTTGTTTCTCACAGGTCCGTTGCTGATGCTTGTATTTTACAGGTCAAACTAGTATGGTACTATAACAATGCATTGGGGAGGCCAAACAAGAAGAAATTTATTGCACGATCAAAAGCGTAAGCTTTGTACTGTAACCGAATTTTATTCTTGAAACAAGATTGGTCTTGTTGTGCTTCTTCAGTTAAAAATTGTCATAAACGTCAGTTCCAGATAAAAAAAAATTGCAATGTTCTCTGATATCAAGTTCCATTCTATGAAATCAGCAATCTTTTTTTTGAGATTCCTTTCTTACTGCTTGTTACACATGTTGCAGATACCATGGATCTACATTGATATCAGCAAGCCTAACTGGGTGAGTGCTGTCATACTAAAAATTCTGGATTGCCAGCATACATCTTTAAAGCATCTCCAACGACACTCATAAATAGATATTCAGTAATTTTCTGATTGCAACTCTATCTTTAGTCTTCCTGCCCTGCACCAGAAGTTTGATCTACCAGCACCTTTTGTTCTGCACACTGACTGCCCTCACTACTGGAGATATCATCTTCCTGGTAATATGATTTAAAATTTTGCTAGATGAATTCCGAAAAAGAAAATTTTCTGTATAATTCAGCTGCATATTTTGCTAATAAACTATTTGGTGTGGAACAGGTGAGACAGAAGAAGAATTTGCGACTAGACTTGCCACCAATTTAGAGAATCTTATTCTCAAAGAAGGACCAGAAACAGTAGAGCTCTTATCAAAAAAAGCTTGTATGCTGTCAATAGATTCAAAGCTTAATGTCTTCCTAATTATGTGCTATTTGATTTATCAGATCGCTGCTTTCATTGCTGAACCTGTGATGGGTGCTGGTGGTGTCATCCCTCCTCCAAAGACCTATTTTGAAAAGGTTATATACTATGAGTTCCAATATTTTGATAGCTCTTCTATGAATAAACTGAACTTCTCTGAAAGTATAGTTGCTTAATTCACCCATCCCTCTTTGCCTCTTATCTTTTCTTCCTTCATCTCATTGTAGTGGTGTTGTTTGTGAATTGCTATTGTTGGTTTATTAAACAAAGGCCTACATCAAGGACTTGAATTCTTGTTCTGAATGTTTGTTCTGTGTCATTTTGTTTTTCTGTCAACAGGTTCAAGCAGTGGTCAAGAAGTATGACATTCTTTTCATAGCAGATGAGGTATTGAACACTTTCTATAAAATCAAACAATGTCAAATATGAAGAAAAATATAACTTTTGTGCAGATATTATTGACTGATAATTCATTCTAGGTTATCACTGCATTTGGAAGGTTAGGGACTATGTTTGGATGTGATTATTATAACATCAAGCCAGATCTAGTTTCATTGGCCAAGGTGAATTTTGAGTCTCTCTGGAAATGTGAACAGTGCTTGTATGACATTCTGATGTATAGAGATTAATGCCAGTTTTAATGTAACAGGCTCTTTCAAATGCATATGTACCCATCAGGGGCAACTCTTGTTAGCCCAGAGATATCAGATGTGATTCATTCCCAGAGCAACAAGCTTGGTAGGTTACTGCAATTTCCGTGGAGATAAAATGTAGTGTTGCTGCGTTGGCACGTGGTGAGTTTTCCCAAAAAATCATATGTGCTGACATGTCCATGTATTACAGGTTCATTTGCTCATGGATTTACATACTCCGGTCATCCAGTTGCCTGTGCTGTGGCCATAGAAGCTCTAAAGATTTATCGGTAAGGTGCACTTTTCCTTGCACATATTTTGAGTTATTTATCTGTTGTTCCCAATCAATGATGATTTTCTGAAAATGGCATCAGCGAAAGGGATATTCCTGGTCATGTCAAGCAAATTGCTCCAAAGTTCCAGGACGGAATTAGGGCGTTGGCAGACAGTCCAATTATCGGGGAGGTACGCATCTGAATTTCTGAATCGCCAAAAAGGCTCTTCCACATTGGTTCAAGTACATAACTACAATGCTCCTGAAATTCAGATACGTGGCTTGGGGATGATAATGGGTACCGAATTCACCAACAACAAATCGCCGACCGATCTATTCCCCACCGAATGGGGTAAGTCAATGTAGAAGGCTAGCAGCTAGTACACAATGGCATGGCATGGCATGTAACCGAGAGTTAGGCTCACTAATCCTGTTCTAAGATGCCTAGAGAAGTAGAGATGCCACCGTTCTTGGATCCAAAGCGCAACCTGACTTAATCTACCGGAAACTAAAGGTCTGTATGCTGCGGGATGGTGCTTTTTCAGGCGTTGGTGCGATCTTTGGACAGGAGTGCCAGAAGCGCGGCATGCTGGTCAGGGTTGCTGGCGACGCCATCATGATGTCGCCGCCGCTGATCATGAAACCCGGCGAAGTAGACGAGGTGTGCCATCAGTGATTCACAGTATCACCATTGTCCTCAGCTAGCCTCGATAGTAACCCACCCACCCAGTAACATCCATCAATGGCTTCGTCTTTTCAGCTGGTGAGCATCTACGGGGAAGCCCTCAAGGCGACGGAGGAGAGGGTGGCAGCCCTGAAATCCAAGAAGAACTAGCAGAAGGGCGAGGACGACGACGATAACACCGAGAGGGGAAGCGACGGTCGCAGCTGATGTACAGGTGAATAAATAAAAAGTTTGTGGCTGCGAGATGGCAATAACGCACCGGAACGGTCGTCGCTGTTCTTGAAGTGCAAGGTCGATACTGCTCTGTCACTAAGCAATGGTGACTGGCTGAAGTTTTCATACCACATACGTACAATAACTTTGTAATAAGGCAAAACAATAATAAGTGAGAGACCGGAGTATGTAAATGGTTCCAAACAATAATAAGGGGCAAAACAATAATAAATGGTTCCAAATAAAGTGAAGGAATTGCACTATAAAAACTGATGGTGGAGGAAAAAAAAGGTAAAACACTGCCAAAAACGAAGAGACAGGACCAAGAGCGCCTGATGATAGAGCTTGGCGGGCCATAAAGCTTCGGTGGGCTTCATTGTCGTGCAAAAAGCTTAACGGTCCAGGAGATTCCTACATATTCCAGCTTCAGAAGAAAAATCCAAGCGACCTAGGAGAAAAGGAGAGCACTAGAAGTGAGAGAGCTTCCGCTGGTGGGCCGAGATCGCCTTTGGTGAGCTACTTAAAAGCTAAATAATTAAATAACCTGCACAAGTTAGCAGAAAAACTTGGGTGAGCAAAATGCCTCAGCTCTTAATAAAGCTCAGGTGAGACAATGTAGTGGAGCAGCTAGTACACAATGGCGTGGCATGTAACAGAGTTTAAAGTCAGTGCTGATTATAAATCCTGTTCCAAGAAGCATAGAGATGCCACCGTCTTGGAACCAAAGGGCAACCTGAATCTACCAGAAGTAAGCTGTATGGTACCTTTTTTCAGTGGTTGGCGCCAAGTTTGGAGAGGACTGCCGGCAGTAGCGCGACATGCTGGTCAGGGTTGCCGGCGACGCCATCCATCATGATGTCGACGAGGTGCGATCAGTGAGTGATTCACAGTGTCACCATTGTCCTCAAGCCTAGCCTCGGTAGCAAAGCAACCGAGTAACATCGATGGTTGGCTTTGCCTTTTCAGCTAGTGAGCACCTTCCCTCAAGGCCACGGAGGAGAGCCCTGAAATCCAAGAAGAAATAGCCAAGAGGGCCAGGACGACGACAAGAAGGCCAGGCGACGATGGTTACTGCAGCTGATGTACTACAGGTGAATGACAAGTTCACGGGGGTGTTTAGTTTCTCTTCACCAACCCAAAAAGTCTTCTGATTTCGCATCAAATCAAATCTTTAGCATTTACGTGGGGCGTTAAATGTAAATAAATAAAAAAACTAATTATGCAGTTTAGTTGAAAAGTACGAGACGAATCTTTTAAGCCTAGTTAGTCTATGATAAGATAATAATTATCAAATACTGACGAAAATCTTCTGATGATGGAACCCAAAATATTTCACAAAACTAAACACCAAGATCGTAGCTGCTCGCATATGCTCTGTCTGAATTTTTAAACAGGACAAAGATGTGACAAAGATGTTCCATTCCTCTCTGCAAACATAAAGTGTCAGAAAAGCCGGGGCATTGATTTATTTTCCTGTAAATAATTAATACTATTTTTATTAGGGAACGCCGGCGGGTCATCATGGGACTCAAAGGCTGCTGCTGAAACGGTAGCTGGCTGGTCAAATGTTGCTTTCGGCCTCTTTTGATCCGGACCCACATGTCAGTGGGGCCCTTGGCTCTTTGCCAAATCCAACCAATCACCGCCTCCCAAATTCCCTAGGCTCAGGCTCTCTCTCACACACGGGCCACTGGTGACAGCACTCACTTATGACGTCAGCGATCACCGGACACAGCGCGGACTCGCGGAGGAAACTGGTTCCCGTTCCGCTGGCGATACGGGTCCGTCCAGGCAAGCCCAGGCGTGTCACTCTCAAAAGGCCGGCCGTGCCCAGCTGGGCCAGGCAAGTACACATGGCGGGCCCCTGCCACAGCTGGAAAGCCCGGTGGGCGGTGGGCGTGGGCCCGGGAAAGGCAGTGTCGTCCACGTCAGCGTCGGAGAAAGGAATCCCAAATCTCTGTCAGCTGGCGATCCCTATTCGTTTGACGGTTACCGAAGACGCAGCTGGCTAGCCTTTCGGTGCCTACCTGCGGTTTCAGGCCCGCCCACCCGCCGCGGCGGCCGCCTCGCCGGAAATAAAGCTGAAAGGAACAGGGGAACAGCCGCCACCGCCAGCCTGCCATCGGAGACGGCGAGCGAGGTCAGCTGCGGAACAACGGCTAGGAAACTAACTGTTCGGTTTTCCTTGTCGGAAACTCGGGCAGAGCATGCAATTATCAAAGTTTCAGCCTAAAGTAAAATGTGAAAAATTTAGGAGGATTGGAGTGGAGATGTTGACAGAAGGACGAAGAAAAATGCAGGGGCGGCTGGAGAATTTTTCCGAGGAAAAGCTAGACCGAAGAAATGTGTTTGCACACCTCGCAGAGCCAGAGGTTGTCGCCGACGTTGTCGCCGCCTCGCAGAGCCGAGGGTCTGTGCTGCAGGAGATTGAGGACCGGGTATGTGTGCCGCCAGCCACGCCAATCCTCAAGTCGGGACCGGCGCTGCGCCGGTCGCGCACTCCGACCTCTACCCACACCCCGCCCGCGCCGCGCCGAAGTCGCGTCGCGGCCGAGGGCGGCTAATGCGACTCTGCAGGCCCAAACCTCTTGCTTCGGAAGCCGGGCGTGGAAGTGGAGGCGGTGAGGCTCCCCGGCCGTTGAGGACAAGGTCGAGCCGTCTTCGGAGGGGAATGCCGCCGCCAAGCGGCGCCGTTTTGAGATCCTTCTCAACGGAGCGTTCGACCTCTCCACTCACGGACCTCAACACCGGGGGCTAGGTGAGGAGATCGCCTAACCCTCCTTGCGTCCGGTTGCTTTGTTGCAAATTTGTCAAAATGTAATCCCTTCATTTGTATCCGATGGTTGCTAGATGTCGCCCCGTAATCGTTTGGTTCTTGTTGCATCTTGTTGTTTGAACTTTACTTTCTGCTTAATGAAAAAGCAGCGCGAACGGCGTGGTCTCCAAAAAAAAATGTGTTTGCACACCTACCATAACGACGTCCGGCGTCGATGGATCTAGTCGGCCAGCAGAACGGCCGGGCCGTCCTTGGGATTTTGTCAAGTTCACGGCCCTACTACGTTGATTTTGAATGGTACAGCAGAAACTCTGAACAAAAAAGACGGTGAAGGCAGATTCGAGTTTCGGACCACCTGCAACCCTAGTTTTTCGAACCGGACCGGACCGGCGGTTCGACCGTTAAAAGACCGAATCCGAGCCTAAACCAGTCCGGTTCACTTAAAAGATCGGTCATGCATTCGGACTGAAAAAAAAACGGTTGAACCGGCCGGTTTTTCACTGAACCGGTGAACCGGCGGTTCCATGCGAACCAGGGCGGTTCGAAAAACTGACGTTTGCGTGCGGCACTGCAGTATGATTCGATGATTCCTGATTGCTTCGTGGGTGGCGGGTGTGCCTGCCGCTGCTGTGGGTAGGACCGTCGGCCCCCGCTTGGCTGTTACCACGTGTGTGGTTCACTTTTGTTTAAAGTTTTTTTTTTTTTTTAAAATTTCACGCTTGCATAGTTGCCGTGCTTGTCGAGCTAGTATGTTTGGATTTTTTCTAATCTTAATATGTTTGGGCTTTAGCTGGGAAGACTTTAACGCCTTGTAAATTTCACAAAATTATATCTTTGTCTCCAAATTAGACAAATAATATATCCACACTTTATTTTAGCATTTAAGATTGTTTTGCAATGGTCAATATTTGAATTACTATTAAAGTTCTTTTTGCACCACTTTGTAAATGGTCGACGTATTATCCTTTGATGTGTTTTATATATCTTAATATGTGTTTTGGGTTTAAGAACATGTCATTGTATATATGTATCTGCATAGAACCTTATGGTTGTACAATGAAATTATGTTTTTACCATTTATCAATTAATAATTATTACAATATATATATTTATATATGCGGTTCAAAATATTTGTGGCGGTTTTGATAAAAACGGTCCATTCTTTTTGGACCGGGCGGTTCAACCGGTTCTAAACGGTTGGACCAATGAACCATTGAACCCGACAACCTCGCCGGTTCGATCACCGGTCCGGTTTGAAAAACTAGGCCTGGAACTGGAAGCTGGAATGGTCAGCCTGAAATGAACGCCGGTGGTTTCAGAGCTAATAATACTCCTGGTTCTTTTCTTTGTAATTAAGACAAAAAGCATGCTGACTTGGCCAGTGAGAAAAGTCTGTTTACGGGCCGTAATCAGCTCGTAATGACGCTGCATTGCATTGCATCTGCGGCGATTCATCTCCTTTCTGATGGCGCGGAGTCGGCCATGCCCGCGTGTCCACATGGACTGAAGGCTGAACTGATGGGCCGACCGAGTCACCTGCAGTCGCAGCTTTACACACATGCTTTCAGGAACTTGCCAAATCCGCGCGTTATTCAAACCATTTTCTGCTCGGCTGATTGGACTGGACGATCCACGGTCCGCAAATGGCCGCAGCTAGCGCACGTGATGCTGCCCTGTCTGCTCCATCTCCACACTTCTTCTTCCATCTTCAGATGTGATTCAGATCGCAGCTCACAAGGAGATTTATTGTGTGATTTTTGCGACCTCTGCCGGAGTTGCCCGCTAAATGTTATGGTAAACGTACACTGTCAGTCGTAGAAACCGATGGAGTCATTTCACCTGGTTCGTTCAGGGTTGTTTGGCAACCGCTGATGGAGGAGTTGCCCCGCTAATCGTAAACCAAGCCTGCCTGGTCCACTTCATTCATGGGTCTAACTCTACCAACGTGTCGCATCACATGCGTCGAATATTTTGTGGGATCTGGAATTATGGCAAGCCATTTTTTTGGACACAGAAAAACTAAGCTTGAGGAGCTACAGACAACAATTACATGCAGGCACAGTACAGTGACAGCGTCATCATGCCGAAAGGCGAAAGCTAAAATCCGCCGCCGCGGTCGGTGGTGGCTGTGGCTGTGGCCGGCGGATTATCGGCCGCCGTCCACTGCGCCGTGGGCCCGACGAGACCAACCCGCGAAGACACAAAGGCCACTAGTGCCATGCCTCCTCTCTCGGTCTCAGCTTCTCCATTTCCGTATTGTTTCTGTTGGAGTTTGTGGCTGAGCTGCAAATGGCCTGCGCTATGATGCCAGTACCTGCCCACACAGGCCACTATTTTATGCCAACCTTAGCTTGCAGTTGCATTGCAAGCCTCTCTTTTATTTGCGGTGGCCAGCCGTGCCTGCCAATCTGCCATCCATCCATCCTACTAGTAGTTGCAAGATATAGAAAAATAATAACTATATAACATTAAAATTTTCCGGTGGTTTTTATATGCATGTTTTGGTTGGTGCATACTCGAAGCTTATCGCAAGTTACATGCAATGCAAGCATGACGACATGAGCGTTATTGTCTTGTGCTAGATTATATATTTGTCTCCTTCTCTATCCCACTGTGAAAGTGATCTCTCTTGGAAGACCAAGTCATGGATAATTTATTTTCCTGCCAAATTATACATGCAAACGCATGCAGCTAAGACCTTTGATATATAGCATGAGACAAATTCTTATGCATGTTATCATCCAGAGAACAAGGACCATGAATATATATTCATTTTATCCACGCACATATCATATCAGTTCATCCAATAATTTCCCGAATAATTGGTTGGTTACGGTCATTGAAATTGGATTTGAGATCGAGAGAGAGGAGCATGACGATAGTGCTGACAGAGGCCACACACACACACACACGCCTGAAAATGATTGGAGTTTCTTGATTGCGGAATGAACAGAGGGATAGGCTTGCAAGGTAATCCAAACCTTAAAGACGTGCACGATGGAAGCACCTTTTGCTTTTGGAGTGTGCATTATCGATGCATCATTTTCCCACAAGCAAAGTAGTAGCGATTGATGATGATGCTAATGTATATATCATTAGTGTAATAAATCTTGAATGAGAATGCATCCACCCAAAAGGGAAAGGTGTCGACTAATTAAGTGGGATCTGTGAAAATGACTTGATGTGGGGGACACAAATTCTAGTCAGTTTTGGTAGCCCAAAAATATAAAAATTTGTGAATATATATTTCATTAAATTAATTTAATTTGTTGGACCCAGGGATGACTTGGGAGGAGCGTGCGAAATAAAAGGATGAGAGAGAAATTGATTGCTTTTTCGCTGAATCGATCATCGCCTCCTCTATCTAGTCTATGGTCTACGCATGTGTTTGTGTAGGGTGGCCGTATGACTTGGTGTGGCAACACGAGGTCAAATTTACTGTACTAGGGTGACTGCTTGACAAGTTTGATTCTTGTGAAAATATACTTCAAAACCGGTTGTTCGCCATTGTTTCAAATGGCTCGAGTTTTTTAGCTTGACAAGTTGAATCCTGCGAAACGACCTGTTTGCCATTGTTTCAAATGGCTCCGGTTTTTTTTATTTATATATATAATATAGTAGCTAAAATAAAATGCGAAGGAGCTAGAAACTTTGAGATAAAATCTAGGACCACACCGTTGGAGCCAAAAAACAATAAATTTATTTTTATTATCTTCCATTTTATTTTTTATATAATCAATACGACAAAAAATACTCGTTGTTCTTGGCAGGAATTTTTGTCAAAACGCTCCGCCAAAGGTATTTCACTAGAATCAAATCTGACTGTGTTTAATCCACGTCATCTGAATACTGACACGCACTGTCTGTTGGGCCCAGGGCAATTCCGTATTTTGATCGTGCCGCCGGTAGCCTCTTCTCTCCGTGGGCCCCAGACGAACGCCGGCAGGGGCTGCTGTGGGCTGCTGTGTCGCTGACGAGGTGAGCTCACAGGGCGGTGAGCCCAGCTACCCCACTGCCTAATCTAAAAAAAAAAAAAAAAAGCTATCCCACTGCCACTGCACGCAGGTCCCACATGCCGGACGCGGCCAGCTCAGCAGCACGTATTCAGCGTACGCATACCGCAGCACCGCCAGCAGGAGGTACATATAAACCCTCCTCCCACGACGAAAAAACCTCCCAAAGACGAAATAAAAAGATTCTCTCTTCCTTTTTTCTCTCCACCCGCCCGCCTGCTTCTCTCTCCATCTTGTTGCCGGGGTTGGTTTCTGGCGGCTGATCGCCGCTCGCCTGCAACCGCAGAGGGAGAGGAAGGAAGAAGAATCAGACCGCCGTGACCTCTCTTCCAAATCCCAATCCAAGGTGAACTTCCGTTTCTTCTGATTGGAAAGCTTGCTTAGTTGCTTTGTATTGAAACGGCCAGGTTGTTTTGGTTTGTTTTTCAATTTCATTGTTGATGAGTCCGATTGCGTTCGAGGTTAGTGATTTTTCACCACCGATCCGCCGCCGGCCGATTTGGTTCGGAGGTCCTCGCTGCTGGCCTGCTGCTGCCATTCCGGTCGGATTTGGCCCTGCCTCTGTCTCTCTGAAGTCGCGGTGGCACTGGATTTGGCTCTGCCTCTGTCTCTCTGAAGTCGCCGTGCCAGTGCCACCACGTGCGTTTGGTTTGCTCTGCAGCCGGAAGCTGCTACGAGGATTGCCGTGTCTCTCCTCGCGCTTCAATGCTTTGCTTCGGTTTCCTTTTCCAGTGTTCCCATAATCCCATCGATCGGCGACCTTCCGTTCCGTCCGCCGGGGTTGGCGGCGGTGGTTGCGTTTACTCTCGCGCGGCGCCGATCGGATCGCTCTCTCTCCTCGCTCCACTTTGACTTGGCGGGCGCTGCGGATGCCATGTCCCCGCTCGGGGTAGGCAGGCAGTGGACTGTGGACGGGACGATCGTGGCGGGCAGGTTGGTGAGCTCGGCCTGTCGTCTTTGTCTCATGGCTTTGCTTTTTGCCTCGTTTGGTTGCTATCGATCCTTGTGTTTGGTGCCTGCAGTCTTGTGCGTCAAGGGTCAGTGAGCTCAGATCAAATAATCTACTGGCTCCTCTTAGAATAAATCTTATCTGATCGGGCGCACAGCGTGTTCATCGATGCCATCGCGAGCCATCTTTTTCGATCAGGCTGTTCTGTGAGATGAGCAACTTTGCACAGTTTAGATTCTATCGATTTCACCTTTGCACAGTTCAGATTCAATCGAGTTCCGATCGAATTTCGTGTTGTTGGTAAAGCTTTTGGCGTGAGAAGGAACCACCTAATCCTTTCCGAGTACCACAATGTTTTAACTTTACACTGTGGACACATTGGATTCTAGCTCCTGCCTGCCTTTTTCTCTGTATCCTTGATCATCCAGGCTGTAAAAGAAAGCCCGTTTTTTTTTTTAATGCCGTTGGACTGGACTGAGTTTCTTCTGCCTTGGATTGTACCGTTACTTGTTCTATTATCTACGATATGCTTCGATTCAGGGATTGATGCTGGTGATTCTTGTTGCAATTTGCAGGGACGGACAGCTTGAGTAGCTGTGGGATATGGAAGTCGAACAGGCTGCCGAAGTAAGTGCTCCAGAGACAGCCGATCTTAAGGCGGCGGATAAGACGCCGGTAAGATAACATGTCCCTGATGACGATGATGAGATCATGCTATCTGTTACTAATGATGACCGTATTGTTGTTGGTGTCCTACTTACGATGGTTGACTGATGCCCACCTGCAATAGCTTTGTTAAGGCACTGAAATACACACAATTTTCAATAACTGAAAACATTTAGCTTCCAATGTCTGTCACACACACATTTCCCTGAGGCACAAAAAAACTGCTGTAGTTGAACTTATTTCTTTCCATATGCATTATTTGGTGTCTGTCATGTTAAGGCCTTGTTTGGATTGACTAAAATTAGTTGCTAGCTGCTAAAAAATGCTCCAAGTACCTTGTGCTGATCCTCATCTCTGATCTCTCTGGTATCCTGTGGTTATATTTGCTGCCCTGCGCCATGAACACTGCAATGCAGTTTTCAGGATTGGTTTGTTTGGGTTATATTAGAAAGCCAAATGCAGTTTTCAGTTTCAGGACATAAATATTTGCATCCATTGCATTAATAAGATTATAGAAAATGGTAGAGATTATAAAACTACTAGCAATGCTTAATATAATTCCCACACTGTTATTCATCCTTCAGCTCTTCAATACGGTCATCATTAGTAACAGATAGCATGATGACTGAATTTATTTTCTGAAGTTCCAAACAGATGACTGAATTTAACAATGCCATTTTCACAGGCGCATGATGATGAAAAAGAAAATATACCAAATGGCAATACAAATTTGCCAGTGAAGGAAGCACACAATGATGAAGATGATGGAACAGGATCTGATGGGTTTGAGCTGATAGATGTGAAGGAAAACTTCGATTCAGCAAAAGTGGAGGAAGAAATGGCAGCTCAAGAAGTACTGCAATCGATACATCTCCTGTTACAGAAGAAAGTGAAACACAAGCACATGAACAACAATCAGTTGCAGCAAACACAAGACATCTAGACTCCTCAATGTTGAACCAACAAACAGAACAATTGGAAAAGCTGACAAGGCGTATTGAGGAGCTTGAATCTGAAAAGGACAATCTGGTAAAGGACTTGACAGAAGCAGAAAATAAGCAGAGCCTGCACTACAGTTCTCTACAAGAAGCTCAAAGTTCTCTTGCTCTGAAAGATAAGGAGTTGGCTGAGGCAACAGAGTCTCTGAAGGAGCTGGGTTCTGAGCTTGAAACCTCAAAAAAGAGGATTCAAGAAATTGAAGCTGAATTGGATCTATCAGCAGATAAGCTTCATAAACTTGAAGAGCTGAAGGATGAAAGAAGCTTGCATGCTGCACAGGAGGCAAAAGGGCCTCGGAACTTGAAAAGATGCTGGAACTGGCACAGTCAAACATGAAAGAAATGGAAAAACATATTAGCAGTCTTCAAGAGGGAGGTAAAGGGTCATCAAGATAGGGCCACTGACCATCAGCAGATAGAAGAATCGTTGGGAAACACAATCTCAGAACTCAAGGTGGTACAAGAGGCACTGGAACTGTCAAAGTCACAAGTGGCAGATTTGGAACAGAAGCTTGCCTCCCAGGATGCTGATATCAGTAAACTAACTGAAGAGTTGAATATCCATTGTTTATCTGAAGAGTCCCTTAAAGAGAAGACTCTTAAACTAGAGACTGAACTTACTACTGCGCTTGAGGAGCTACAAGCAAAGGTTTTGAGTTTGCAGGAAATGGAGACAAAACTTGATGAGCAGTCAAAAGACAGACAAACAAGTGAGGCTGCACTAGAGAAGCAAAATGAACAGCTACTCATCTTACAGGCTGAGCTTGAGAATTTGAAGGATGAAAACAGAAACTCTCCAAGGGTCGCTAGCTGATCTTAACTTAAAACTTTCTGAAAAAGATTCTAGGCTGCATCAGGCTGAAGACGAGCTTGCTAAATCACAATTGGTCCTCTCAGAAGCACTGTCACAAAAAAGAAGAGTTGGAGCTGAATCTGAACTCTCTCAGTGAGCAGCATGGTGAATCCAAAGCTTTTGGGGGGAAAATGCAAGTCAGAAGATTCTTGATCTTGAAGCACAAATACAGGCTATGCATGCTGCTGAAGAGGCACTCAAATTAGAGCTAAAAGAAGCTGAGGCAAGTGTCAAAGCTGCTGAGAAGAAAGACTCAGACCTTGAGCAACAACTCAGTGAGATTGAGAATAAGTTACTTGCATCAAATGAAGAAATTGAATTGCTGAAAGAGCGTATTCAACAAGAAGCTGCTGTATCAGCAGAAAGAGGAATGCAGCTTGAAGAAACAATGACCAGTGTAGAGGGATACAAAGAAAAAATTGCCGAGCTACAATCCTCCCTAGATTCCTCGGTGTCTAAAAATCAGCTACTTGAACAAGAAGTCAAGGAGCTGACTGATAAATGTTCAGAGCATCAAGAACAAGCACATTCAGTTCGGCAAAGAAGTCTGGAGCTGGAAGATTTGCTTCACACATCAAAGACTCATGCTGAAGGTGCGCACTCACGGACACAGGAGATGGAGCAGGACCTGAACAACACATATGAAAAGCTCAAGGGGTTGAAGAAGAACTCGAGCAGTACAGAAGCAAGGCTTCACAGCTCTCTGATGATCTAGAAGCCTATCAGACAAAAAGCAGCTAGTCTTGAAGCTGTGGTGGAAGCTGCGGCGGGGAAAGAAAAGGAGCTTATAGAGTCATTGAGCCAAATAACTGAAGAAAAGAAGAAAATTGAAGAACTAACTGCAGAATACGAAGCTAAACTTGAAGAGAGCTTGAAGGAAAAGCAATCTCTTGAAGAGAGTTTGCAGAGCCAAGAATCAAAGGTGCTGGATCTGCAACCAGAGCTGTTGAAATTAAGAGAAGAAAACGAACACCATCAAAACAACATTGCTGGTCTGAACCTGCAGCTCTCCACTAATAATGACATGTACAGTCAACTGGAGTCCCAGCTAAAGGAGATCGATGATGATCATAGCAAAACAAAATCACTTCTCTCTGAAACACAATCTCACAAAGAAGAGCTTGAGCTAAATCTGAGATCTCTTAATGATCTGCATACTGCATCCAAAACAGCTGCTGAGTCCTCAATGCAGAAGATTTCAGAGAGCTTGAAGCTCAAATTCAGGAATTAACTGCTTCAGAACAGAGTCTGAAACTGCAGCTCAGTGAGTTGGAGTCTAAATTAACATCTGCTGAGAAAACGAGCATAGATCTTGAGCAAGAGCTTAAAGCTGCTACAGCAGAGTGTAGTAGTTGCCATTTGAAGATTGATGAACTTTCTGGGGAGCTTGAAGCATACAAGGATAAATCAGCTAATCTCGAGACTTCATTAGCAGAAGCAAAGCAATTGGAAACTGAGTTGTCAGAAAAGTTGGCTCAAGTTAATGAAGAAAAGGATAAGTTTGAAGAACTGTCAAAGAAAACAACCATAAAGCATTTGGAAGCAGAGAAGCAGGTCCAAACTTTGCAGGATGAATTGGAATCTGTCCGTGGCAAAATGGAAGAGGTGGAAAATGAATTGCAGTCTCTAGGTATTAGAGAAAGCTCAGTGCTCGATAAACTTAAATCTGCAGAAGAGCAGTTGGAGCACAAAGGCAGAGCGCTGGAACATGCCACTTCAAGAAACTAGACTTGGAAGCTCTGTATCAGTCTTTACTTGAAGATACAGAAACAAAGCTTCAACAGTCCGCAGACAGCTTGACGCAGAAGGAGACAGAGTGCCAGCAACTGTCTGAAAAGCTGAAGTTGGCTGAGGAAGAAGCAGCATCCTATCAATCAAGAGCAACTGCAGCAGCAGAAGAGGTGGAGGCCATGAAAGTGGAGCTCGAAGCCTTTGAGTCAGAGATTTCTACTCATGAGGCCACCATTGAAGAACTCAAGATCAAGGTCTCTGATTCTGAGTCAAAGGCGGAGCAGGCATTGGCTGAGCTTGCAATGCTGAGTGGAACAAATGAGACCCTGAAAGAGGAACTTAGTGCTAAGCTGGCAATGCTTCATGAAGTTCAGGAGCAGCTTAATTCTACTCATGTGGAGAAGGAAGAAGTTGCTGCGAAGCTAGCTGAGCATGAAAGGACAGTAGAACATTTAACTGAGGTGCATAGTAGAGGTATAGAACTCCAATCTGCAGCTGAATCAAAGAATGCTGAAATTGAAGCTCAATTGCAGGAGGCTCTTGAGGCAGTAGGACAGAAAGAGGCTGAGTTGACAAACTTGAATGAAAAGCTGGTTGCACTTGAGTCCGAGATTGAAAGTTTGACGCATGTAAATGAAGCCTTGAAACAGGAAATCAATGCTAAGCTGGTAATGGTTGATGAGCTGCAGGAGAAGTGTAGTTCTATAAATTCTGAGAAAGAAGAACTTGCAGAGAAGCTGTCTATTCATGAGAGGAAGTTAGAAGATTTGACAGAAGAACACTCAAGAGGTTTGGAGCTCCGATCTGTAGCTGAATCTAGGAATGAAGAAATTGAGAGTCAACTGCGTGATGTTCTCGAAAAGATAGCACAAAAAGAAGCTGAAGTTACAGACTTGACAGAGAAGCTGGCTTTGCTTGAAACTGAGAATGAAAAGTTGACTGGTGTGAATGAGGCATTAAAAGAGGAAGTGGATGCTAAGCTGGCCATGTTTGATGAGCTACAGGAACGGTTTAGCTCTACTCATGCTGAGAAGGAAGAAGCTGCAGAGAAGCTAGCTGTTCATGAGAGGACAATCTCACAACTAACAGAGGTACACACAAGAACCTTGGAGCTCCATTCTGTAGCTCAATCAAAAAATGAAGAAATTGAAGCTCAGTTCCGTGAGGCTCTTGATACAATAGCACAGAAAGAAGGTGAAGTTAAAGAATTGTGTAAGAAGCTGGATGCCCTTGAAATTGAGTTGGGATATTATGAGGAGCAGGCAACTGAAGCTGCTGCTTCTGAAGAGAATCATAAGGTTAAATTTGATGAAGCTTCACAGAAGATAAAGATCTTGGAGGAACAACTTGCAGATACACATAGCAAGTTGGAGCATTTCCTTACAGAGAAGGAAAGCTTGGCTCAAGCAAATGGTAGTTTGAATGAGGAATTGGAAGTACATCAGAACAAGTTGAACGATTTACAACTTGCACTTGCTGCTGCAGTAGCAGAAAAGGAGGAGGCATCTGAAGAGATTCATTAAAACCGTAAAACACACTCGATGGAATGATCGAGCAAAAGCAGAATTAGAAATACAGGTAGTGACATGCTTGTCAAAATTCCCACTTAATTGTAGCTTCAATATGTGTTCTAGTATATACATAACAGTAGAAAGAAAAGGGTTCTTTTTTTTGTTGTTTAACTAAGTAGAATAATTTTCAGGTGTCTTCTACTATACAAGAGCATGAAGAACTGAAGAGCAAATACCAAAATACAATCGAAGAGAAGCAGATGTTGAGTGATAAATATGAAACCACAAAGAAAGAGCTCGAGGATGCAATAGCTAAGTTGGAGGAGGAAATTAATGTAGACAAGTCAGAAAAAGAGTCCCACATCTCAAAACTTGAGCGACAGATTACATTATCCGAGACAAAGTACATGGAGGAGGTATGTATCCCTTGTTCATGTCTCTCCAAACTATTTGGGATTTAACCTGGGAATGATATCTCACCTGTATAACATATGTACTATTTTCAGATAAACACCATGCAAGTGGAGACAACTGAAAAGAATGAAGCACTAACAGCGAAGATGAAGGAACACGCAGACCTACAGCATGAGAAAGATGAGTTGGAACAACAGTTGCTGGAAGTTAGGAAGGAACTGGATGGTGCGTACCATACCATAGCAAATCAGGTAAACTGGTGTCATTAAATATATTGCTGATATTGTATTGCTCTATTTTCAATCCTCATTGCTAAGCAAATAAGGGTTGTCAAATATAGTTTCCTTCTTTTTTAGATTATGGATAAATATAACCTCCTATTGTTTGGAGACAAAACTTGTGTCTTGGTTTTCCTTCTACATCTAATAACTTTTAACTTATATATCTGTGTTTTCCTTTTATATTGCCTCGAGTTCAATAGTCTTGACATTGTCCGACTCTGGAACCAAGGCAATTAGCTCATTCTGACATTTCTCTCTTCAAAATTAGTTGGAGCCAATCTTTGACATTTTTTTTTTCAGGAAGAACAAGCTTCTCTGAGAGAGATAAAGTGGGACGCTTTTAGGAAGTATACAGAGGATCGTCTGGAAGCTGAGCAGCAGCGTGCTGAGGAGCTGGAACTACAAGTGGCAGCTCTTAAACAACAGCTCCAAGAAGCCGAAAAGGTGGCTTTTCTTTGAGTTTTCCATTTTGGGCTATGTGCTAATTCACCTGTTTTTTGTTGGACCTAACATAGATTGTGGTTCGGGTTCCTATAGGTTTTTGTGGCAACTAGATTGACATACTAAAAGCTATTTTTTACTTGGATACTTCAGTATTTCTGGTACCAGTGGAATTATTTAAAGTGGTTTTTTTCTTTTAACAGGAAGAACAAGTTTCTCTAAGGGAGGTTCAATGGGAAGCAGATCAAAATCATTCACTGGATGAGCTGGAAGCTCAGCGTCAGTACGCTAGGGACTTGGAGAAACAAATTGAAGATCTTACACAGAAGTTACAATCAGCTGATGCGCACTACAAGCAGAAGGTAAACATTGTCCTTGCAGCAATATTAAATAGTAAAAAAACATCATTGTATAAATGGTCAGCAAATAATAAAATAACATGGTGCAATTTTGCAGTTGCCATACTTTTAGGTTCTTGCTAATACAGGACGTCCATGTGTCACTGGAATTTACTGAATGATTCAATTGCATGATGCATTTGCTAGTTTGCAATTGTTTTTCTCTTGAGTTGAATCTTTCTGTGTTTTCCAGGTCACAGAAGAGAGCGATAAACTTGCTGAGGTCACGGCAGAGCTCAACAAGTTGACACAAAAGGTAAGCAAGAGTGTTGAATTGGAGAAGAAGGTGCAGGACCTTGAGCAGAAGCTGCAAGTAGCTTATTCTAAGTCTGAGGTACAGGCAAGCAGCGCACTTGGCTATGGAATCTGTTTGGTTACCCCTGGTTCGTTGTTAACAGCAACTAATCGCATAATCTCCTTGCAGGTAATGGATGCTGTTGAGTCGAGATCCCGTGAATTCAGCCTGAATTCATCAACAAGTTCAGTCAAACAGCAAGACAGAAGTCAGGCTGCTGACAAGGCCTCGCCGAACCCAACCCTACAGGAAGTACAAGAACCATCTGGCATCATGGCTTTCAAGTTCATCCTGGGAGTTGCCCTGCTGTCCATACTCATTGGCGTGTTTCTTGGGAAGCGATACTAGCGCTCAGTTAGTGGAAGTCTGTTGATGCCCATCAGCTCATGGAAAATCCCACTGTTAATATTGCTCTCAGCGAAGCTCGGTTATTAATTTGTAGCTGAAGGGGATTAACCAACAGACGTTTGAAAGGATTGGTGGCCCATTGGTGGTAATGGTTTGACGACTTCCTGGGAGAAGTTGGAGAATCATGGAAGCCTTTTGTTCTCCTATTGTTGATTTTTTGCCTTAATTTTCTTTTTTTTTTTTTGGGGGTAAGGGGGCAAGGAATTTGATTTTTGTTCATTCCTACCCTGTGCATGCAAAAGGCCAACTGCATGCAACTGGTTTTGCCGACAGCAAGTTTCCATGTACATTTCTTCTTTGTAAAAATCAAAAGTCCAGGGTCGCAAAACATGAAACCTTTGCTACTTATATATGCTCGTATGGAGAGTGCAAGTTTTGTTACCTTGTACAGATTCAACCAATCCAGTGTCTTTGATGTTTGATGTACACCTGAATTGCTGGAACTAGAAATGCCATATCATACCAGATGGTTTGAAGGACGTGTACAGATGCAGACTAGTTGGATTCAGATTCTCTAATTTTGCAGCAAGTATTTGTTGTTTGCAAACTGCAATGCCTACCAAGGTGCTGCACTGTGCCACTGTATGCATAGATTTGGTTCCTCCTAGCCCGTTAACCTGAGCCTAGAAAGACGAGCTAGTTACCGAATTATACAAACATGAACTGCATATATGCAATTTAAATGAGATTACATATGTAGTAGCAATCTTGGTGGAAAAATTTAGGGACAATTGCGCTGCAGGTAGCTGATTCTTCAGTTAGCAGCAGGCCATATTCTGCAGATGAAACCATTTATTTATTTAGACATAAATAAATCCGTGAAAGCAAAGGAGGGTACAATTGGTGCCTTCGTTATAGACTCCCATAGTGCCAAGAAAAGAATAGTGACTTCCATTCACACAAAACATCATTCATAATGGCATTTGAATGCAAAAAATTTACAAAAGCAAAGTCCAACTGATTACTCACAAATTGGTAATGTGCGCGATGCGCTTGCCGTGTCGCGGCGCTGCAGTGACGGAGTGCCGAGGGAACACCGAGGTTGGCAGGCCCGCTGGGCAGGCAAGTCCGAGAACCGGTAGCGCTAGCAGAACGCCACCGCCTAGCGCCTGCAGCCGCGTGGGAGAAGGCCGGCGTGTGCCTCCACGGCTCCTGGCTCCACACGCCGCCGCCGCCGCCCTAGTCTCCCCACGAAGACCACCAGCCGGAAGCCCTTGGCGAGCACGGTTTGCACGCCGCCGTGTGCCGGCGCCGCTGACGGCGGCGCCGACTGGCAGCCCCGCGCAGCCGCACTCCTACTTTGTGCTAACGGCATACTACTTGTGCTGTTTTTTTTTTCTTCTAAAATATAAAATGCGAGAATTAAAAGAAACCCTGGGCCTACTTCTTTCTCCTCTTATGACATTTTCAGTAGCCGCTCTGGGCCGTAAGTGGCAGATCCGGCCCAATAATGCACGCCCGGTTCGCGGAGCACACCTGTCAAGGCCGCCCCCAAAGGCCAAGACACTGTCGTTTCAGTGCTTTGACGCGGACTGAACTTCTGGTGCCCTACGTTACACTGATACTCTAAGAGGAGTGACGTATCCGTATCCGATACTCGTTCGATACGCGAATACGGATATTCGGATACACCATTTTAGTGGATTTTTCTTTTTTGAGAAAGTGTGTATCCACGTATCCGATACGTATTGTATCGGATACCCGCACTGCACTCGTGTAACATAGCTGGTGCCCCTAAAAACAACTTGTGAACTTCTGGTAATCAAGAAATGTCACCATATTTTCTAAAAAAATTGTCACCGGGTATATTTTATTTATCCATCTGTTAAAAAATGAAAGTCTCGTTTTCTGTTAAATAAATCAGTCTTGATTAAATTTAAAAGACATTTTAAAATTTATATCTTCAAATCCATTTACTAAAAATATATATACTTTACTATTAATCTGGTGATATTTGTAATGTGTAATAAATATTAGTATTTTGTAAATGTTTAAATTATGAATGTTTGACTTCTTAAAAGTGATATTTCTATATTTTTGGTATGGAGAGAGTATGACGTAAAAAAAACAATTATATTCTCTAAGAGATATTAGAGCAGTGTGGTCCTAAACTGTTTATCAATTAGCAAAAAATAATGATGCTTAGAGTATCTCCAATAGTTCTAAAAAATATTAATCGGTAATCAACAAGTTTTTCAAGTAATATAGCTTCTATAAACTGTTGGAAATTACGTACTCAAGTAATTATAATGATATAGCTTCTATAAACTATTTGTGGACGGAGGAAATATACCGGGCAAAGGCCATTGGTTGGGAACTCCCCACCCGGGGTTCAAATCACAGGTGCGACACTTTATCTTGAATTTATTTACGGATTTTCCTATTTGTGCGTTAAGTGGTAGGCGGCGTCCCGTCGATAGCGAGGTGCCGGTGGTGACTTGAACTTCAAAATTTGTCGGCTCAATCCTTCGAGAAGGTGCTTATAGGGGTAGAGTTTGCGTGCGTGTGTTCATAGGGGGGTGAGTGTGCGTGCGTGTTGAACGTCTGCGTACTGTGTAATCTAAAAAAGTATACCGGAGCCACTAAGCAAATATGGATATCTATCCCATGTGGTGACACTGACACGCACTTGCATTTCATGTCTGATGAAAAGGTTGTTCGTTCCAGAAGCTTTGCGCTGGATCATGTGATGATTAATACGTATCGTAATTAGCGGCCATCATTTACTCGCTTTCTTCCTCTGGCAAGCATGTCGGGTTGGGTGATTAACCCGCTGCTCTTAGGGGGTGTTTAGTTGGTGAAATATTTTGGGTTGAGCTACTATAGCACTTTTTGTTTGTATTTGATGATTGTTGTCCAATCATAGCTAACTAGGCTTAAAGCATTAGTCTCTCACTTTTCAACCAAACATGTGCAACAAACAAGATTGTGGTCTTGTGGCTTGGTGCGGGAGTTTGAAACGGCTCCCGGCGTCCCCTAACTGGGCGACTTCGGGGCGACGGCGGCACCTCCGCCGCGGGCTCCTCCACCGGGGCGCCCTCCCCGCCGGGCGTCGCCTCCCCCGCCTCCAGCCGACGGCGCCCTGGCAGCGGTCCCACAGGGGCCCGGCCGCGACCACCTCCGCCATCCTCTCCCCCACCGCTCTCCTTCCCCCTCCACCAAGCCCTTCGGGCGTGCCGGCGGCCCGACTCGCCTCCCCGTCGCCCGGCGGCCCGACGCCCGGATCGACGGCGGCGAGCCCCCACCACGCCATGCCCTCGGATCCGAGCCGCGCCCCCTCCCTCGTGGTGGCCGGGCGCGGCTAGCCGACGGCGGATCTCCCCCGCCGCCTCGCCCTTCTCTGGCGCCCTTCGCACGGCCGGATCCGCTCAATCGAGTGGTTGTCGCCTCCGCCGCGCCGCCGCCCGCCGGCTCGCCGAGTTCGCCCGCAACGACGACCTTCCACGACGGCGATCAGAATGTAACCTCTTAATTATCGGGCCCACTCGCACTGCCTTTGTCCCAAAGACCTCGGCAAATGTGCATGCACCCAATAACTTAAGAAGCTCGTCGGGGTGTCATCGGAAACCCCGATTACACCACTCATACCAGATCAACAAAGGAGTAGCTACAACATTACAACATTTGTTACAAAAATATAGATCGAGTGCGGAAGAATAATAACATAATTTTACAAAATATGAGCAAGTTACTTTTGAGTAGACTTAACTTAATTTGCGGGAAGCCGAGGAAACTAGAAGAAACCGGATCATGTCGAGCCCACCGACATAACCTTGGTTAACAACACGAGTCAACACCGCAAATAAGGGTTAACAAACCCCGAGTACGGGAGTACTCAACAAGACTTACCCGACTAAAGAAAATAGGAGAAGACTTCGGGGGATGCCGGTCTTAAGAGTCAAGGTAAGGCTTTAGCAAGAATCAAGAACTCTTTTGCGTAAAAAGCTTACTATAAGTGAATCCTTACTTTCAATATTTTTAATTCGCATTAGTAGCTCATATACTCTAGATTATCCTATTCTAGAGCAAACATATTTTTCTTATTCCAACTCTCTTTCCTCGAAAACATATTCCATCATTTACTACGATGAATGGGCGTAAGAACGGTCTCCATAACCGAGAAGCAACGGCGATTCATGAACCGATTATACCCAAATGGGGATCCCTAACCACACGACATATGTAGCACTTAAGCTTGCATATATCAACCCTCACTCGTTCGTCCAAAAACGGGACTGGGTCCATCGCCACCCGAGCACAAGATTCTCCACCTACCCCCCCGCCCTAATGACGGTTTGACCAAAGAGGGTGGGTACATGCTACTCCCCGCCATCTCTCCACTCCCAAAGGCGCGGTTGTCCGTTTCCCGATTTGGCACACCCCGAGATCGAGCTTTACCGGGGCATGTGGCCGCTAGTTTCGTCCCGACTGGGGTGATCACCCGTCGACGTGCCATTGACCCAAACGGCCTCAGCGCAACATGCGTTCAAAAAGTCCCGAACTTAACAATCCAAACAACGGACGGTCCTTAAACGACCAACACGGGACAAGCACGGCTAGGTATCCCGCCTAAGCTTTCAACCTACGTCCCGTCCGATCTCAAATTCATCACTACTTCTCTTTATTTTTTTCCGAAAAAGGTACCATATTCTCATGTAAAGCATTTTGATAAAAAAACTTAATCGATTAAGGTGGGCTAAGCGTTACTAAGCATTTTCAAAAATTAAACTAAGTTACAAATCGGAGGTATTGCAATAAACAAGGATGATAATGCGGCAATTAGGTTATCACTCAACTCCTAATTACTTAATGCAACATATCATAAACATAAGTGTAAAAGCTTTATAAAATACAAGGAAGGGTTTAAATGTATCCTGGGCTTGCCTTCGTTGACGGAATAAACTATCCCCTCGTGAGAACCCGTGAGAAATCCAAACCCGCCTCCATCGGATGATAAACCTCTTCTCGGAACTTGCTCGTGACCGACACTCTCGATCTCGTTCACTACACGAAATAATGTATGTCTCAACATGATGCTATATATTTAAATATGATGCTTACAGTGCATGAAATGATAACAACTTGAGTACAATTTTCCTTCACGATAAAGTTGCAACCCAACAAAACCAACTTGTTGACTACTCTACAAAATATCATCACCATTGCCTAAGGAGTTCTCAAGGACCACTTGATTGTGATATGATCCAAGTTTCACAAAACAACCCAAAAGTCACACAAAAACCTAATTTATTTGACACTAAACAACTTATAACTCACATGAAATAATAGAGCATAGAATAGAAAATAATTTAAACTTGTCAAAACGACTCCAAACTTTTATACAAGTAGAACACATCATAAAACAGCACCAAATAAATTTTCATGATTTTTGAATAAATATTTTATTTTCTAAAAATCATAGAAGATGCATTTTTCAATTAAAGATTGTATTTTTAAATCATGCAAGAACTACTCAAAATCAAAGTTTCAAATTTTTCATCGATTCATATACTCATAAGAAGCTTCTACAAAAATTTTCAGAATTTAAGGAGCTATTTTCAAATTTCTATGAATTTTGAAAGAATCAAAGACTATTCATGATAAAGGAAAATAGATAAATCAAATTTTAAAATAAAACAGACCCTCGGCCAAATCCAGCCCAACAAAACCATGGCTCTGCATCAGGCGGCCCGACACCGCCGCATCTGATAACGGGTCGGCCCGGCCTAGCCCTCCCGGCCGACCGCGCGGCGTGGCGGATTGGCCGAGAGCTCGCGGGAGGTGAGTCTCGGCTCTCACGTGATCCCTCGACCTCGCGGACCTCATGGCACCCGTAAAACCGAGACCTAGGGCACGGCGGCAACCATACCGACGGCCATGGCGGCACGGGCGGCGCCGCGACGACGGCGAACGCCAACGGGGCTTTCCGTCGGACGGCGAGGACACCCGTGACTCCGGCACCACCCGGCCCGAGCCCTCGCTAATTGAGCCTAAACGACCCCTCACGCTGACGCTGCTACGCGAGCGGTAACGCTGAGCTCGCCGGGCGTCCGCTGCCCGCCGATCACGGCGCGAAGAATGGAAAACGGTCGACACGAGCATGACCAAGCTCACCCCGACGCACGTCGCGCATCGTGATGGTTTGACGCGGAGACGGGCGGAGGGTGGTCAGCGGCGGTGACCGTGGCGGCGCTGCGCGCTCCCGGTGGCAACGGCGACGCCCGACGATGTTCCGTGCGTGGCAACCGGTCGACGATGGCGAGGCAACCCGCTTGGCGGCCTCTGCCGTGCCCGTGGAGAAGACGACGGCGCCGGGCGAACCGGTCGGCGAACCACGACGCTGAGTTGGCTCAAAACGGCGCCGCGCAACAAAGTTGCAACACGATGGCAAAGTTAAATGGATGGATTGGAGCTTGAGGACGGCGGCAAGCGAAAGGGGGCGGAGGCGGTTTCCGGGCGGCGATGGAGGAGAAAGAAAAATCGACGACGGCGTCGACGTTGGCTTTATAGGGCAAGGGATACATGGACAGTGGTCGGGCGACGTTATGGGCCGGGCCAGCCTAGCCGGGTGACGCGCGCGGGCGGCGAAGGTGCGAAACGGCCCGCGGCGACGCCGGGCGACACGCCAGATGGAGGAAGAAATGAGGGGTTTCCGCTCACCGTGAGCCCTAAAATCCTATCTTTTTCGGAATTTCATCAAATTCTCCCCAAATTTGAACTGAACTTGAAAAACTCCAAAAAGTGACTTAGCCTAATTTTTCAAGATCTACAATTTTCACAATTGGAAGATTTTCAAATTCGGACTCTAAATATGACTTTTTGAAATGGGGTCAAAAAAGGGCAAATTTGGATTCAAAATTACTTTAAAATTTATTCAAAAACTTTGTACACCTCTTTTGTACATCAAAACAAGATCTACAACTTGGCTTTTGAAAGTTTTTTTGCAAATTTTGCTTAGATTTTGAATTATAGAAAAGGGGGGTAAAGAGAGAATGGAATTAGGGTTTTTCGTTCAATTCAAACTTGAATTTGATCCAAAATTCAGATTCCTAACCTATACTATCAAACCATCATCCAACATCACACTTAAGATCAAAACATAAATTTAAAATTTAATCACTCTAAATTTTCTTAAGCACAAACATTCTCTAAAATATAGACTCAATTTTAATTCAATGCAATTTCAAATTTTCTATATGCATGCTTTATGATAATCATGATGACATGTCAAGGTTTTTAGTTAAGTAAACACCGGGGTGTTACACCCTTTCCCCTATCAGAATCTCGTCCCGAGATTCGAACGAACTTCCAAGAAAGCGACGAGAGATTTCCATAGCTTTTAAAAGCAAGACCAAGATGATAGAACTTGTCCACACGATAGACGATTACAAAACCATTGGAGATACAAAGAGGGTACAAAGATTACTCTACGGGATTAGGGACACATCTGTTACATAACAAAGCATCACTCCGATACTTGGCCGCATCGAGGACAAAGAAGAAACATTAAAAAGATAAGTTTACCAAAGCGCAAAAAGGACCCCAACAGATCCGTAAAACAGATGGGATCGAGGAGGCACAACATGTCAAGAAGGCACATAATGAATCCTAGGGCCATAAGCTAACCGGATGTAGACTCGACCTTCTAGGATGAAAACTGGAGTTCTTCTTCAACAAGACGCCGTAGCAACCTTTGACGGGCAACCCGAATCCGCAAGTAAGAGCTTGAGCTTGAAGTACTAGCTCCCACGCCTTCGCCTCGCTCGTCTCTTCTTGAGCCGACACAGCTTCACCTTGGAGGAGAAAATCGACTCTGCGATTCTTAGAGGAGTTTTTGCGATGGGCTTTGGAGAGATGGAAGTGACGGGGAAAGGTACCCGTGTTGCGTCTTATATCGCGCAGAGGAGCAGATAGAGATGCCGCGCCAGGAACGAGGAAGAGGAAGCCGAGAGAGAGAGGGAGGGTCAAAAGCAAGTTCCACGGGTGGAGCGGCCACCGCCTATGGTGCGCCTGTGCTCAAGCATAGGGTGACAGGATTCCCGCGACGTGGAGACGAGGAGTAGACCGAGACCATGGAGGGGTCCGGTACGGTGCAATGGCGAGGACGACGAGCAAACATGGCGCACAAAGAGAGGAAGAAAGAGGGTGTGGTGCGGAGAAGATGCGACCCGACGGCGAAAAGCGCGGCACAAATAAACCGCAACACTTTAAACGAGTGCGAGAGGGGCCGGATGCTCACGACGCTCGAAGACACGTGGCGGCAATAGAATGCCACGTTGATCCCGTCATGAGCGGGACCTAAAATAATTATAGCTCGGTAGATCCCCAAAGAATTGTAATTAGCAAGAACACAAGATTCGCATCGAAAAAGCAGGACAACTTTCCCGATCCTTCACGCCCTTTTTGATTCTACAAAGATGACATAAGTTGCTTGACAGCTAGTCAATGTTACCTTCGAGAGATCGTTTAGCGAGTCCCTTATCTACCACTTCTTGTAGTCTGTTAATGTTGATGCCGCTGACTTGCTCTTCAAGGGTCACCTTTCTTGTAACTTTCGGAAGAAACTCACAAATCAATCGATCCGATATACGAGTCCTTGGATAGAATATAGATAAAGAACCAAGGAAAATCACGGCAAGGGAATGCTTAGTGTAGTTTTGTAATGGATTATGATTAGAAATCATTAATCATAACACCACGGCCAAAACCACAACCACGGAGAGAATCCTTATGATAAAAATTAGTGGTAACCAAGGATTTACAAGGGAAAGATAGCACCCAAAGAAAGTTTCAAGGTGTGGAGTCAATATGAAGGTGATTTCAAGATCAAAGCCAAGGAAGTTTTAGAGATCAAAGAGAAATTGTATGGCATCGGGGCTCCTTTCTTGAAGAAACGTCTAGGAGGTCCAACAGAGACTTGGCATGGTTCCACACGGCACAACATAAGCCGTGGCAAAGATTTACGCATAACATTCTAGTTGAACTAAGGTTCAACCAAAGCACACACAAAGCTTAACAAAGTGAAACACAAACAACAACCAACATTAACATCATTTTAGATAACATGGGAAACATCATAAATGCATTACACGAATGCTATAAACAACATATGCAATGCAATGATGCTTACTAATGATGCAACAAAATAATCATGAATGATCGATATGAAGATCTTTCCCCTTAAAAGAAATCTAATTTCCGAATTTCAAGGTGACAAATCACGTGGGACAAGTAGTGGAAAAAGAAATATGTCAAATATATATTGACTTGTAAGAAATTTTGCAAACAACAAAGTTGATTTCAAGATTGCAATCGAAAACAAAAAGGTGACCGCAACCGATAAGGGAAGAGGAGTACGGATATGAATTTCAAAAAAGAGTTTGCAAAGAAGATGAAAGCTCATTAATTGTGGATTATGATGAATCATGACCATAGACCCCGACATGAGCGGTAGCCCCAAAGATATTTCCGTATGGTCGCAAAATCCATAGGAGACCCCAGATTTCGACGCTATTTCCCTGGTCACGGGTCTTGATTTCACCATAGTACACAACTATTGTAATTCCCAAATGAGATATGTCGACTATCAACATAAAAGGACTAGCCTTGTGTCGATAGAAGAAGTTAAGACACTTTTACATCTTTGGAATTGGATAATCAAGTAGTAGTCCGAGGCTTTTAAATAGAGTTGACAAGGCAAGGTGCAAACTCCCAAAGATTAGGAACTTATGAAGCAAAGATTATCAAATGGAAGTCCATTAACCAAAAACCCGATATAGGGCGAAATTTAGGACAAACAACTATAAAGAAGAATAGTTGTCCTAATAAAAGGAGGAAATCTCAACATTATATAAATAGTATGATGATATGATGCATGCTCGCCCTATACGCCTTCACAACGTTAAGAGTACTCTGCCTTCATTATGTTAAATGTTAGTAGGTTATAGGGCTTTACTTTATATACTATCTTCAATCGCACCAAACAAGATGTTGAGAAGCACTTAGCAAAACATTGTCGGTGAAGTTAACTCCCCGTTGTTCTTCAAAAGATGACATGAAAATTTCTTGAAATCTCTTACTTGAGTCATCGTAAAAATCTTCACGAAAAGCTTCCAAAGAAGCATAAGGAAAGAAAGAAAATCATTTTTAAGTTGTTACTTTCAAAAAACTTTTAGATTACAAAATTATTTTGAAGTTTTCAAAAGTAATATTGTAGCCGGTCCTAAGTATGAGCTTTGATACCATTCTCGTAACGTAACCTCCTAATTCATCGGGCCCACACTTTTGTCTTTGTCCCAAAGACCTCGGCGGTACCGTGCAGATGCACCCAATAACTTAAAAGCCTATCGGGTGTCATCGGAAACCCGATTACACCACTCATACCGGGATCAACAAAGGAGTAGCTACAACATTATAACATTTGTTACAAAAATATAGATCGAGTCTTGGAAGAATAATAACATAATTTTACAAAATATGAGCAAGTTACTTTTGAGTAGACTTAACTTAATTTGCGGAAGCCGAGGAAACTAGAAGAAACCCCGGATCATGTCGAGCCCACCGACATAACCTTGGTTAACAACACGAGTCAACACACGCAACAAGGGTTAACAAACCCCGAGTGCGGGAGTACTCAACAAGACTTACCCGACTAAAGAAAATAGGAGAAGACTTCGGGGATCTTTGGTCTTAAGAGTCAAGGTAAGGCTTTAGCAAGAATCAAGAACTCTTTTGCGTAAAAGCTTACTATAAGTGAATCCTTACTTTCAATATTTTTAATTCAGATTAGTAGCTCATATACTCTAGATTATCCTATTCTAGAGCAAACATATTTTTCTTATTCCAACTCTCTTTCCTCGAAAACATATTCCATCATTTACTACGATGAATGGGCGTAAGAACGGGTCTCCATAACCGAGAAGCAACGGCGATTCATGAACCGATTATACCCAAATTGGGGATCCCTAACCACACGACATATGTAGCACTTAAGCTTGCATATATCAACCCTCACTCGGTTCGTCCAAAACGGGATCCATGGTCCATCGCCACCCGAGAGCACAATTACTCCACCTCCCTACCCCGCCCTAATGACGGTTTGACCAAGTAGGGTGGGTACATGCTACTCCGCCATCTCTCCACTCCCGTCTTGGCGGTTGTCCGTTCCCGATTTGGCACACCCCCGAGATCGGGCTTACTTCGGGGCATGTGGCGATTAGTTTCGTCGACGACTGGGGTGATCGCGATCGACGTGCCATTGACCCAAACGGCCTCGAGCGCAACATGCGTTCAAAAGTCCCGAACTTAACAATCCAAACAATGGGCGGTCCTTAAACGACCAACACGGGACAAGCACGGCTAGGTATCCCGCCGGGCTTTCAACCTACGTCCCGTCCGATCTCAAATTCATCACTACTTCTCTTTATTTTTCCGAAAAAAGGTACCATATTCTCATGTAAAGCATTTTGATAAAAAACTTAACGATTAAGCGGGGCTAAGCGTTACTAAGCATTTTCAAAATTAAACGGTTAACAACGGAGGTATTGCAATAAACAAGGATGATAATGCAAAAGAATTAGGTTATCACTCAACTCCTAATTACTTAATGCAACATATCATAAACATAAGTGTAAAAGCTTTATAAAATACAAGGAAGGGTTTAAATGTATCCGGGGCTTGCCTTCGTTGACGGAATAAACTATCCCCTTAGAGAACCCGGAGAAATCCGAACCCGCTTCCACCGGATGATAAACCTCTTCCGGAACTTGCTCGACCGACACTCTCGATCTCGCTTCACTACACGAAATAATGTATGTCTCAACATGATGCTATATATTTAAATATGATGCTTACAGGTGCATGAAATGATAACAACTTGAGTACAACTTTCCTTCACGATAAAGTTACAACCCAACAAAACCAACTTGTTGACTACTCTACAAAATATCAGCACCATTGCCTAAGGAGTTCTCAAGGACCACTTGATTGTGATATGATCCAAGTTTCACAAAACAACCCAAAAGTCACACAAAAACCTAATTTATTTGACACTAAACAACTTATAACTCACATGAAATAATAGAGCATAGAATAGAAAATAATTTAAACTTGTCAAAACGACTCCAAACTTTTTATACAAGTAGAACACATCATAAAACAGCACCAAATAAATTTTCATGATTTTTGAATAAATATTTTATTTTCTAAAAAATCATAGAAGATGCATTTTTCAATTAAAGATTGTATTTTTAAATCATGCAAGAACTACTCAAAATCAAAGTTTCAAATTTTTCATCGATTCATATACTCATAAGAAGCTTCTACAAAAATTTTCAGAATTTAAGGAGCTATTTTCAAATTTCTATGAATTTTGAAAGAATCAAAGACTATTCATGATAAAGGAAAATAGATAAATCAAATTTTAAAATAAAAAGCAGACCCTCGGGCCAAATCAGCCCAAATACCCTGGTCTGTGCTTTGTGGCCCGACTGCCGCTCAATGAAGCGTCCAGCCTTCCCTCACGATCACGCTGGCACGGCATTGTGATTGTAGAGGCTTCGCCGTACGGTGAGGTCTCCTGGCGACGCGGCAGCTCTACGTGATCCCCGACCTCGCGGACCTCATGGCACCCAAACCGGACCTAGGGGCGCGGCGGCAACCATACCGACGCCATGGCGGCATCGGCGCGGGCTGGCGACGACGCAAGAACGGCCAACTGGGCTTTCTCCCACGACGGCGAGGACCGGTGACTCCGCATCACCCGCAACCCAGCCCTCGCGCAATTGGAGCCTAAACGACTTCTACGCTGACGCTGCTACGCTACTGGGGCGGAGCGGTAACAACGCTGGAGCCGCCGCCAGCCCGGCGTTCATGAATACTACGGCATAAGAATGGAAAACTGTCGACACGAGAAGGCACTCACAAGCTCACCTCGACGACGAGCGCGCACGTGATGGTTTGACCTGAGACGAGGCGAGGTGGTCACGACGGTGTGACGGGCGGGCGCTTGCTCCCCGGCGGCAACGATGACGCTCGACGCGGTTCAAAGCGCGGGCAACCGGGTCGACGATGGCGAAGGGGCACCTCCGCGCTGGCGCCCTCGCCGGCCGCGGAGAAGACGACGCTATTACGGCGAACCTACCGACGAACCACGGCCGAAGTTGGCTCGAAACTCGCTACAAGAACAAAGCTACGCGAACACGATGGCAAAGTTAAATGGATGGATTGGAGCTTGAGGACGCGGCGACAGGAAAGAGTGCTGAATGCGGTTTCGGGCGTGGAGGGGAAAGAAAAATCGGCGGCGAGCGCCGCGTTGGCTTTATAGGCAAGGGATACATGACGTGGCTGGCGACGGCGTTCTGGCCGCCCCGGCTGGCGGTGACGTCTTGAGGGCGCGAAGGTGCGAGAACGGCCACAGCGACGACGGCGGCGACACGCCGGTATATGGAGGAAGAACAGGGCTCTCCCCGTTCCTTTAGCCCCCTAAAATCCTATCTTTTCGAATTTCATCAAATTCTCCCCAAATTTGAACTGAACTTGAAAAACTCCAAAAAGTGACTTAGCCTAATTTTTCAAGATCTACAATTTTCACAATTGGAAGATTTTCAAATTCGGACTCTAAATATGACTTTTTGAAATGGGGTCAAAAAGGGGCAAATTTGGATTCAAAATTACTTTAAAATTTATTCAAAAAACTTTGTACACCTCTTTTGTACATCAAAACAAGATCTACAACTTGGCTTTTGAAAGTTTTTGCAAATTTTGCTTAGATTTTGAATTATAGAAAAGGGGTAAAAGAGAGAATGGAATTAGGGTTTTTCGAAGTTCAATTCAAACTTGAATTTGATCCAAAATTCAGATTCCTAACCTATACTATCAAACCATCATCCAACATCACACTTAAGATCAAAAACATAAATTTAAAATTTAATCACTCTAAATTTTCTTAAGCACAAACATTCTCTAAAATATAGACTCAATTTTAATTCAATGCAATTTCAAATTTTCTATTTATGCATGCTTTATGATAATCATGATGACATGTCAAGGTTTTTAGTTAAGTAACACCAGGGGGGTTTCGGCGGCAACTTTCACCCAAACCCACGGCACAGGCTCCCCGGCTTTGCTTTCGGCGTCGCCCCTCGCCCGGTCTTGGCGCCACTGCTTGGCGTCCGCGTCTTTGGGCATGGATGGGGCACACCCCCTTCGCCTCGGCGATGGGAGGGCCCGGGGCGGTGTGCTCTGTTCCCGTGGCTTTGTGTGGTTGGTGGGCGCAACCTTCCCCCCCTCCTTTGTCGGCGTCGCGGCGGGTGTTGCGTGCTGCTTTGGTGGCTTGGGTCGTCGAGGGGCTCTCGGGCGTCGGCCGGATGTGGGCCGGTGCCGGTGTACCTCTGCGGGCGTGTCCGGCGGCTAGGTGGCGGCGTGCGAGGCGGCGGCGCCCCGTCTTGGCGTAGCGGGATGCTTTTGCTGCCTCACCGCGTGGTGGTGTGGGCGTTGCTATGGCGATGCGCGTCATCGGCGTCATGGTGGCGTGGATGCCAACTTCTCGATAGTCCCTTCAGGCGTGACTTGGATGCATGGAGCTCGGGCGGCTTCGGCCCGGCGTGGTCGGGCGGGCGGCGGCGGCTTCCCGCCGCCGCGACCTTCTTGAAGCGTCGTCTTCAACTCTCATGCTCTGTCTTCCGGTTGCGGCTGCCGCTCCTCCTCCTCCTCGTCCCGCGCCCGGTCGTCTTCTTTGCTCCCTATTGGTACTCATTGTCTCTACTCACCGGGTCCTAGCTAGTAATTGTTGGAGCCGCTATCGTGGTTTCGTCGTCGCTTCGGGCGGTGCTTTGCCGCCATCACGGTCGCTCTCCCCGTGGATGCTTTGCCGAGGTATCTTCTCTACGCTGCGTTTCCGGTAGCGGCGTTGCCGCCGCCAGGTGATGCGTTTCGTGGCGGATGCTTTGCCGCCCGAGGTGTCTTCTACGAGCTTGCGTTTCGGGCGTCGCGGCGTTGCCGCGAGGTCGCCAGGTCGTTCCGCGGATGCTTTGCCGCCGGCGTGTCTTCTACGGGCTTTACGCTTTCCGGCGTGCGCGTTGCCGCCGGGTCGCGGTCGTTTCGGATGCTTTGCCGCCGAGGTGGTTCCGGTGGATGCTTTGCCACCGAGGTCTTTGTGGTCTCGGCGGATGCTTTGCCGTCTCTGTTCTAGCGGATGCTTTGCCGCTGTGGTCGCCGATGGCTCCAATCGCTGCTAGGTTCCTAGGTGTGGAGTTCTATTTGTAATAGGATCATTTGTCGGGGTCATTAGTTGGAGGGTTAAGCCCCCACCCCCACCCTTTAGTTGCTTGTTTGTATGTTTGTGTCTGTGGTGCTTCGTGAGTAATCATGGATTACTTGCGGAACATTTGTAATTTCCACTTCTCTTATCTGATGCGTGCCCAAGCGCACGCTGAAAAAAAACCAAACTGTCTGTCGCTTTTTTATTTACCTAAATTTAATGCTTTCTAAAAATACGTTTAGAGATTTGATGTGACGAAACTGCAGCACTCTTTGCAGCATGGTTTGCTGTCACGTCCGAGTCCAAGCGATGCATGGTAGTACGTCTTTGAATTGCGTGCATGCGCTGCAGCCTGCCTCTGGCTCTCGGAATTGAACTGGGTCATCATCGTCATCCGTGACCACTTTTAATTGCACCGATGAAACGAATGAGAAAGGAAATGGATCGATCGAGTATGAAATATTATCCCATGGTGATTAGAATCTATATTAGCTCTTATAATTTGTTCAATGAAAATCGGACAATTTGTAGACCTATGATCCGAACCCCCTAAAGCGCTTATTATAGGGACAACTTTCCACTAGACGATGATTGTGTGAGCACATAATTTGGGCTTTCCTACTAGTACCCCCACACGTGTTGGTCTTTCGTTCCTGACGGGAGAAAAAAGGTAGCAGTAAAAGTGAGAGCCGGACTGGTGGAGAGAAAAGCCGGGTAAAAAAGGAGAGACGAGATTGGAGTGGGATGCCATCCTTGAGAGCCTAGCTAGGTTATCTGCGAGATCAGATGCCCTGGCTAGTCGTAGTAGACGATGGAGAATGCATGGTTTGCTGCGGCTGCTTCGCTCGGATCGATCGGCAACAAAACGGCATGGCCGGCCGGGAACCCGGACGGGGACACAGTCACAGATTCCGGTGGATCGGGCCGCGTTGCGCAGCAGCCACAGCAGCAGACAGCACAATCTTCCCGATCTATCCGTCGACCCGATTCCCGATGCGTGCGTGCGTGCATTCAGCGATCCTCACCGTCGCGTCCGCGTCAAGCGGCACGCATGCTCCTTTAAAATCTCACAGCTTCTATTCAACAGTACTCGGTCCCCGACAAGGCTTGTGAGTTCTGGTTTTATGGATGATGAAAACCTTGCACATTACTGCCTCTGTCCCCAAAAATTGACCAATCAATTCTTTTCATCAAGTATGCTCTGTCGTCCCCAGAAGAATGCAATTCTAGAATAACACTAAGTCAAACCGCCTTAAGTTTGAGTCAATCTATATAAAGAGAAATTAATACCTGTCATACTAAAAAAATCATTATATTTTTATGAAGTATGCTTTGATAATATAGCTATTTGTTGGGGTATTAAATGTTGATACTACATACTCTTCCGTCAGAAGTTATATTGACTTCTAGAGTTGTCCTAATGGCATTCTTAATCGTGGTTTCATCACACATTTATCAAAACTCCCTTGTGTTGGAAATAGCGTAGACAAGTTTCATCCTCATGTGAAACTTTTCCATCTCACACTTTATCCAATATATTGGTGTCATAAACATTGTTATTGTTTCTATAAAATCAGTCACCTATGCCTTCTATTCCCTCTGTACTAAAAAGAAAAGAAGAACACAACTCTACTCCCTCCGTCCCCTTGAGAGTCATTGAAAAATTGTGCCCTCCTCACAAACACGTTTCCTAGGCGACACTCATAAAAGTGACATAGGAGTACTAGCTTAGTATAAGTTTGTGTGGTGTCTTAAAAGGAAAAAAAGTGATGTACATACCCGTATAACAAGTATTAGTTTCTCACTATCGTCAATCTCTTCACCAAAACTCTATAAGTGTACTTATTTTGTCACGGGGGGAGAGTATATGGAAATAAAAGGAGTACTCCCTCTGGGCTGGGAATAGAAGTCGTTCTGGCCGGAGGCGAGCGGGCACAAATAGATGTCGTTCTGGCTCGTACGGTGTACATCAGAGCACCGCACGCATGTGCAGCGCTGCGTCTCCTCGATTGCATGCGTGAGTTAATAGCCGTGAGTTAATCGCCTCGTTCCGCACGCAGCCAGCCGCACGCTAGCCCTCTTACCCGTCCGTCTATCTCTCCAACACGCTCGCTGCTCACCGGTAAAAACTAAAAAGAATAACAGACGCATGCAAAATAATAAGGAGAACACTCCCAAGTGCCTTAAATAGGGGTAGACAGGGAAAAGTTACCCCTAATTAATGATTCCTGGGTATGCACAATCATGTCCTAAACGACTTCTAATACCAGCCCGGAGAGAGTATGTTGGTTAATGTTGGGTGCTAATCTCTTCTTGATAGGTACTCTGAAAAAAAAAAATCTCTTCTTGATAGGTGACAATCGTATTTTTTCCCCCGAGATAGGAGGGAGAATATACACTGTACTTATTTAGTTGGCATTTTCCTCCATATAATAAACCTAGTGAAAATAAGAACCCGACAATTTTTCTTTGAGCAAATAAGAACCCTGTTTAATTAATTAATTAATAATAACAACAAAGTTACTGTAGGATGACAAGTGTGTGTCCGTGCGGTATTCCCGAGGCAGGCGCGTTCGGAAGAGGGCGGCCCCGTGGTACTGTTCCTGGATACCAAAAGTACTGGCCCTTTCCTCTGCTGCTGTCCTGATGGGAGCACGCTGTGGGTTTCAGAGCCAGAGGCTGGGGCTGGCTGATCGATCAGCTGGGTGGCCAATGGCAGGCGACGTGGCACTGTTGAGGATGCTCTCCTACATGGCGCCAATCGCCAGTCAGCAACACCGCTGCCGTGGCCCCCTGCCCACGCACGCCATGGCTGGTGGCTGCCGCGCTGCGTGCCTGGGGGCTGCCAAATGCCAACGCCATGATGGCCGGCCGATCAGTGCGGTCAAAGGTGTCTGAGCCCAACTGTGGCAATGGTAGAGCGAGCACGAGAGCCCCGCTGGGCTCTGGCCGTGGGCGCCGTCGCCGTGGTCTCCCCAGCCCAGTGCCCAGTCTGCACTGCACCGCGCCTGAAAGGCTGATGAAATCCTATCTTCGTCGTCCCGTCGTCCTCGATCTGCTGCCGGCCGCTAGCTGCTCATCTCGCCGTGGCAGGTAGTGGTGGTGCAAAGCAATGCACACGCGGCGCGGCAGGGCCAAAGCTCCTCTGCTCCGGCCGGCCACCCCGCTGGCCCCTACGCCGCGCGCGGCCCGCCGGCTGTTTGCACTGGGACAAATGGACATGCATGGTCCCGGTTCCTAGCTACAGTACTATCCGATCACTCTTTTTCTGCTCTTTGCATGCATCTGTCGTATGCTCCTGTCCGATCCCTAAGTAGGAGTACAGTAATGAAGAATTCGAGCTAGGAACGGCAATGGCCTCCGGCCCGCTGGAGTAACTACGGCCTGCGGCCGGGTACGTACGTGCGTGCGACGTGGAGCTACTGCGGCCACACGGCTAGGCTGGGCAATGGCTGGCTCCAAGCGTGGCCGCGTCGCCGCCCGGCGCGCGTGTGAGGATCGAGGCCCCACGGTGGCTGCCTGCAGGCCGGCACCGTGGTCGCGGCGGTGGGGCGGCTACAGGAGATGGCCCGGCCGTTGATTTCCCGCTCCGGCGAACACGAAATCAATGATAAGGGGGTACCAGCCTACTCTCTACCAGTATCAGCAGCCTTTAATTTCGCCGGATACCATAGCAAGCAGATGGATGCAGAGTCGAAAGACTGAGCGCCATACCGTGCAATGCAATTGCGTTGCAGCCTTGCAGGGTTTGCGTTGTGCTGGTGGTTGTCACTAAGTTGGAGTCCTGATAAAAAGAATGGCATTACTCTAGGTTTGACTAGAATTATGGAAAACATTGTGAGCATTTATACATCGAATATGTCACATGTCCCACAAAAAGTGTCTGTTCTCATCCCCGAAAAGTTATACTTTCATTTCAGGGATGGTATTAAAGTCATTTTTGAAAAATGTTTGGGTTAAAACATCGGGAATATAAATCATCAATAACTTTTAAGTTATTGAGTTTGTACATGTAAAAATTATATGAATAGATTTGTCTTAAAAAAATACTTTAATAAAAGTATACATATATCATGTCTCCATAAATATTTTTATAATAATAAAGAGGTCAAAAGTTGTGTTTTAGAGACCGTGTCAGCCCTCTAAAACGACTTCTAATACCATCTCGGAGGGAGTATGTTTTCAACTTTAACAAACTTAGAAATATTACTGTTTATAGTAAACAATTAAGTATATTAAATAGATCATTGAAGATTATTTTCAAAATAAATTTGTTTGGAGACACAATTGTAGCTAATAGTTTTCGACAAACCTAGTCAAACTTAAGACGACACGCACCGAGAAAGGGGTATTGGTTATAAAATTATATTTACTGCTTTTATATGTGGTATAGTACAAATTAATTATCATCCTTGTATATCTGGTCAAGTATACTCTCTTAGTCTACAAAACAATGCAATTATATGACCAGGTTCACAATAAAAGTTATTAGCTTTTATGTCTCCAAATAAATATATTATAAAAATATATTTTATAACTAATCTAATGGTACTAAGGGCACTCCCAATGGTGTATTAATGGTAGTTTCTATCTCTATTAAATGGCTTGCCAACTAAGTAAAATGATGATGTGGCGTTTCAATTAATGAGGAAAGAGAGCAAAAATCATAGAAATGGTTTCTTCATGGAGAAACCATGTCTACTCTTGACCCAATGCACAAGAAACCATGAATTTGCCATTGGGGAGAAAAACCACTAGTTTCTATGGGGTTAATGCAACTCTCCCTATTGGTGGAATTGGGAGAGAGAAAGAGAAAATAATTATTACTCGAAGAAACTACCACTTTGAAGAAGAATGGTTTCTATAGGTGATTTTTTGCTATGAAAAAAAACGTGTCGATTCTTCCATTGGGACTGCCTCAAGAGCACTCACAATCTGCAGACTCTATCATAGTTTCTATCCTTATTTATTACCCCTCTATTTATTGCTTTTTTTTGATGTGCGCTATATTTATTGAAGAGAGAGAGTAAAAACACAAGAAACCAACTCTTCACGCAAACCAAGACAATAATCAGGAAAAAAAGTGGGTCATGTGACATCAAAATAGAAAAATTGCATTGTGGAAGATAGTTTAACGACAACGATAATCCAAGACTATAAAAACCATGATAGTTTCTAGCATTGTGAGTCTTGCTAATATTATATCATCAATGTTAATACTTCTTTGTATCAGTCAACCTAATTAAATTTAGGTTTGTTTGACTTGTAGATTTTACATTGTTTTTTAATAACAGTAGTAGTACCGTGGTCCATGGGCGATCTAAGGCGAGTAGGGTGGTACAGGGTACTACTGGTACAGGGGTACTACTCCCATCCATCATCCAATGCACAACAGTGCTGCTGCCATTTTGGGCGAGGCAGAGAGGACTCAGCGCGGCAGAGCAAGATATTAAATCGCACTAATGCCGAGCCTAATCGCGCCATCATCAGATCAGCTGGGGCCTTCCTCTACAGCTCCAGCTCCATCAGCACGGACCACACCGTTGTTGCCGACGACGTCCTCCTCCGTCTCGCTCTCGCGGAACCAGATATTTTATCGCGAGCATCAACAAACTTATCTGAAACCAGTAGCCCGCCCTTTCTCCCCTCTTATCCGATCCAGTTGCCCCCCATCCGGTCCGGCATCTCCCTTTCTCCAATCTCCATCGATGGCGACTGCAAAAAACCCCGGCCGGCGCACAGTACGTTTCATTCCACGGGACGAACGGATAATCCGGCCAGTGAGCCAACAACAAGCAGCAACGTCCTCATTACCGAGCGGGATATTGCAAGCTGCTTCTTCTTGTGGATGATGATGCCAGAAACCTTTTACCCGGCCTCATTACGTTTCATCGACGAACGCATCCTTCGTGTTTTCCTCTCATGCATGCATCTTTCCCAAAAGAGGTGCTACTCGTAGTAGTGATGATGAGCTAAGGAAGAATTGGAGACCGACCGACCGTTGCCCAATGCATCTTCTTGTGGATCGATGTTGCCAGCAACCAGCGAGTGTATGCAGCATATGCGTGTGCAGCAGCCGGGGCCGTTCATATGCTACAACACTGCTACCTGCTTCTTCGTAAATGTACCTGCACACTGCAGCCAGAAAGCGAGAGGCCGGAGCGACGACGCTTTCTAGCAAGGGCCGGACCCCGGACCGGATCGAGATGGATGGAGACACCGTTTGCAAGCACCATTATATGCTGCTACTGCTGCCTTATCATCCTTTGTGGTGGTTTTCTCTGTGCTCGCCTTTTTCACCTTTCTTTAGGGGCACACAGATAGATTAATTTCTCATCACCATCATGGTTACCAGGAACTGAACGATGGGTTCCAATACGTTACTAACTCGTACGGAACCTATACGGACTACTCTCCTCCGTCCCCAATCGACTTTGTCACCCCTGTTTCCGTCTTGCCATCTTATTCGATCTTCGTCTTATTCAATTTTTTTGCACAAATATAATTTATTTTTTTACGACTTTATTTTATCAATGAAGATACTTGAATATTAATTATTTTATTTTATAATTTGCAAAAATATTTTGAATAAGACGAAACGGTCAAAAGATGAAGTTTAAAAAAGTCAAAAACGCTCGGTCGGCATGGGGACGGAGGGAGTATCTTCTACAGCAAACACCACAACGCGTCATGTTATCACCAATGTGGGTAGGGGGCAAGATTGGTTGACCACTTGAAGGTATTATTATATTCATTTTTGGAATGGATGGAGTAATTGTCTTTAACTTATCAACACGGCTTATCAGTCATGGTAATTATCGGTCACAAAAATCACAAGCCGAATAGGGCCTAAGTGACATGATCACTAACAATGCACTAAACCTTCTCGTACCTATATGAGTCAGAGTGGCACATTACATGTGTCTACACACATCAAGTAGTTTGTTTCCCATATTATGGATTCAAATTAGCCCAAACTTTGACCAAATTATTTGAGATCTCAAATCATCTTCTGGTCTAAATTGTCAAGAAAGTTCACAAAACTCAATCCTTAGTACCCGTAGCCTCGTTCATTTTACTATTTACAATTCCAATGTGCTACTCCAACTCCAGTCCATAAGCATATGCAACATGATATACACAACATTAAGGTTGTGTGTTCAGGGCTTGTTTAGATCACACACTAGTAGATAAATCATCAGCCATGCAACAATCGCTCTTAGCGACCAAAACCGAACGCCTAAGAAAGCTCTTTTGTCCAGGCAACGTTGCACGATTAATGAACCAAACAACTCCACAACACGTGAACATCACAATTCGCAAGTGTCACACCCTCAGATGATGATATCCCGCTAGTATCAAATTGTAAGCTTGTACTCCCTCCGGCCACAAAAAAACACACAATTCCCACTTACAAACAGTTCAAACTTTGATCAAATTATTTCTATACAAAAAAGTACTAACATTTTTACAAAATAAATACCATTAAATTAGTAATGGGATATATTTTTATCCACGTTTTAAATAGCGGGCTATAAAAATAGCGTCGACTTTTTTAAGGTGCTATTGGGCGCTATAAGCGCCACTATAACCGCGTTATAAGCGGCAACTACGCCAGCACGATAGCGTCGAGCTGCTTCGCCGCTATAAGCGTTAATAGCGGCGCGAATAATAGCCAATAGTGCCAATAGCGCGAAAAAGTGCAATAAGCGTCGCGGTAGTTGTTTTCGATCGCTATAGCGGCGCTATAGCGCTATTTAAAAACGTGGATTTTTATAATAAAATTATTTGAGATATAGATGCTAATATTATTCACTATAACTTTGGTCAAACTTTACCTAATTTGATCGAAGACGGATCCCATAATTGAATGTTTTTATGGACCCCTTCATATAGGAAAAAAGATCGTTTTGAACAAGGTTTAGGTAAACCACTGGGAATATAAATTATGAATAACTTTTAAGTCAATGAGATTGGAAATATGAAAATCATATCAATAAATTTGTCTTAAAAATTATTTTTATAAATATATATATATAATTTTCAATAAATATTTTTATAGAAAAAAGAAATCAAAGTTGAGACCCTATCATTGTCTTAAACGACTTTTTTTTTTTATATATATAATATGGAGGGAGTAATTTTAGTAGGATTAAAAACATGACATCACCACCCTTTTAGCTGATCTTCAGTTATTGGTTGATAATATATACAGTACAACAGTACTTTGGAATTGGAATTATTAAGCCATCATCAGTCTAAAAAATTTCGATTTATGGCCAACGCCACAAAAAGGTCTCACTCCCACAAACCCTAGCCCGTCCCGGGATGAGAGGACGCCGGAGGGCCACGTGCCGGCGTCTCCCCGGCGGGCGATCCGGTCCGTCCGTCTCTCCGGGGGACAAGGACGACTATGCAGCCACACCTCCGGACCAACATGGCGATCGACACATCACACGGGCTGCTGTTCGTCTCATCTCTGACCTGACCATGATCACCTAGCTAGCCGAGCTCCCCTCCTCCCTCCATCTCCCTCGCTGCCCCCGCACCCAGCACCCTCCCCTCTTTCCTCCGGCTTTCTTCACTCTCGCTGTCGCTGCTCCCTGGTCTGGTCCTCCTCCCGCTAGCTGTGCCTGTGCGTGCACAGCGGCAGCTCACAGACGCGAGCAGTAAAGGGGCCGCTGGACCGAGGAGGGCGGGCTCTGCTTGCAGCGCTCTGCAAAGCTGGCGGCTTTTGCACACCGGGCGTCGCCATAAACAGTGGAGATTCCCATCCCCATTTTCCCAATTATGGATGGCCGCGGGTGTCGTCCGGAGGAACACTGCTGAGGCCGCTCGACCGCCCGCCTGCCATTGCTCCTCCCGCCGAGGTAAGAAAGCAGAGCGTCTCCTGGAAATGGAATTCCTCCTCCTGTTCGTCCCCACCTCAAATCCTACTGAGAGACCGGATCTCTTGGCTGTGGAATGGAGGATAGGCGGGATCTTGCCAATCTTGGCGGCGCCTTCCTTGGTTTCCACTTTTCAGGCCGTTTCTTTTTTCTCGTTATGCTCTTTTTGGTTGAACCAAGACTGCATTCGTGAGCCCCCGCTTAGCTTTCGTCCTCGTTCTACCTGTGGTTCGTTCATCTGTTCGAGGCCAGGCCTCTTTTTTTTACCCCTTTTCATACCCAAACAGTGGGCAAGGTTTCTTGATGCTGCTTGGTATGTACTGTATGGCAGAGTAGAGCTACAGGCTACAGCCAAGAGGGGATGTATCTTCTTTCGCCTTTTCTCATAGCCCCTTTGCCCTTTTAAGTTCGATCGTAGTAGCATCGGCTGTTTGCTTGTTTTTATTTCTGTTTTTACTGTAGTAGATAGAAAAGCGTGAGGGTTGCTGGTAATCTGCTTTGGCTGCCGAATGCGATGGAAAGCGAGGTCCCCTCCTTGTGGAGACAATCTTGGAGGCGTGGTCGATGGCTTGCCATTTCTTGCCTTGAAGCATTCTTTCAGGTTTGGCGTTTGGGGCAAATTCCATGGGACGAGCATTGCTCGTCGCCGCACCGCACTCAGACTTAGCTACAACAATAAATAAAATACAGCAAGTGGTTGATTTTTTGGCTACTCCATACCAATTCCTGGTGGTGCTATTTGGGCCTTTTGTTCCTGCTTTTCTCTTTCAAGAAAGTACGTGATGCCCCTGCCCAACTTCATTTTCACTGCCATTTTCACTGCTGGCTACCAAAATTGTGTAGGCCCTACCTTATTCCCCTCCCAAATGAGACTATCATTGGAAGTAGTTGTCGTGTGGATTTATGCCCAATCCTGTGATTAAAGGGGGAATTTGTGCCGGTCCTTAACCCTCATGGCCCTGATTTCATACTGTCAAGTCACCATTTTCTTTAGACTGCAGGAGAGGGAGGAGACCTGACCTGAGCCATGGCTTTTGTGGATTCCTCTTATCTGTTTTATTTCAATATCAGAATATCACACGCCACATCCAAATGGATTTATTTATTCTTCGTACAGCTCATTGGTGGCGTATACCCACCTATTCTGTAACCTTTCAAGATTCACAGAGACTAAAATCAGGATGCTTTGTTTGCGTGGCTCCCCTTGCAATCTTGCAGAATCTATTCCTCTGTGAGGAATATCAGGCTGCTCCACAACTAGCTGTTTATTCACATATTCGATAATTTCAACAAAGTTGCCCCATCCATTGAGTCTGTATGACTTTGAAGCACACTCACAGGATTGCATGCTTTCTGAGTCTTTCCTTAGATTTCACGCCTTACAGCTTGGTTATTAGTCCTGAGTATCATGTTCTCTGATTTCCTGCTTCTCATTTTTAGGGTCACAGCTTATCCTACATATTGTAGCTCGGCAACCTGTTCGGCAAAATGAGGCCTTCAGATGACAGGGTGCAGCTTTCAGGGGTTGCACAATCAGATGAATCTGATGTGGAGGGGCATTGCTACCATCAACAGTCATTCCCTTGTTCTCCATCAATGCAACCTATTGCTTCTGGGTGCACACACACAGAGAACAGCGCAGCATACTTCTTATGGCCGACATCAAACCTACAGCATTGTGCAGCCGAGGGGCGTGCAAACTATTTTGCTAACCTTTCAAAAGGACTTCTCCCGAAGGCTGGCAAGTTGCCCAAGGGCCAGCAAGCAAAGAGCTTGCTTGACTTGATGACTATAAGAGCTTTCCATAGCAAGATATTGCGTTGCTTCAGCCTTGGAACGGCGGTGGGCTTCCGCATTAGGAAAGGGGTTCTGACAGATATCCCTGCAATTCTTTGCTTAGTTTCTCGCAAAGTTAACAAGAAGTGGCTTAATCCGGAACAATGCCTTCCTGAAATTGTTCAGGTAGGGAAACTTCAATTCATATGTATTTTAGATGATTAGATTAGTCATGCTCCCAAACAATGCTAGCCAAGTTTTGTACTTTGAAATTCTTTTTGTCATGGTCTGAATAGCTATCACTTAGTCGGATAATTGACAGGGTCCAGGAGGTATTTGGTGTGATGTTGATGTTGTTGAGTTTTCGTACTACGGTGCACCAGCTCAAACTCCAAAAACGCTAATGTTCACCGAGCTTGTTGATAAGTTGTGTGGCAGTGATGAATGTATTGGCTCTGGCTCTCAGGTACACTTTTGTTCTTTTCTGCATTGATTGATTTTCAAAATACGTGTCATGTGGATTAAGCCTAGCATGCTACCATGTGGACTCGTGCAGCAGTACACAATGATTTTATTGGAAAAACCATGTACTACCGAGTTGTACTACTGGTTTGTAAGGGAACAGTTCAATTTTGTCAAGATTCAAGATTTACTAGTACAAAGGGAAAAGTAATTGCACGGCATGCATAAGATTATGCTACAGACTGAGAGTTACTTTTTCAGTTATTCCTACCATGTCAGGTGCCTGGCTAAAGGATCTACTTTAAATCCTGCAAATGTTCGGTTCATCCAACTGGATGTTCTGAACTTTTTATAAGTTATTAGAACTAGTTTGCAACTGAATGTTTGTTCTCTGGAGCCCAACACAAATTTGCTTCAAACAGTTGGGCTTTTAGGTGTTGAAGATGTAGACTTTGCTTCCATTGTCTAAGTTACCCTAGTCATTGGTTCTCTTTGAAAATTGAAAAATACAAATTTTTATGTTACATTAGGTCTTGGCAAAATAGACTTGAATCACTTAAAAGCAGCTGATAAGGCTTCTCGGAATGATGCAATGTCAAGAAGGCATGCTTTTTGAAAACTTTCTCCTTACACATCTTTTTTCACTCTTCCAGGTTGCAAGTCAGGACACTTTTGGAACTTTGGGCGCCATTGTAAAACGGCGAACAGGCAACAAGCAGATAGGTTTCCTCACCAACCGACATGTTGCGGTTGACTTGGACTACCCAAACCAGAAGATGTATCACCCATTGGCACCCAACCTTGGGCCTGGTGTTTATCTTGGAGCTGTCGAAAGAGCAACATCTTTCATCACGGATGATGTTTGGTATGGAATCTATGCTGGAACAAACCCAGGTAGAGCAGTTATAAGTTATGTGGTTAATATAGGAGATTAGTATTACTTTCAGCTTTTATTGCTCAGTTAGTTTTTTCTGTATATTTAAATTTCCATGAGATGACATTGTTGCTTGATCTTTTCATATCACGCAAGGTTTGACATTTTTTTATTCCATATTAACTTTTTTCATCAAATTAACACCAAGCTCTTCAGTTTACCACTTGCAAATAAAGCGATGCCATTTTTTTGAGAAACTAAAATATAGTTATGAATTTTCTCTGAACAAATAAATACTCCCTCTGGTCATAGAAACATGTCCTTTAGGAGAAGATCTGGTGAAACCTGAAAACTACAAACATCAGTAAAAAAAAATTATTTAGTTTACAAATATGTTTAGATTTTTATTTGAAAAAGCTTGCAAAATCTCATGATTTTTGAAGAATTTTTATAATATATTCTAGAACAAATTAGTCGTCGAAGATAAACATTGAAACCGTGCAAAGACAAATGTGTCAACTATTTTTCACCGGAGGGAGTAATCCTTAGTTTTGATCACTCTAACCATGCAGCACAATTACCTTTTATTTTTCTGCTGCTGATTCCAAATGATGTACACAATGTTGTAACTCCCAAACATACATGCCATGTTCTAATTCCCAAACATACATGCTATGTTCTAATGAACCTGCAGAGACATTTGTACGCGCGGACGGGGCATTCATCCCATTTGCTCATGACTTTGACATCTCCACAGTCACAACCACAGTTAGGGGTGTTGGTGACATTGGGGACGTTAAGGTTATAGATCTTCAGAGTCCACTTAATAGCCTCATAGGGAGGCAAGTATGCAAAATCGGCAGAAGTTCTGGTCACACAACGGGAACTGTGATGGCTTATGCCCTTGAGTACAATGATGAGAAAGGAATAAGCTTCTTCACAGACCTCCTTGTTGTCGGTGAGAACCGCCAAACGTTTGATCTAGAAGGTGATAGTGGAAGCCTTATTATCCTGACTGGCCAGGACAGCGAGAAGCCGCGTCCCATCGGGGATAATATGGGGTGGCACAGCAAACCGTGGGAGGCTAAAGCTTAAGTGTGACCATGGCCCTGAAAATTGGACCACTGGAGTTGATCTTGGTCGCCTTCTAGACCGTCTTGAACTCGATCTTATCATAACCAGTGAAGCACTCAAAGGTTTGTGGCATATTCCTTGTTTTCAGTCATCCTTTCTCAGATATCAGAAAACCCGATGTGATGTCCAGAATTATTATGATTATTACAAAATCAAATCTGTATGCTTCTGTTGTTTTGTTCCACGAGAGATAACTGACAGAATTTATCCTCAATAAAGATGCCGTGCAGCAGCAAAGGCTTGTATTGGCGGCTGCAGCAAACTCTGCTGTTGGGGGAGTCATCCACAGCAGCCGTCCGCGTCCCCAGAAGAAAAAGGTGGAGGAGATGTTCGAGCCCTTGGGGATCAAAATTGAGCAGCTGCCTCGGCATGACGCTTCGGCCTCTGGGACTGAAGGGGAGGAGGCAGCTGTGATCAATGTGGAAGAGCGCCAGTTCATCTCAAACTTTGTCGGCATGTCCCCTGTGCGCGACGACCAGGATGCTCCAAGGCAAATTGCCAACCTGAACAACCCGTCAGAGGAAGAGCTCGCCATGTCGCTGCACCTAGGCGACCGGGAGCCCAAGCGGCTTCGCTCAGACACAGAAACCGAACTCGATCTGGAGAAGTGAATTGCTCATTTCAGCATCTCTACATCGAGGGGGCATGAGTAGTCCGAACTCCGAAGAAGGTCACCTGCGGTTCAGCAAACTGACTGAACCTGCAGGCTGCAGTAGTAGCTTAAACCAGCAGCTTCCTGGCACAAGCATTATCATTATCATGTACTATGGTGCAACTTGATTCAGCACTTGTAGGATATTGTTAGGCGGTGTCTCCTGCAGTTTTGCTGTGCTCATGAGACCTATGCACAATGCTGAATCCCCCTATCATAAAAACAATGCAGGGATTGATGAAGTGGTGTTGATCACTTTTCATTTCCTACCTTATGTTTTCACTTTCTGAAGTATTATTCTTAGAATGCTGTTTTTACTGGCAGAACACAGCACTTTCTCTCTCTGTCCCAGAAAGCGAGTGAAATAATTTCAAATTTTGATCTATATAAAAATTCCTAACATTTAGGATCACGAATAAGTTTCGTTAGATAGATTTATTACAAATTATTAGTAAATCTATTTTAAGACATAAATATCTTGATGAAGCTTGATAAATCTTGATGACTTATCTTAGAATTGCATTGTTTCGGAACAAAATTACATTTTTTTCAACAGAGGTAGTACTTGTTTTTTTTTTCGCTTGAATTTGTTTCAGCTTACACCGTTGAATCAGCCGGCTTATCGTCAGCGGAACAGCCGTGTCTCGTGGTGGGTATATGGATTGGGACTACAGTTTGATCAGACTTGAACGTGATGGTACGGAGCCAACGGTCCAGATCTAAAATCACTAGATCCTCCGTGTAGTCCTCATCATCAACTAGTAGTGGAAGTATTTTATTTCTCTCTCAGAAGCAACTTTGACTGACATGTTGGTCCAACACGCAGGGGTCGTCGCCACGTAACCTCATCATCGTATTACATTAGGACATGTCTGGGACGATCACACCACACCTCCCTGCAGTCTGTTTCACGGACGTCTGGGCCCCGCGTCACGCGGGGTACACATGTCAGTGAGAGAGTCACATCGTGGGTGTGCCGTTTCCACGTGGCCTTCGGTTGCTTCGCGTACGGGACCGGCCCTCCGGTTCGGCGTTAGAGTACGGGACGGGAAAGCGGAACCCTCACGGCGCCGACCACCTCCCAATTCAAGAAGCGAATAAACGCCACTAGATTCCGGCCGGCCACGGTCCCTCCCTACTCCAGCGCCGACGTCGGCCCCACCCCGATTGGCTCCGAAGCTTGCGGCTTCGCTCGCGCGATCTGAGCTACCGGTTTGTCTAGAGAGGCTCTGTTGGTGTTCATCTTGTAAGGAGAGGGTGGGTGGGGGTGTCAGAGTTGCCGGCGTTTTTTTTTTTTTTTGGTCCTTTTCTTCCGGTGAGCTGGAGCTTTCTCGCGAATTGCTCGGCGCGGCAGCCGATTTGGACTGCACAGGCTTGCTATCTCCGGTTCAATTGGCCCATCTTGCGCTCTAATTTCCCCAAAAGGCGTCGGTGCCTCGCAGCTGGCTGAAATTGCTCATCTGTTCGGCTGGCGATGCAATTCTCAAGCTGATTTCATTGCAATCTGCTGAAATCCCCCGCCATTACTGCACGCTTGAGTCGAGGGTTGCTGAGGGCGCCTTGGGTCCAGCTGCCGCTGCTGCTTGGGGGTTGAATTTGGATAGTGTAGTCTTGGGAAGGCGCGACCTTTTCCTGTGACCGACCATGACGCTACTGGAGGAGTTGATCCGGGCGATAGAGCTCTGGCTTCGATTGCAAAGGAGCAGGTGCCCTTGGTCGATCCCAACCTTGACCCAGTGTTACTTGTTCCTGGTATTGCTGGCTCCATCCTTGAAGCTGTCGATGAGGAAGGAAACAAGGAGAGAGTTTGGGTGCGCATCCTTGCTGCTGAGCATGAGTTCAGAGACAAGCTCTGGTCCAAATTCGATGCCTCCACTGGTACAAGCAATGCTCTTGTTCATGAATTATTAATTATGGCTTTATATTCAGTTGTCACATTGACTTACTTTTGCTTCTTTTACATTTTAATACTATTAATGTATTGACTTGCTTATTTTTCACGATTTCAACAAAATGGATGAAATTAGAACAATGAACAAAAAAAGAAAGACACAGATGTGTGTTTAAAGTGACAATTGCCATAAATAAATAAATAAAAAAAGAATGGCCAATCCTGTTCGATTCATGGTTTTGGCCCTTGTATTATTAGATTGTTTCCTGTTTCCATGTCATATGATACAAAGTTATTCTAATGGAGCAGGTAAAACTGTTTCTGTTAACGAAAAACGAGAATTACCGTCCCTGAGGACAGATATGGTCTGTATGCCATTGACACATTAGACCCAGACCTGGTAAGACATTACTTCATCTATTTGTCACTTTTTATTGTTGTTTTGTTCTAAGCTACTTATCTAGGAATTCAAAGCCATTTGATTATGAATTTGATCCAAGCCCCAATGAAGTGCACAAACTGCAGTGGCTCTCTGATCGATTTGTTCTATCTTGGTTTTGTAGATCATTGGTGATGACACTGTGTACTACTATCATGACATGATAGTGGAAATGATTAAATGGGGATATCAAGAAGGAAAAACTCTCTTTGGATTTGGTTACGATTTCCGTCAAAGCAACAGGTAAATTAAGCACTTTGTTCTTGTTGCACTGATTATTAAGTCACTGTTTTCTGAGTTTATTATGGCGACACTTGTGGGTGTCTTTTATTCTCTGTTGATACACATTATGTTATCTTCTCCTTTGTTGATACCACTCTCTTCTTCAGGCTATCAGAGACACTTGACAGATTTTCCAAAAGCTGGAATCAGTGTACACAGCTTCTGGTGGAAAAAAGATCAATCTCATTACTCATTCAATGGGGGGATTACTTGTGAAATGTTTCATCTCTCTGCACAGTGATGTTAGTACTTCATGTATTGTGTATCTTTGGTTGAGATTTGCCATGTTTAACATCCTGACTCCTCATGCAGCTGCACTATCTTCAAGGTTGTAGCCCTTTTTCTGAATAATGTTTTTTTTCCTTCTATAGGTATTTGAAAAATATGTCAAGAGTTGGATCGCAATTGCTGCACCATTCCAAGGTATCACTTGCTTGAGTACCATTTATGTTAATTAAGGTTGTTCAATATAGAGCATATTTGAAATAGCTGCTGGATAGTAGTATTAGTGACTGCAAATCTCACTTGTATATTAAGAGTATTGTAAGAGCTCTACTAAGAAGGTACTATTCAGTATTGTCTTGATTTTTTTCGCCATTGGTTCCTAGAAGTCACATGATTAGGCCCCTTTTTGTCATTTAAACTTCATTTATTCCATACACCCTCATCTTGTGATTTTTCTTGCTCAACGTGTTACCATAAACATCTCTCCTAGGCTGCTATTTTTACTTGACAAAGCAACCTGCTGTAGGTGCCCCTGGGTACATAACTACTAGTCTGCTGAATGGAATGTCTTTTCGTCAAGGATGGGAATCGAGATTCTTTATTTCCAAACGGTGTATGCAGCAATTGGTATGCTTTTATATCCTTGCATTCTTTTTGAAACCAATTAGGCAGGAGAGCTGCTAATTATATTAAAATAATATACCCAGATTGGGTACAACAAACGAGACCTCAAAAGGTCTAGCAACAACACAACTGAGCTAACCAATGAACCAAAGCAACTAAAACTAACTAGGAACAAAGGCGGGTTGGTTTCCACCCCTTCTGTATGTTCATGTGGACACCATAATTTTTTGCCTTTTTAGAAAGAAACCTGAAGAAGTTTTTCTGCTTCAGCTACTTGAGTGCCCATCAATCTATGAGTTGCTGGCAAACCCTAACTTCAAGTGGAAAGACACCCCACTGCTAAAGATTTGGAGAGAGAATTTGGATAACGATGGCAAGAAAAGTGCCCTGTTAGAGTCGTATGAGCCTGAGGAAGCAATAAAGATGATTGAGAAGGCTCTTTCCAGTAATGAGGTGTGTCATTCGCATTTGAAATTATTGTGTTACTCAGCTTACCCTAATGCTCATTCTTTCTGACAATTAAATTGCAATGACAGATCATTGCTGATGGCATGCATATTCCAGTGCCCCTTAATTTGGATATATTGAATTGGGCAAAGGAAACTTATGATCTTTTAAGCAGTACAAAGCTTCCAGAATCAGTGAAATTCTACAACATTTATGGGATTGATTATGATACTCCACATACTGTCTGGTACACTCTCACCTGGATAGTTCTGATTTTACTTCTAGTTTTCTGTTGATATTAGGTTGAATTGTTGCTGTTTATAAATGGCTCAATGAACTCAAGCCATGAATCCCCCAGACTATAGCATGTTGATGATGTCACGACACTTGTTTGTCACTGTGAATGATAAACATGTGTTTTCATTTATTTATACTCAGGAACTGAAAATGTGGTGAAACCGTAACTTGCAGATAGGGATTTATGTCATCAAGAGCTATGCACACACTAAAGCACAAATATGATGAACACCATCAGTGTAGATGGCTACTTAGACAGGATGTTGACATATTCGCCTTATAAGTTACAGTACTAATATATGCTTGTCTTGGCAGCTATGGCAGTGAAAAGCATCCGGTTTCAAATCTTAGTCACCTCTTATATGCTCAGGTTAGTTCTTTTGGTTATTTTTGTGTTTCACTCATGAATTCACTTTTGCGATTCCTGGTGCGCTTAACAATGAATCCCCAGTTTATAGTGTCTGATTATCTGGGCCCTGTTTTTTCTCCCCATCATTTCAGGGAGAATACGTCTATGTTGATGGTGACGGGTCTGTTCCCACAGAATCAGCAAAGGTCTGATATTGTTTTGGCATTTTGCTTTATCATTTGGGGATATGAAGCAAAGATCCGTTGAGAAAAAAATCAGGGCATGTTTTTTCCCCCCTTTTTGCAGGCGGACGGATTTGATGCAGTGGCAAGAGTTGGGGTTGCTGCTGACCACCGGGGAATCGTCTGCAGTCGCCATGTGTTCCGAGTCGTCCAGCACTGGCTGCACGCTGGAGAACCTGACCCATTCTATGACCCGCTGAACGACTACGTTATACTCCCAACACTCTACGACATTGAGAAGCATTGTGAGAAACATGGGGATGTCACGTCAGTTACGGAGGACTGGGAGATCATCTCCCAGAGCGACGGCAAGACCATGAGGCCAGGTGAGCTTCCTCCTATGGTCAGCACACTGACCACAAGTCGGGAAGGCAAGGATTGTGCACTGGAAGAGGCGCAGGCCACTGTGATCGTTCACCCGGAGGAAAAGGGGCGGCAGCATGTGGAAGTTAGGGCTGTGGGTGTCAGTCATGGCAGCTAAGCTATAGGAACCACGTTGGTTGTCTAGCGGCTAAATCCATGAGCACGCACTGTAAAATTGGATGTACATATGGCTGTGTGAGCTCTCTAGGAAAGCTGTGTTTAAATGTTCACGCTGCATGTAAATATTAAGAACCGAAAAACACAGGCACTGTCTTTTAAATAAAAAAAAATGGTAAAGGATTTCATTATATTACTTTGAAGGCACATTACATGTGTGGGGCAGAGCTGTCCTCATTTGAGAGTTTGGAGTGTTCTGCACATTACAATATTATTCGGAGTGTACAAGTGCTTCACGGGAGAAAACAGAAAACACAAGGGCTGAGAGATTTTGCTTGCCTTGCCTGCTTTAGCAAGTTGTTGGCTACTTTGTGTGGTGTGTTAGGTGACTCTTGCAGATTCAGTCAGTGGACGTAGTGTTCAATGGCCTGGGTGCTTGAATACATAGGGAAAAAGAGGAAAGTCGTGTTTGACTGCAACTCTTCTCGCAAAGAATATTGATTTGCTTATTAAATGTGTTGAAAATTGTGTTGTTTTCCACTTTTTAGCCGGTTCAATAAATATATCTGTTCTATGAAAAGGATACCCTTTTCGTTGTAATCGTCTCTGCTGGATATGCCGATGCATTTTGTTTGGGGCGTGCAGCATATTCGGCACCTGTCATTTCTTCAGCCGTAAGGGTCAATTGCGTTGCAAAACAATATGCAGAAAAACGCCAGCTTTGTCGAATAGATTTTGTCGCCTGTTTATTTGTCAGGTTAATCCGGTCTTTCTTTGATTTGGACTTGATGACTTTCTTTGCTTTGGACTTAATGTCAGTCTGGTACGATTACACTTGTTGTACCCAACTGGACGCTGAGAAATCAACATCCACCAACCACACACACACACACATACCCAGGCCGTCCATGCAGAGTCAGCAAAGGAGACGATGAGGATTAAAGAGCATACGGCAATAATAAAGGAACAAACCAAGTACAAATACAAATCTGATCGGAAATGGTTTCAGTGCTCAAGCGCATGAACACCAGAAAATGATGAAAATCCCTGCTGGCTTAACTAGTGAAGTCCATGCATGATCATAGATTCATTGCACGGGAAAAACATATACAGGATGGAATTGGAAATTGGAAATGGAAACTAAAGATGTATATCATCATGATCGATTCAGAAAAACAGCTCCATGCATTCTCCTGACTGCAGGATGGATGATGGATCTGGACGCGGCGCCATCCCCATCCCTGACGGAAACTCAGAACTCAGAAGCACATGTCGAGCATGCAGCAGCAGCAGAGCGCGGCCAAGCTGCAGATCGGAGGCACAAACAAACACAGAAGAACAGATCAGAAACGATCAGAGACGTTATCAGTCAAGTAATAATAAGTAGGAGCAGGTTACGGATTCAGAAGCGACGAGAATAGTGAAACGTTTTGCAAGGAAATGAAACGTTGAAGTGGCAGCAGAACGGGTTGATAGATCCTTACCATCCTTTCAAGAAGCCGTCGTTGCCGCCCTTGGAGTCCTGCTGCTGCTGCGGAGGCGGCGGGGGCGGGTACCCACCGGCTGCCATGGGTGGCGGCGCGCCGTAGGCCGGCGGCGGGTAGCCCTCGCCCGGCGGTGGGTACGCCTGCTGGCCAGGCGGAGGGTAGGCCGTGCCCGGCGGCGGGTAGGCTGCAGAGGCAACAAAAAAAAAAAGCAGCCCAAACAAAAGCCATCGTCAGAGCTGAAACTATAAAGGTTGCATCTTGATGAGGCTTGAACGAACCTCGCTCGTGTACGTACCTGCGGTGCCGGGAGGAGGAGCCTGGTAGCTCATGGCCGGCCGGAGGAAGCTGGATCGGCGAACTGTCCCTCTCTCTGGGCGATCGGTGCAGCGGAGGGAAGATGGGAAGCCGGCGGAGCAGGAGGCGGTGATTGACAAGGATGACGAATGGAGCCAGAGGCCGAGGCGGTTTTATAGCCACGGCGTCGAGCTGCGAAACCGCGTCACCGGTTGCTAGTGGCAACCTGCTGGTGCCGCCGCCGCCAAAATTGCTTAGGCGCGTTGTGTTCAAGGAGCAACGGACGCAAATGACGCGGGCGGGCGTGAGTCACTAGTAAGGCGTTCAGATTCAGACTTCAGAGAGGCGCCTTGTTTTGAAATTTGAAATCCATAATAAAAAATTATTATACCAGTGTAGATATATCTATCTATATCATCTATCTATATCTCTATATCTATACTATGCATATCTCTTATATTTAAAAATAAAATACATTCCCTCAAATTTCTCTGTATCATATTTTATTTTTTCAACAAAATAAACAGCTCTAGCACCCGTACACAACGACATGATGATCGAACCCACTATACATCATTCTTCCTCGGCTTTTTAAATTGGAATTCGACAAGATGTTTGTAATTTAAAAAGCTGGCACAATCTAAATCCCACTATATATCATTCTTCCTCGGCAGCCGGCGCTCATCGGTTTGCTCACGACGCCTACGTAACAAGGAAACCCTATATAGCTAGTCGGTTTCAGATTAGCACCAGCATCCTTTTTCAAAGATGGATCAATAATTTCAATGGCGCGCCAAGGAAGAAGACCAGCTAGCAGTGTCTCGATTTGTCGTCGTCGTTGCGCGCGGTTCATCGTTGAGGAAACAAAATTGCTGCTGGCTCCGTCAATCAATAAGAGCGATCCATCATCTGCCGCAGTTTCAGTGGATTTAATTTAACACGTCCTTAAGTATTCCTTAACCACTAAGCATATATCCATCCATCCGTCATCTATCCGTGCATGCACGCGGCTTCGGGTGACTGATGAGCGCAAACAAGCAGCGCGTCGATCTGTTTGTCTTCTCCATCTGGACGCTCCTGCATGCTACGGTTACTGCTAGCAGCTCATTACTACTAGCTAGGGTTCATCAGTTACTACCCTTTCAAACTGCTCCACTATTATTTCCTCGATCTATCACGCTACCACACAAGTCTCCAAAAGTCCAAACGAACCAGGTTCTTTTCTCGATCGGTTAGGTGAAAGGCTTGGAGTTCCGAGCCCAAATTTTCTGATTGATTGGTTGATTGATTTGTTATGTTTATTACTGATATAAATATAAATATACTATGTGTTCTTTTGGACTAGACCAGCACCAGTAATTTTTGTGTTTACTACTAGACTGAACTTGGGTCACCAGGATCGAGCTAACAGGGTCGGGTTTAGATCATGATTTTCAATCAATTAGGCCCTGTGTTCACGAAAAAAAAGAACCCAAAAAAGTGTTACAAATCTTTCGTCACATCAAATCGTTCTTTTCTCCGTATATGGAAAGCGTTAAATGTAAGTAAATCAAAAATCTAGTTGCGGTTTGGTTGTAAAGTGCGAAACGAATCTTTTGAGCCTAGTTGGTCCATGGTGAAACAATAATTACCAAATACAAACAAAAGTGTTACACAAAGAAATGGCCGAACTCAAAATATTTCACCAACTAAACACCCCCTTACTTGAGCTAATCTAAAAAAACTGACTCAATGTAAGAAAAAATCATTTTCCAGAAACGAGAAAAAAATGATAATAAATAGGCCGCGGCTTGACTTCGAATTGATTAAACATTGGGCTAAAGATTTCGATCTAGCCTGCCTCTGCGGGGTGCACCTTGACGCGGGGTTTGTATTCACCGCAACGTCCTTGGTCTTGATTCTCTTGGAGCCGATTCACAACTTCCCCGGCTATCATCCCAGGCCCGCCGACCATATTTTCAATTCCGAGCTCTGTGCGAATCATGGCGGTAGGGGGTCTCAATACACCCCCCCCCTGTCGCTAAATCAGACTATATTGATAGTTCCAAGGAAAATATAGCAATAAATGTTTTTTTCAAATTTTTTTTGATAATTTCTTCTATGGTTAATCTTAGAAAAATCATTAATCTTTTTTGTTTTAGCTTGGAAAATTATAAAAACCACTTTTTAAAAAATAATATTTTATACTATGGTGCCTAAATGAGTCCATAGAAGATTCAGGTAATTATAACTATACACCGTAATATAGAACATGATTTAAGAAAAACAATATGAAAGATTGAATGTAGTTTTATAATTTTTGAAGGAAAACAAATTTTCTATGATTTTTCTAAGATTAAGCCATATAGGAAAAGATGTCAAAATCCTTTTGTAAAAGAAATATTTATAGTTCAATCTATCTCTGAACTATGAACATAGTCCGATTCACCCTGTTGTGGTTGACATGGCACCATTTAAGATGGTTACATCAACAAACGGTTTTAAGAGTTGAAGCGAACAAAAGTCCAGTTTTATGAATGAGGGGAAAAAACTAATGACATGAAAATTAAGAGGGTTAAAGTGAAAATATGTAATTGAGAAGGGGTCTAAAAAATATCCTCCATTAAATTGACACTAGGCCTTCACGGGTTAATGGAGTTGTAGAGTTTAGGCATGTATGTTATTCGAGCTACAGATGTTTTCCTTTTCTCAAAAATATGTAATTGAAATATCAAAATTTGAAATCTTACAAAAACTTGTGAAAAATTTGTTTTAAAACTTGAAAAAATTGAGAAACCACTTTTATTATTTCAAATCACGTTATACCTTATGGTACCTACGTTATAACTATTTGAACCTTTTAGATACTTTGAGCATCAATTAGAAAATAACCATACAAACAAGTCCACATAAATATTCAAATAATTATAACCTAGAAATCATACGATAGAGCATGATTTTAAAACTAAAATCATAACTTTTCAAAAGAAAATATTAAAAAATTTTCCAAGATCAAGTCAAATTTTAGGATTTTTATGTATTGTTTTTAATTTTTGAGTGGATTTTAATCATTTGTAAAAAAACTTTAAAAAGAAACATCTATAGCCCGAATAACAACCCATGCAGGGCTAAATTCTACAGCCCAATTAACGTCATCGGTCCAATCAAAACGGCCCGTAACGAACGACCCTATGTCAATGAAACGTGAGGATATTTTTTGTACCCTTCTCAATTCTCATCCCCTACCTTCCGCTCGTCGGCGGCAACCCGGCTAAGAACGCCCGCCGCGGACGTCGCCAAGCCTCCTTCCCTGCGCGCCTCTGTTGCCTGCTTATGTTTTTCTTCTCCGTTAACCTCGGCTAGTCCGACCGCCGCCGCCCTACTCCTAGCTGCCCAGGTCTCTGGCGGACCCTTTGCCGCCGGCGACGAGCACCCACCACACCAGGTTTGCCCGCCCCACTCTCTTCACTTCCTTCTGTGCAAAACTGAGCACCCGAACCAAGATTTAAGCTAATTATAAACCACTATCTTCGTTCTTTTTGAAAGCGTACTATCTTCGTTCTCTTAGCCGTGTCCCGTCCTTTATTGTGTCCGCCCCTGCCTGAATTAGGTAGGTCGACCTGCTCAATGCATTGACCACACCGGGGATACAGGCCGTGACCTCCTTCGTCGTTTCGTTTGATGGCGGCTCACTAGCTCGATCCGCGCGTCGCGTGCCAGTCGCCAGATTAGAGGTAGAGGGCAAAAGGAGTGGAGCGGCTCTTGCGTAGTTGTCGTGTTTGGCTGCCTGATTTGGAAATCTCAGTCGGATTCGTCTGCTGTTGGCTGCAGGAGACGAGGAGAAGGCGGGGCTGCTGCGGCGGCTGGTCCCGGGCGCCGCGGAGCGGCTGCAGCTGTTCGAGGCCGACCTCTTGGACGCCGCCACATTCTTCGGCGAAGAATAATCTTAGCCCCCGGACCTTTTGGGGGACTCGAGCTATTGCAATGGAGATTTTGAACAGTAGGTTTCATTACCGTCTCAGCATTTTAGTAGTTATGGCAGTTGAAATCGTGTATTTCCTCATTCTTACATTTACTTTTTGATCCTGATTTAGGTGTTTACTTCGGCTCCATAGGCGTCAACAGAACCAGAATAAGCAAGACAGTGAAGGTACCCAATTCATGTCATGGCTTTGCAGTTAGTTTTGTTCAGTTATGAATGCGTTACTTGAGCACACACATAGAAGAGGGAAGCCTGAAACTGCATGCAGTTTAGGTCATTTAAGACTGTGTGCCTCAATTTCTGTCATATGCAGTTTGACGTCAGTATTATGCCCTGATCTTTCTTATTTTTACTATGGTCTATGGGGTCTGCTGAAGGATTGGTTGCCTTTACCTGGATACATTGTCCAACCGGCTTGCAAGATAAACAGCTCTGGCAGTTGCTTAGCCATTTTACATTGTTGATGCATTGTATTTTCCATGCTTGTTTCGGTGTCATTTTGCCAAGGACACATGGGGATTTGCTTCATGAGTTTCTCATTCAGCTTGCACTAGTTATGCCTACTATGCATGTCAGTTATTTAGAAATAGTTTGTCTATCTCTCTGTATTTGGGGTTTTATGGAATGGTCTCAATATACATATCTGTTATGTTTACATGTTCAGGTAGGATCCCAACCACACCGGATTGGCTGGAAGCTAAGAAGGACATGTTGCGAGTACTCTCCTGGTATTTCTAGAAAGAAGCAGGAGAAGTATGAGGAACAACCACAGAACGTCGATATTCCAGAATTACATCCAAAAACAAAAAAGAAACCCTTTCCTGTTCCGATTAAAAAGATGGTGCAAGCTGCACGGCGAGATAAGAGACTTTCACAAATGCATATAGAGAAGCCTCTTGAACCCCCAAAGAACGGTTTGCTTGTGCCAGAGCTTGTTCGGTTGCTCATGAAGTCCTTGATAACTGGAAAGTGCTCATCAGAGGGCTCTCTCAACTTCTGAATGTTGTTACAGTTTATGGCTGCAGGTAACTAAAAAATGTTTCAGTGTATCAGCAGCTGTTATTACAAGCAGTAGTATCATGGTGGTGTGTGCATCGTGCATGCTTGTAGGTGCCAAAAAGAGAGCAGTATTATCTGAACACACTCTTACATAGGCATGCATGAAATTAGCATTGTCTGCAAGGATTTGCCAAGTATCCTGAACTTTTGTTGATGGCTGGTGATTTTGCAGAAAGTGCCCTGAAGTCCATGTTGGTCCAGTTGGCCACCAGATCCAAGACTGCTACGGTTCAGGAAGCCAGCATCGGAACAGTCATCACTCTTGGGCCAGAGGTTCCATCAATGATGTCCTCATCCCAATCGAGTCTTACCATCTTTTTGACCCATTTGGACGGAGAGTGAAGCATGATACCAGGTTTAATTATGACAGGATTCCAGCAATTGTTGAGCTATGCATTCAGGCTGGTGTCGACTTACCACAATATCCCTCGAGGCGAAGGTCTGCTCCTGTCCGGATGATAGGCAAGAAGGTGATTGACCGTGGTGAGTTTGTTGATGAGCCTAAGCCACACCGGTCAGAAGACTGTGTATCTCTACTTGCTGAGCTCGACACATTCAGCAACCAACAAGGCCAGTCACCTTCACCGTCAAATGTGCAAGAGCTCGCCGAGAGGACACTGAAAGCATACCTCAATGTCCGGCGAGGCGTCGAACAGCTGATGAGCAAGTACACTGTGAAAGCTTGTGGGTACTGTTCTGAGGTCCATGTTGGCCCATGGGGCCACAATGTGAAGCTCTGCGGGGCTTTCAAGCACCAGTGGCGGGATGGCAAGCATGGGTGGCAGGACGCGGTGGTTGATGAGGTCATCCCTCCCAATTACGTGTGGCATGTCCCTGACCCCAGTGGCCCTCCTCTCAGATCGTCTCTCAGGAGTTTCTATGGCAAATCTCCAGCTGTCGTAGAACTGTGTGTGCAGGCGGGGGCTCAAATACCTGATGAGTATCGGCCCATGATGAGGACTGACATTGTCATCCCGGACTCTGACGAAGCTAGATTGGCTGCATAACAACAATGTTCTAGGCTTCTGTCATGAACCTTGGATCCATGTCGATAGTGTCATCTCTAGTGAGGTTGTACCCTTCTAGCTTAGTTTTTAGGGTAGCACTTGGCTAGGCGCTTGAGAGACATTGGGAGAGTAAGAGAGATTTGTTGGTAATACTTTGCTTTCACGTACATAGATAAATAGGCCAACCGGCCAAACAAACTACGAGCCAATCGCTCCTAAAATCAAGGACCCTCTCTAATCTCTTTCTTTTACTAGCCACTAACCGGATCCTGCCTGATCGGTCTGCATGGTGACCGGCTGCTCTTTACTTCTATTCTTGATGCCGGCTCCATTTCCCTTCTATTCTTAGCGCATGCGGGTTGGATGCACGCTGGCAGCCAACAGGCTGCCCATGACATCTCCCCGCCCTAGGAGACCTAGCTCTCCCCTCGAGCTGGATAATTCCTGCCGAGACCTATTTGGCGTGACCTAGGGTTAAGCCTTTTACATCTCGGCTTACCTTTGTTATTGAAGATTAAAATTGAAAATAAATTTGAAAGTAAAATATAAATTTGGGCCGGCGGCTATGTCCTCCTGTCCTCGGATCCCAAGGAAAGAACTCAACAGCTGCGACACATACTTCCCGTCGAGGCGCATCATGGCGAAGAGAAGGTGTGGATGGCTTCCTGTCATCCGGGCGATGGCGCTCGTGCACAGTTCCTCCAGGTTCGGGGAGGAGGGCACCCCGGCGTGGCGTCGCTTCACCGAAGCTACTGCACACTGTGTTTCACATCGCCCCCGTGCCCCCGACCTGCTCCACCAGGTGTCCCTTGGTGTAGACAACACACTACGCATCCCTTCGCGGATGTGTCCATAGTTGGATCACATCAAAGCGGCGTCTCGGCGAAGGACAAGGAGGGACCGTGAGCGCCCGAGGCGGTATGCGCCTCCCGAGCGGCGGCACGCGAGGGGACTCCTAGGCGTCGCCCGGCGCGGGAGCTCTTCATGCGAAAGGCATCGAAGGAGCAACGGCGGTGCGACTACAAAGGCTGCCGGGCGAGGTTTCCTTGTCCAGGCGTGTGGTGCGGGAAGATGCACATGCTCCTCGGCTCCCCGGCCCGCGTGCGTGTTCATCACCTCGGCCTCACCCATATGTCTGCTGCTCCAAGTGAAGGGGGAGGTCCAAGTATGGGCACTTCCGTCACAGGTGAACAAGCGGCACCATCGGCATCGGGCATCGCGCGGCTATGGCGCCTCATTCATCCTTGTTCTTGCCGTGGTGCTAGCCCGGCTCCAGCGCAAGGCGGACTGGTTCCGCGCTCCACCCGTCAGCCCAATGAAGCCCGGAGGGCGCTCTTTCCATGGGATCCCGGTGGACATAAATTATTTCATATTTTAGTCTTAAATAATAGAGGTAAGCCGAGATGTAAAAGGCTTAACCCTAGGTCGCGTCGAATATGTCCGACACCTATCCAGCTCGAGGATAGCTAGGGTCTCCAAAGGCCCAAATGTCATAGTAGCCAGCCCAGCCGCCAATAGGCCCAAATGATCATTAGTCTAGGCCCAAGGATCATTAGTCTAGGGTTAGGGTTAGTTCCTTCTCTATATAAAAGAGAGGCAGTCTGTCATTTAGGGTAAGCAATGAACAATGAAACAATTCCTAGTCTCCCTCAATCTCTTAAGCTCTTGGCAAAAGCATAAAGGCCTAATTACCCCCAAACTATCCAGCGTCCATAACAACTTCTACTTCTACCGTGCACCCTGCAGTTCCTACTTCTACCCTGCAATTCTCATGATCTATCGGAATTTAAAACTGAGTTGAAGATCTGGTTTAAGTAGTCGTTGAAAGGTGATCCCCGAATATCCTGTATTCCTTACCAACAGTTTTTCAGCAATTGCATTCAGTTCATCTCTATTATGAACCAGTGGACTTCTACTTTTGCAGGTTTAACGCATGAACCAAGGACGCGCAATGACAAGCTTGATAGCCTGAAAGTGAAAAGGGGTGGTCTCTACAACATGTATAATGTCCATCCCATCTTGTTTAATGGCCACAGCTTCTTTATTCCTACCTACCTATGCTAGACTGTGAGGCACTTAGAATGCTCAGGCGTCGCATTACAGATGGCCTTCTGCTTTCTCTATCGGTACAATTGTGAGCTATTGCTTTGGATTAAACTAATCACAGCGGTTTGTTCGGGTATTTGTGCGCCTGGCTGTAGTTAATCATGGACTAAAAGCCTATCTTATACACTTGTTCCCGTCCTCAGATCGACAGTCTGGGGGTATGGCTACATGTATAGTCCTACCAGATCGTCGGCATATTGTGTTCCCCTTTTTGCTGTATACTAGTACTTTGTAACATGCATGCAGAGGCTACTTATTCAGTGCCGTTCGCTAATTATGCTTATGAAATGCTTTGAGTTGTATATGGAATGGATGGTGATAATTGAGCCATGGACGTAGGATCCATCAATGTGTGATCAGTTGTATGATGAACTGCAGAGAGATCCTAGAGCTTAGAGCATTTGCAATGGCAGCTTATGTGACAAGCTTGTCAGCTAGCATTTGAACTTATTGACTGCTTCAGAATCTGTGCAACCTACATTTTAAAAAACACATAGGAATCCATAATAAGAATCTTCATATTGCATTATTGATTTGTACGAGATAGTTGATATTCGTGTAACATTTTTTTTCATCATGTCATACTCTAGCAAGTTGGTCCGCATAATTGAGCAGCTATTTGTGTAGTTTAATTTTTCAACACTTTCACGTCGTTATATATATTTTTTGGGTGTGTCTCTGTGTCAGGTGACTGATGGTTTGTTTAACCATCAGTCAGAACATAATATTTTGCATTGCGTTATTGTCACAAACTCGATTACACAATAAAGTTAAGGGCTTAAGGCTGATCACCAAAATTCAATTTAAGAATTCTTTGAGTTTCTGAATATCCCAGTGGTTTTATCATATAATTATGTAAATATCGAGTAGACCAACAATTGCAATTTCAGTTCTTCACAATTTCTCCCCCAATTTGATTTTTTTTTTTTTGTTTTGCATTGCATGTACATCCATTGTCGACTCTCCATTGATTTCAATGCTGGCATGACGCCCTTGTTCTAGCGCAAGCTTACCTCTGTCTGGCCGGTGGTAACCTGCCTGTCATGTTTTGCAGAGTATAAACATAGAGAGGCTTCAGCTACATCAATGACCATTGTTGATAGCTTCAGTGTATCCATCCCATGCAACAGTTGAAGCCTTGTTTCCCCTTGGATGAACAGTTTTGGTTTCGATTTGGATGGAGAGAAACAGGGCACTATCATGAACGACAGACTATGATAACTGCAGAGAACCTAAAGCACTTGCAACTACAACTTCTCCAAGCATGTATCATGTATGTCAGGCAGCACTTGATGAACTAACACTTCAGAAACGGCGCATTTTTTTCCTCCTCATTTCAGAAGAGCATCTACAGATTCAGGAAGGAACATTCGCTCTATATATCATTATTAGAGCTAGCTCTTATTTGTTGGAGCATCATTTTATTATTGGCAAAAGAACATGTCATCACATAACAACCTACGAATCCATGATGCTGGCGCAAGCACAGAGAAAGAGAGGGGAAAAACCGAAAAAGGACTGAGCAGCTGCACTGCAAGTACACGAGCTTGAGTTGTCCCGGTATATACCTCTTCTCCCTTAAGCTATGGCGATTAAACTAACGCAAGTAAATACAGCTCGGAATCGAGCAACGGACCGTCGACGTTTGGGGGTATCTAATGGTCCATCAGTTGCTAATAAAGCAGCCTTTGTGGCCGTGTATAAATTGCACGGCAGCAACGGCGATGGGCGTCATCACCACTCAGTAGCAGCAGTCAGGTGCTCTGGGCAGCTCAGCTCCCCACGCAGAGCCAGTCTCTCCGGCGAGCTCCAGCGCCGTAGTCATCATCGCCATGGCTAGGGGAAGAAGAGCTCAAGGTTCGTACCAAACCTTTAGCTTAGCTACTTGCTCGGCCGGCGCGTCGGTGCATGCTTTGACTCGTTAATGCTCGTATTGTATTGCCTGCTGCCATTGATCGATCGACTGACATGGTTCCATGGTGGCGTGGCGTGCAGAGGATTGACCTGAAGGTGAACGTGAGCTGCTGCGATGGCTGCAGGAGGAAGGTGACGAAGGCGATGAGCCTCAAAGGTCATGATCGTTCTTCTTCGTTCTCTGCTCCAAGATTACTTAGAAGTCTCTGTCGCGTTTGGGGATCGTGCTGCCCTGTTCTTTCGCTGAGACAAGCGTGGTGCTGATCAACGAGTGACGTGTGTGCGTCAATGGGCGTGCAGGGGTGCTGAGGACGGAGATTCAGCCGTCGCACGACCGGGTGACCGTCGTCGGCGACGTGGACGTCAAGGTCCTGGTGAAGAAGCTGGCCAAGGTCGGAAAGATCGCCGAGCTGCTGCCTCCGGCGCCGGCGACGGCGGCTTCTGAACAGGGCAAGAAGCAACGCGACGACAGCGGCGACAGGGCGGCACCGGCGCAGGCGGCGGAGGAGAAGTTCAAGGTCAAGGACGACGCCGGTGACAAGACGGCGGCTAAGGCGGCGCCGAGCAAGCATGAGGGGTGCAAGAAGTGCGCGCGAGAGAAGAAGGCGCCGTCGTCGCAGGGCGACATTGGTGACCACGCCAGCGTGAAGAAGGCGCCGTCGTCCAAGGACGCCGCCGGCGGCGGCGGCTGGAGCGGCGAGGAAGGCCGCGACGCTGACGGGTTATACGGCGCCAAGCCCTTGGCGGTGGCGTTCGATCAGCACCTCGCGCAGGCGCCGCAGGTGCAGGTGCAGCAGCACTACCACCGCGCGGAACCGGCGATGGTGGTGCCGGCCTACTACCCGCCGCCGGCCTCCGTTGCGCCGCCGGTGCCGTTGCTACGGTGCCGTACTACGGCATGGCCCCCCGCCCCGCCCCCCGCCGCCGATGATGGCGATGGGTGTGGCGCCGCAGGTCCGGCCGCAGCCGTCCCGCTTCGACGAGGACTACTTCAACGACGACAACACAATCGGCTGCAGCGTCATGTGAACCGCGGTGATTCCTTGAACGGACGGACGGACGGACCAACACCGCCGCCTCCCGCCACGCCACGCGGTGGGGTGCCGTTCGCGCCCGCCATGTCGTTTTTCCCGGGCGAATCGCATCGATGGCGATGCAATCTGCCCACCTCTCCTTCCCGCGATTTCGTGCACAGTGTGAACAATGCAAAGAAGAATCAAAGAAAGCCATGGGTGTTGTTTCCCCGGTTGGTTCCCGGGCCCGTTCATTCTGATAACCTTCGTTAAACTAATCAATGGCGGCCGTCGCTGTCGGGGGACCTGTTGCGCGGTTCGATCCGGCACTTCGGCGGCGTCCCATCGCGTGCGGGCGGGCGGCGGGCGTCGCACGATTCGCCCGTCCCCGCGAGTACGCAAGGACACCAACAGCAGCACGAGTGGAGAAAAGCGAGAGGCAGGAATATGGGTTTGCGGCCGCGGCCCAGCCGAGGCTTTGTTTCGATTCGGCAAAGCAGCATCGCCGGCCGCCACCACCGGGCTCCGCGGTCGGGGTAGGTAGGCTGCTTTGCTGGATTCCGTGGCCCGCTGGCCGACTGGACCGACCACCGTACCGGAGCTGAAGAAGCTGATCGAGACCAGACCTTGTGATGAGCGGCACAAGAAGAGGGGTTGGAAGGTTCGATCGACAACGACGGTGCTTTGCTTTGGTCTCTTGACCCGCGTTAACGTTTGTTCGTTCAACAATGGAATAATTAAAGGCGATTGAGAGAGGTGGATTGAACTGGACCGCACATTTGCCATTCACGCGTACGCTAAGCGTAATTACATGCATCGCCACCAAGGGATTGCTTGAGTGATTAGTACTCACTCTGTATCTGACGTGATCGTCCCTCATGCCAGAGGCACCGACATGCATAAGTATACTTCCTCCATCCCAAATTAATTATAAAAAGTTTGACATTTTGGACACCAAGTTTAACCACCCGTCCCGCTTAATGAAAAAAAAAAAAAGTTTAACCACCCGCCTAATTTAAAATTTGTGTAAGATATAAGATATAACTTCTACTGTCTTGGCTTGCTTTTATTATTATTAACAGATTAACAGAATTGCTTTTGTAGACAAGTATATGCATTTGTTTTCTTAGCGCAGTAAGTAAAAGGATTCTGAAGATATATCAATGGTTAAGGTTCCTTATATATAGGTAGACGATATATGATGCATAGAAACATATATGATGCACGAATGAAGTGGTTTTTAAATTAAAAAGGTTATAAGTTATGGCTCTAATAACTTAACTCTACAACAAATATTTTTGAATTAAAATTCTACAACACATATTATGTCTAATAATAATACGTTTTAAGCTATTTTTACTAGTACACGTTGTACTGTAACTTAGTACAGTATACTGTATTTGGTATCTGATGCTTATTAAGGTCCTAATGTTGCTTCCTAGATAAATCTTTGTGTGGCTGACGTTTCAAAATGGTATGTATCCGACGTTAGTCAACTTGGATGAAATTGGCAAGGTGATGCTTCTGATGAAAGTTATGCCTTTTGTAATGGCAAGGAAAGTACTATCAATCTGCTTTTGACTGCCCAGCTTGCCAAGTTTGTTCCGAGTCCTTTGATTAGTAGTGGATTTGGGCGTGCATTCCCACCCAATGGAATAACTGTTACTCCCTCCGATTCAAATTGTAGTTCACTTTTTAGCAGTTTTTAGATTCATTTAACTTTTATGTACAATACGTAAATAAAAACAATGCGTAAAAAAAGATGTAAAGTTTTCCTATAATCAATGTATGCGTTTGATAACTTTTACCATGTATCTGCATTTGTATAACCCAGATACATGGTTGCTGGTTGGCTTAGCAGCAATCCTGTTCAGATCATGGCCCTCCTTCACTGTCAGTACTAACCTGATTGAAACTTGGTGAATCATGAAGTGATGAAGGCGACGTTTAGCTTGGCTTTTGCCAACGTGGCTCACAAGGACCAAGTGGATAGGGCAGCAAAGGAACCAGGGGCTTGATCTCAGTATATATTAAAAAAACGTGACGCTACTACTAGCCCAAAACAGACTCGTGTTTTGGCAATCCGTGAATTTGTAGCGAAATAGCCAAAAAATTTTAAAAAAGAGTGATCCTGTAACCTATCACTAGAACTTGTTCAAGATTTGCTTACAGCCTCGTGGGTCCTGAAAATGGTGGTGGTGGTGTGTCCAGCTGATTTCGAACTGGCCCAACATGATACGGAACGGGCCGAATTTGGCTGGGCCTAGCAAATATCTACATCTCGGCCTCAGGTGCGCAAGGCAGCCACAGTACGTACGATCAAGATATGGAGGGACCCGGCGGGCCCTTTTTGTAGGGGTAATAAGATTGCATTAAAGCAGCAGCTTGCCGTGGAAGCTAAGAAGTTTCTAGAACACAGGTTCCAAAGACAGGAAAAGACTTGTCCCATACCGACTCGAGTCGTCATCGAGAGTGGTGACCGACCGTGCACCCCACCACCGGGGCCGGGCGCATGGGCCCTCTGCAAGACAGCGAGACCCGGCCAGCTCCTTGGTCTTGGTCCCTGCCTCCTTGCCACGGAAGACTCGTGCCCGGTTGACGGTTGTACCCCTGCGTCCGCGCGAGAGGACAGGCCGGGCCAGGGACAAAACCGGGAACATTCTTTGCTTACTGCCTGCTACTCGAGATCGTCCTCTTCCGATCCTTCGGCCTCTAAAGCAAGATCTCTAGTAAGCTGCTGATTTCACGTGCCATCATTGTTTCAAGATTTGATTAAAAAAAAGTTTCCAGTGTACCACAGCATGCGTGTCGAGCTGCCATTGCAAGCTTTGACGTGCTTCTGTCCATCACTGTACTTGCTCATCCGTTCAAAAGAAAAAGAATGAGCTCAATTTGTAAGTGGACCACGTGAGCTAGAGTGACGGATCAAGACTTTGAGAAGAAAGATTTAGAGGTTGTTTGGTTGCCGCTACAGTTGGCCCGCGACACATATGTGGCGGCCACGAAAAGTTAGTTAGTGTTTGGTTTGCATGCAAATGGTGGCATCCACAAATTTCTCAAGTTCATTTTTTGCAGCGGTTGAGGCGGGCAAAAAACGTGTGGGCTGGCTCGCTGGCCGCCACACACTTTGTTGGCGGGTGTGGCGGCAAACGTAACTGCTGACCCCTTAGTGACTGAAATGTTGGGCTAAAACAAAGTAGGCCGGACTCACGAATTTTTTGGGGTTTTATTAGCATCGAGCCCGTAAGTTGCTTCACGGGATAACTAAATTTTATATAAGAATACATGGATCACATGATAAAATAACAATACTATAAAATTAAACAATTATATCAAAGTAACATTTAATCCAAACACACAAGTTTTATTTTATATAAAACACCGCGGATCATATGTGCACATGTACACATGATAATCTTTGAAAGGGTTCAAAGTTAGCTAGATAATATACATATACACATGTAAATGGATTAAATATGAATAGAAATATCCAAGTACAAAGGGTGCATAGTATGAAGGAAATAGAAGGAGTTGGCGGTCCATCGTTGAAAACAATATGCACCTACACAAGGCTTCGGCCGCGCCCGCGGACGGGGGTGGCGGTATGACCGGCAAATGTCAGGCGGCGGGCGGTGAGGCGTAGAGGGGAGGAGAAAACTTAAAGGGAGGGCCGAATGAATGCGTGGTTTTCGGTGAAGTCTCTATGATTTTTTAATCCGTCACCTTGATTGTATTCTTTATTTAGCAAATTGATCTTGTTTACTTGCATGTGTGCATGATGGGATCTCCTTCATTTCATTCTTTATTAGGCAATTGATTAATTAGTAGACTTTCTTTGTTGTCGTTGATTTTTTTCTTGCATGCGTGCATGCCGAGATCTACTTGATTGTGTTCTTTATTTGGCAATTGATTAATAGACTTCCTTTCTTGTCCATGATTTCCTTGTATGCGTGTATGTCGGGATGGTAGGGGAGAGTAATCTGTCTACTTGATTCGTTCTTTATTTGGCAATTGAGTAGTAGACTTCCTTTCTTGTCCGTGATCTCCTTGCATATGAGTAATTTTTTTCGTGTCCATCATTTCTTGATTTCCTTGCATGCTTATAGATTGATGAATAAATTATGTAGTGAGTATCGGATAGCCGTCTTCATCATCACGTGCATGTCATGTTTCTTGTAGAGAAATTAGATGCAAATGCTTACCTAGGAACCCAAGCCAATGTTCTTGACATTGGGTTTTTTTTTTTTTCTATAGGTGATTAGAGACGAGATGTCTGTGTTCCTTGTTTGTTCTTTGTGTTATTGGGGCGTTAAATTATGATATTGCGATGGCTGGAAGTTATTCAAATTTTTCGATGGTGTCAAAACGATGACTTTAAGTATTTGTGCTGCTAAATTCGATGGTCTCTTGAGGCGACGAGGCGATCAAGGTCACTTTCAAGGTTTAGAGCTCATCGTTTGTCGATAACAAGGAGGACCATGCTCCAACAATATTTGTGTGGCCTTGCTAAATTTTCACATATTGAAACCAAGAGGCAATTGTCGAGATCACATATTGGAGGCGAAAACCGTATATTAGAGGTGGGGCGACTTATGTGGTTAGGCGGATCCTGGTCCATAGGGATCTTGGTATATCCTTGCCCATTATTATCTAGAAAAACTTGGTTGCAAGCACATTATGGCATCAGATCAATATAATTCCTTCCCCGTTCGGAAAAAAACAAACCACCATAGTATATTGGAAGTGAACAGGTGATTATTAATGCTATTGTTAATTATTAAGAGTTGGACTGAAGTTTAATTTACCGTAGGTTGGATGTTAGTTAACAACCGTAATCTATTGGTTCGAATAGCTCAATCAAACACTACGGACGAGCAGTTAGTGCCACTAGCCCACGACGGTGGCCGGCATGGCCACGACCGACCGCACGACGACTCGACTCCAGTCTCCGGGGCAACTTCCATGTAATTTCCAGGAGTACTAGGATTGGAATATCGAGTACTACGTGATCTTTATCTTTACACGAGAAAAGAATATCGATTGCGTGTCTTGCATCCCAACAATAAATTCCTAGTACTAGTAGAGTACAACTGCTAGCATACGTATGCATATCCACAGTGGGGAGGACTTACTTGTGTTACCTGCTTCGCTCTTATCAAAACCAAACTTCCGATTCTGCCCTTGCAGCTAGAACCGTCCGCCGCGTACCACGACGGGGCAAAACCGGCATTACGAGCCCACTTCTCCCTGATTTGCCACGACGCGCCCTATATAGTTGCGTAACTACCCCCTCAAACCTCGCGTCTTCATCTCACCTGCGCTTTTTAGCGAAAACACTTTCCGGGTTTGGGGAGACGAACGGACGCGTTCGCTTTCGCTCTCTCTCGCTCGCTCCGGAACAGAAACCCTCGGCGAGTCGGCGCTTGATCGATCCATCCACGCCTGCGATGGAGTACGAGCGCGGAGGAGGAGGAGGTGGCGCGCGCGGGGGCGCGGGCGTGGCCGTGGAGGCAGAGGAGGACGAGGGACGGCGGCGGGTACGGGCAGCAAAATCGCGGTGGAGGCGGAGGCGGTTACGGCCCCCGCGAGGCGGCAGCGGCGGAGACGGATACGGGCCCCGTGGAGGCGAGTACGGCGGTGGAGGGGAGGGTTACGGGCATGAAGGAGGAGGAGGCTACGGCGGGGGCCGTGGAGGAGGCGGTGGTTACCACCAAGGGGCCTCGCGGAGGCGGAGGCGGCCGCGGAGGGCGCGCCCCGCCGCGGGAGTCGGTGGCCAGGCGTACGCGCCCCGGCGGTGGCCGCGGCGGCAACGCGTGGGCGCCGGCGCCGGGTGCGGGTCGCGGCAACGCGTGGGCGCCGGCACCGGGTGCGGGTGTGGGGAGAGGTCGTGGAGTGGGCGGCGGCGCGCCTGAGTACGCCCCCGTCAGGGGGCCGCGCCCGCGCCTGCAACCAGGACAAGGAGCCGCGGAGTTCGTCGGGATCCGTTAGTAAGTGATTCTCCGGATTTACTCGCGCGAATCGTGCAGCTTGTTTGGTACATTATTACACTGTATCTGGTGTTCGGAACATTTTTTTAGGTTTTGTTCCGTGATGCTCTGTTTTGTTTCCGTGCTAGTTAGTACTATGCTATGCTTTCATCTGTTTCTGGTGTCATTATGAGTATTTTAAGGTTTAGTTCTGTGATGCTCTGTTTTGTTTCTGTGCCATTATGCTATGCTTTCGTTTCGGGTTTTGGTTTCCCTCGGTGGTCGATGGTAGAGTAATCATCGCTTATCATTGTTCCTAGCGCGGTATTGTTCTTGCAATTTTAGTGTCTACCTGCCGATCGTCTGCATTATGTAGATTAAACTATCTGTTTCGGATGAATCCATATCTAACGTTGTACAGTAGATGAGATGATTACTTTTGTTCCTGGTTTGTGAACTGAGGTTTGGATTCAGAAGTGGAGGATGTCTCTGCATGACAATATCCATTCACTGATTTTTGATGCCTTAGAGCGAATAGTGTTACATTTTTTATGAGGTTGCCCTGTAAGCAGTGGTACATGCTGTCACTTTGCCTTTGTTTATAGAGAGTAATAATCTGTTCTTTGGCGGTAGCTCATCACCCTTCAGGTTCTCATTAGTTGCATCATTTGTTGAGTGTTCCTAGAAAGCTCTCAGAGGTCAGAGCTGCCCTTAGATTTGACTAGTGAAAATTATGTGACGTTTCTTGTCTAATACTTACTGAAAAATGTGTTTATCTCTTTTTCCTGCGCTTTTGGTACTTGGTAGTGTGTCCTTTAGATAAATGCACTTGACGGATGTCATGAGAAATCACTTCATGGCTTGGAGAGTGCATATGCAAGGGACTAAGGGAGTGAATATACTTTCATGTACTCATAGAACTGAAATTGCAGTGAATGAGGATCTTTACCTGAAACTGAATTCAATTTTACCCAGTTATTTCATTTGGGGAGATTGTTGGGCCAAAAAGACTTAAAGGGGATAATATAGCTTGGCTAATCTTTTTACTTGCTCTTTTTACTATTTTCTCTCATGTACAATTGACCATGTCTGTTCCTAATTGCTCTTCCTTTTTTCTTGTAGAACGCATCACATCCAGTGAATTGGCCAGAGTAGAACCACTAGCATCAACACTAGCTACGACATCTTCTGTTGGCAGAGTGCCAATGCAGAGACCTGATTCTGGAGGTTCATTATTTCAAGAAAAGGTCAAACTTTTGGTGAATCACTTCATTGTCAACTACCAAAAGGTGTCAACTATTTTTCACTATGACATAAACATCGAGCTTCATAAAACTTCCCCTAAGGCTTCAGGCAAAGAACTCTCCAAGGCAGAATTTCTTTCTGTCAAGGATGAACTCTTCAGGGATAGCAGTTTTCGGTGTCTTTCCTCATGTGTTGCTTATGATGGCGGACGAAATCTCTACACTTCTGCTGAACTGCCAGCAGGTTTATTTGAGGTGAAAGTTCGATCAAAGGAATACATTGTATCAGTAGATTTGAAGAAGCAGCTGCCATTAAGTCAACTCTCAGAGTTACCTGTGCCTAGAGAGGTCTTGCAGGGTCTTGATGTTGTTGTGCGTGAGGCCTCCAGATATGGCAAAATTATCCTTGGTAGAGGATTTTTACTCACCAAGCACCAGTTTAGACATTGGGCAGGGTGCTGTAGCTATGAAAGGAACTCAGCAGACTCTTAAGTACACTCAGCAAGGGCTGATCCTATGTGTTGACTATTCAGTAATGCCATTTTACAAAGCTGGGCCAGTGATGGATATTGTTGAGAACATAGTTGGGCACCTTGATTACCGAACAACACTGAACAGGAGGCAACTGGAAAATCTGGTTCAGGAGCTTAAAGGCCGACGTGTGACTGTGATTCATCGGAGGACTAATCAGAAGTACACAGTGCAAGGCTTGACACCCTTACCTGCCAGCCAGATGACCTTTGTGGATGCTGAATCTGGCCAAACGAAGAAGCTTGTGGATTATTATGCTGAGAAACACGGCAAGGTGATTGAGTACCAGATGCTTCCATGCTTGGATTTGAGCAAGAGCAAGGACAAACCAAATCATGTGCCGATTGAGCTTTGCACTCTTCTTGCAGGGCAGAGATTTCCAAAAAGCAAACTTGGATAGGAATTCTGATAGGATACTAAAAGGGAATGCTCTAATTCCTGCACTTAAGCGTAGGAATGAGATTCAAGCCTTGGTGAATGCTTCTGATGGACCTTGCAGGTAACTAACTGGTTTTCCACGTGTTCTCTTATCAACCTGAAAAGTTGAGCTACTGCTATATAGCTCTACTATGAAACTGGATGCTATGTGATTAACGATTCCTCATAACTCAACTTAACTTATACATATACATATACATACTACTCCATATTAGTTAGTTCTCTTATTTATTCCTACCATTTTTTATTCTCCTGCCAATGCACAACAACATAACTTTGAGCCATTCTACATTTTTTTCTAGAATAGCAAACTGATCATTACCTTTTCTTTTCAACACAATATGCAATGCTTGTTACTAGCTACTAATTATCATTTCATTTACAGTGGAGAAATTGCACAGCAATTTGGGATTTCCTTGGATCTAAAAATGACAGAAGTTACGGGTAGGATCCTTCCCCCACCAAACCTCAAACTTGGGGCATCCAATGGCCAGACCTCCAAATTCAGTATGGATGACAGTTGCCAGTGGAACCTTGTGAAGAAGAGACTAGTAGAGGGGCAGGGATCTTCAGTGCTGGGGGCATCGTCGACTTCAGTGCTGAGCCATCTCACCACAGGCAGGAGCCCCTCAATGGAAGGATGTTTGTTGAGAAGATTGTTAGGAAGTGCTGTGATCTTGGTATCCGTATGAACTCTAATCCATGCTTCGTACACTTTTCAAAGATGGCAGTGCTCTCTGATCCACATCGACTGCAGGAGGAGCTAAACAAAGCAAAACAGGCTGCAGTAAGCAAGAAGCAGAAGTTGCAGCTCCTTTTCTGCCCGATGTCCGAGCAGCATCCTGGGTACAAGACTCTTAAGCTGATTTGTGATACACAGCTGGGGATCCTGACCCAATGTTTCCTGAGTGACCGCGCAAACAAGCCAAATGGGCAGGACCAGTACATGACCAACCTTGCCCTCAAGATTAATGGCAAGCTTGGGGGCAGCAACGTTCAGCTGTATGACTCACTCCCACGGGTCAGTGGGGCACCTTTCATGTTCATCGGTGCTGACGTTAACCACCCGTCACCAGGGAACGTGGAGAGCCCATCAATCGCAGGCGTGGTTGCGTCCGTCAACTCTGGTGCCAACAAGTACGTGTCAAGAATCCGTGCACAGCCACACCGCTGCGAGGGTGATCCAGCAGCTTGGTGAGATCTGCCTGGAGCTCATTGGAGTCTTTGAGAAGGTAAATCGCGTGAAACCGCGGTTAAGAGGATCATCTACTTCCGTGACGGCGTGAGCGACGGGCAGTTTGACATGGTCCTGAACGAGGAGCTGGCTGACCTGGAGAAGGCAATCAAGGTGAACGGCTATGCACCGACCATCACTGTGATCGTGGCCAAGAAGCGGCACCACACACGGCTGTTCCCCAAGGATCAGGGCGGCGACAGACGAAGAACAGGAACGGGAACGTGCCACCTGGCACGGTGGTGGACACAGGCGTGGTGGACCCGTCCGCCTACGACTTCTACCTGTGCAGCCACACCGGGCTTCTGGGAACCAGCAGGCCGACGCACTATTACAGCCTGGTGGTGGACGAGCACGGCTTCGGGTCTGACGACCTGCAGAAGCTGATCTACAACCTGTGCTTTGTGTTCGCGAGGTGCACCAAGCCGGTGTCGCTGGCGACACCTGTCTACTACGCCGACCTTGCGGCGTGCCGTGGCAGGCTCTCTACTACGAGGCGACCATGATGGCGTCCCTGCGAGGGATGGGGTCGGCTTCTTCTGCGTCCTCAACCTCCTCCGCTGGTGCTTTTGACTTCACTAACTTCCCGAGGCTGCACAAGGATGTGGAGGACAACATGTTCTTCATCTGACACCAGTTTTTTCACTGGTGTCGTTTAGGGGTCGATTTTGCTGTGTGGCAACATCGCATGAATTTTATGCTGTTGCCTTTTGCTGGTCGTGTTCTTTTGCAGAGTTTTCAAGTCGTTAGTTTGATACTGCAGTCAGTGAAAGTCATGCTTAAACTGTTAAACTTTTTATGCGTCGTTTTTTTTTTTTTGTGTGTGAAACAGACTGATGATCTGGTGTAAATATGGTTCCGAGTTTTAAAAACTTTTTGTACCCTACAGTCTACAAATTCTTACTGGATATACTGCATGACTGTAGTTGAAGGAAAAGCAGCAGGTTTGAGTCTACTTGTTGCAGTAAACAGATACTGCAGGTGCCAGCTGACTGAGGGGGAGCCGGGGCCGCTCACACAAGTGATTTACTGTTTCTCTGGTTCAGGCTGGGTAGTGGGCACTGTCTGGGGCAGAGCGTTGTGGTTTGGTTGTAACACCCGAGCTCAATTTGATTTATTTATGTATTATTATGTGATGCATATAACATAGGAGATAAATGTGCCTTCATGCTGGTGCATAATTTTTTTATGAAAATAAAATTCAAATTCATTTGCAAAAAACTAGATACATGTATGTTTCCATACCTTCATGCTGGTGCATAATTATTTTTAATTTTATGGGCCGATTTCCGACTGGTTTTGTTGAAACCCGTCCGCAACTTTTCACTTCAAATTCGAGTCGCGAATCACGATCAATCCGTCCGCCCGTTCGTCCGACTTCCACACGCCCGCACGCCGGCGAGGCACGAGCAGGCAACAGGCAACGCCACGCCACGCCACTGCCCATTGCCGCTGCCCTATTTGGACTCACGTGATCAAATCAGGCATCGGGCGATCAGCCATTCATCAATCATCCTGCATTTGTATTCTCTATAGGATGGTAATTCTTATTCTCAATTCTTCTAGGATCTTAGATGTTCCGGTGATCATTAATTGGTTTTTCCCTAAAAATTGATTAGGTCTTAGATCAGGTGCTTACAAATGGAATAAGAGAAGGATATGTGCACTATCGAGAAAGGACATATATGTTGGACAATCTCGGTTTCATCCACGACGATTTTTGCATCGGGGAAATATCGATAAGAAATATTTTTCATGACAAGCAATGGATATAGTCTTCTTTAATGTAATCATACTATCTCAAAGTACGTACATATTGTTGTTTTTTTTTGTATATTGTTTTTCCAATAATTTTTTCAGACATGCTACATTAAAGTATATTATAATATATATTTAGTCTAGAGGGGCATTAGTGATGAGTTTGCCA
>JADLZK010012460.1:0-184730 GCA_015847255.1 Hyparrhenia diplandra | reverse complement strand
ATGTCCACCATATCCCGCTTTGTACTGAGAAACCTTCCCGCCGAAGTGACCTTGAAATCTCTTGGCAATGGTGGAGTCCGGTGTATGTGAGGGGCCACTTGCCGTCTTCCCTTCCCATTTGCTTAGAAGGACGCGTCGAGCCTGGCGTTCCGGGCTGGGATCACGAAAGGAGGACTTGCTGGCCAAGCGTTCACTCCGCTTTGGTGCCCAAGTGTCTGCCGGAAGCGGCCGCGAGACGCGTAGACGTGGTGGCGAGTCCAGCAGTGGCTGTTCCAGGGGCAGCACCAGGGAGTCGAAGAAATAATCCACGGCTGCAACGGAAGTTTGTCGCGGTGTTGGAGGCGGAGTGGAGACCGGTGGCGCATTAGTTGAGGTGCTAGGCGCAGTGGTAGAGCAGCCCAGACCATTGGCTTGCTGTGAAGTGCTCACCACGGGCAATACATGCACCTGCGCAGCTGTTGCCGCAGCAAGGGATGGTAGCACGTCCACGGCCTCACTCAAGGTTGGTTGTGCGATCGCCGCAGCAGTGCCCACCACCGGCAACGTGTGCCCCTGCACTGCTGCAGCTGCAGCACGGGATGGCAGCATGTCGACGGCCTCACCCATGGCTGGCTGTGCGACCGGTGCAGCCTCAGTCACAGCGAACGCCGTGTCCATGGCCGACTGCACCGCTGCTGGCGCTGGTTGCAGTTCCGTGTGCTCGCTGCCTTGCTTTTCCGGCACATCAAGAACGGCCGTGTGCAGCATTGTATCGGCTTCCTGCTCCAGCTGGTTTGATAAGGACGACAGCGGCTGATGCTCTACAAGTGAAAGCTCCGTGTTGGCGAGCTCGCACCACCAATCATCCGTGGTGTTTGATTGTGCAGCTAGTCCGCTAGAGAGCTCCACCTGCACCAATTCTTGCCACCAATCCACAGGAGGTCGCTGCACAATCAGTGATCCACGTCCGTCTTGGAGCAAGTGTGGGGCAACGTTGATGATGGTTCCGACAAAAGCCGCAGCGCTCCGATGATCTTTCACCAGAACGTGGCACAACCATGGATGAAAAAAAAAAAAAAAAAAAAAAAAATTCTGATCTGGAACGTGCGGGCTTAAACAGCCTTGCACACCGCATCTCTGCCCGTAGCGTCAGTGAGCAGCAGCGCGCCTCGCTTGTGTGCCTTCAAGAGACTAAGATTCAGAATTTTAATGTGACTATAAATAATGATATAGCGGGAGCTCAGTTTGATTATGCCTTCTTGCCTTCTGTGGGTGCTTCCGGTGGTGCATCCACCTCTTGGCGCAGAGATGTGTGGTCTGTCTCCACCATCTGCGTCCGTCGCTCCCATCACAATTAAATTGTCGGACGCTGCGCGTCAAACTGAGCCTTGGTGGCTCACTAATGTCTACGGTCCATCAGTGAGGGCCGACAAAACGGCATTCCTACAGGAGCTGCGAGATATTGCGGCCTCTTGTCCAGGGCCTTGGCTGATCGTGGGAGACTTCAATCTCATCTATCAGGCGGCTGACAAAAACAGGGGCAGGCTGCACCGCTCCCTCATGAGTCGTTTTCGTGCGGTTCTGGATGACCTCATGTTACAGGAGCTCTATCTGGTGGGGAGACTTTTTACTTGGTCTAATGGTCGTGACACCCCGACGCTTGAGCGCCTTGATAGGGCGTTCGCGTCCACCGACTGGCTCCAGAGGTTTCCGTCGCATCAACTGCGTTCACTCTCCTCCAACAGCTCCTCGACCATGCACCACTACTCCTGGTGTTGGATTGTGAGCCTTGGGCCGCAGCGGTTTCGCTTTCGATGATTACCGGCTCGCCACGATGGCTTCTTGGAGGTTGTGGAGGCAGCCCGGGGCCCCCACAATCCTCGACGCCGACGCTGTCGCAGTTGACACCAAACTGCGTGCTTTGGCCAGGGCGCTACAGCACTGGCGTGACACCTCTGTTGGGGGCGTTCGACACAGCTGGCGACTGCAAGGGTCGTCATATACGGCTTTGATGTGGCCCAAGAATCCGTAGAGAGCACTCGATCAAGAGGAACTAGCCTATTACGTAGAGCTCAAGGCCCGATCTCCTGGTCTAGCCTCCTTGAGAGAACCATGGCTCGACAACGTGCGCACCCGATACCTCAAGGAGAGCGATGCTTGCACAAAATTTTTCCACCTCCAGGCATGCCACCGCAAAAAAGAAGAATTATTTGGCCGCCATTGCACATGAAGGGCAAACATTTAGTGAGGAGGAAGCCAAGGCTGATCTGGTACTCGCACTACAACTCCTTGTTGCGCGCCCTTCCAGGGTGCACCGTTCGACCTCTCATTCCCCGGATTTGCCACAGCCTTGACCTCCTCCGAGCTCGTGGTTCCTTTCACGGATGATGAGGTCCGCCGGATCGCCACCGCGACACCCTCTGATCGTGCTCCCGGGCCCCATGGATATACGGGATTATTCTTTAAGGTCGCTTGGCCCATTATTGGTCCGACATCCGCAGAGTATTCCATGCACTATGGGAACTCGACTTCGTGAGCTTCAATCACCTTAACGGGCTCTAATGGTACTCCCGCAAAAAAAATCAGTCACCAAGGCCTCGTAGATTACCGTCCCCATCGGCCTCATCCACTCGTCGGCAAAGTCGTTTGTCAAGGGACTTGCGCTCCGCTCTCGCACCGCGGCTGCCGATATTGTTAGACTCAACCGCACAAAGATTTATTAAAGGCCGCAGGATACATGAAAATTTCCGCATCGCCGCATGTCGCTGGTTGTTCGCACGCCGCGCTCCAATGGTGTTGCTTAAAGTTGATCCGCCAAAAGCTTTTGACACCGCCGCCTCGCCCTTCCTCCCGAGGTACTCGCGATATTTTTCCACAGCCGGGCCGACCGATCTCGTGAGTGTTGTCCACAAATAGCACACACACAGTGTCGGTAAATGGGCGACGGCCGGGCGTGACTGTCATGCGCGAGGGTTGAGGCGGGGGACCCCCTCTCCCCATTCCTTTTCATCATTGTCATGGAGGTCCTCAATTCCATCATTGCCAAGGCCGACCATGATGGTGTTCTTACACCCTCCCCGACAAGGTGGTCAAGTGCGTAACTTCAATATATGCCGATGATCTTGTCATCTTCCCGCCGCCGACCGTGTTGGATTTTGGAGGCATTAGGCGCATTCTTGAGAGTTTCGCCGAGCCTCCGGCCCGGCGACCAACCTCAACAAGTGCGTTATCACCCCCATCCGTTGCTCGAGGAAGACATTGCTGCCATCCAGCGGTCTTTCCATGTCGGGCGGGACTTCCTAGTAACCTACCTAGGGGCACCGTTGTCCCTAAAGAAGCCGGGGCGTGACTACGAACAACGCCTGGTTGATAAGGTTGCTTTGCGGATACCTACTTGGAAGGGTAATCTACTCACCAAGATTGGCGGAAGACGCTATCACGTGCAGCGACACTTTCGCAATTCCTGCTCATGTGTCTATCTGCTATGCACTCTCCGCTTGGGGTGAATGAGGTTGATAAACGCAGGCGTGCCTTCATATGGGCAAGCTCGCATTAATCGCTGAAGGTGGGCAATGCATGGTGGCCTGGCCTATTGTGTGCGCTCAACGGACTTTGGCGGCCTCGGCCTCCCCGATCTTTCGACTACTGAGGATACGCCTTGAGGCTGCTACTGAGTGGCAGCGCCGGTGCAGCCTTGACGCACCATGGGCACAGCTTCCATGTCCAACAGAACATCTAGTGGACTACATGTTCAGGGCCTCTACAACCATCCAGCTTTGAGATGGTGAGCGTGCTTTTTCTCGACTGACCGTTGGTCGCCTGGTGGGGCATTTCGTGATCTCTTACCCAATTTATATCGGGCGGTCTCGAGGAATGGCAAGAAGCGGTCGTTCGGGCTGCCCTTTGGACAATCAGTGGGCACATGATATACAAGGGGCTCCTACGACAAAGGGTTCTTGTCGAAGTTTATGGACTCCTGGACTTCCCGCAAAATGTACAACCGCAGAGGGTGTCGAGGACCGCTGGATTTGGCGATGGACGCCTAGCGGGCAGTACTCGCCTTTCAGCCTACCGTGCTTTCTTCAATGGAAGATCTAGCCTTTGGCGGGGGGGCCAAAGAGGTGTGGAGCGCCTCAGCACCACCAAAGGTGAAATTCTTCTTGTGGTCGGCATTGCACGGGCGCCCATGGATCGCGGAGCGCAGGTTCGTGCATGGATTGCAGCCTCATCTGCGTCTTGCTCGCCTGTGGACTGGGGAGAGATGAGACTATCAATCACTTGCTTACTACGTCGTCTACAGTCGGCAAGTATGGCATCTCATACTCTCGCTGTCGGACTTGACCGGTTGTGCCCCCCACCGGATTCCACACTTGTGGACTGGTGGCTGAAGTCTCGCAACATGGTCGCACAAGATGTCCGCGCCCTTTGACTCTACTGTCTTACCGGTGTCATGGGTTCTCTGGAAGGAGCGCAACAGGCGACTTTCGACGGTGCCGCCGCTGGAGTTACGCCTCATCGCCCGCTACAGGTCTTGCTAGAAGAAGGAGACTCTTGGGTACAGGCTGGGTACCGCGGGTGTATCACCGCTGCTCAGCGTGCTTCCCTAGAGCTTCGTCGCTTTTACATAGTCGCGCAAAGAAGTTTTCTTTTAAAGTACAACTTTTTAGCTCCACCGTTCTAGCCGGTGCCTTGTGTCCGTGTGTTGCCTAGCTTACCTTTGGCATCTCGCCAGGTTGTATGTCTGGGTTGTAATAAAAACTTTCTAACTTCTCTTAATGCAAAACGGGCACTGTCCCGGTTTCAAAAAAAAAATGTAAGGCTGCATCAGCGGGTTGATCTCTTGCAGTTAGCTTTATAAGCTAGTTATCGATTTGTATCATCGTTTGTAAGGCTGCATTATCCGATTGATCTCTTTGTAAGCATTGATATTAATCACAGTTATCAATCTTGTGTTAAATAATTCTTTGTTTAATGCATGATTATTGGTTATCGGACTTGTCGTGCTTATCGAGTTTTACTTATTAATTACGACTGGTTCATCAGCCATCGATTTTATTATAATTAATTATTCAATTAATTATAATATCATCACAATTTGCCCGATTGAGATTGGGATAGATCGGCATCATATCATATTGTTTGGTCATTTTTGTGATTTCATTCGGATCTGTCTTTGATGGCTAAACCTGTTAAATCGGTTGTTTTATCCCTATCTCAATCGTACATAGTATGTATTCAGAGTTGCAATGCTCGAAACTAGCAGACATCTCCACACTTCATCAGGGTTTTAGCCATCCGACGTCACAACTTGCTCGAAACTTTTCAAATTTTTTTCACAGCCTCCCCATGAGATGACAAGACACCACGCCAAGTTTAAGTGATTTTTAAACTTCGTTTGGATTTTATAGATTTTAAAAACACCTTTCCCGCAGAGGTCACTCGTCATGTTCCGCAAATAAATGTTCGAAATTTTATGCGAGTCCCTGGATTGAGCCTAAAACATACGCCAAACATCGTGAATAACATTTTTTGAATGACCACAGTCCATTATTTCATGTACCTGCCGCTCAAATTTGGAGTCGCCAAGAAAATGCAAGAAAATAGAAATAATTCATGAAATATAGCAAAACAACTTGAAATTGTCCCAAATTGTGAAGATGAGATGTAAGTACTTTTACTAATGCCACACAAAAACTATGGGACTAAAAATCAAAAAAAAAATTAATGGTTTGCCGAAAATCCGAAGGACACTTTCGGCAAGAAGATAGTGGTTTGCCGAAAGTGCCCTGACGCGTGGCACTTTCGGCAAAGTGTGTTTTTTCTAAAATAATAAAACAGGACCTTTGCCGAGTGTGCCGTTTTCCCGCACTCGGCAAAGACACTTTAAATATTTAAAATAATAAAAAACAGGACCTTTGCCGAAAGTCGCCGTTTTTCCCCGCACTCGGCAAAGACACTTAAATATCTGTCCCGAGGGTCTGTTCCTCCTTCTTCCTTCTCTCCTTCACCACGCCGCCCACGCCCGCCGAAAAACCGCTGCCGCCGCCGCCGCCGCGCTCGCCGGAACGGCTCGCGCCTCCCCTTCCCTCCGCCGCTGAATACGCCCGCCCGGCCGCCGGAGCCCGCCCCGCCACGGGCCGTAGCCCGCCCGCCGCTGCCGTAGCCCGCCTCGCGGCCTCGGGCGCTGATCCGCCGGCTCCCGCCTGAGCCGGAGCCGCCGGCGCCCGCCCATGTCCCGGCCCCCTCGCCCTAGATTCGAGAGGAGGAAGGGAAGAAGAAGAGCAGGGAGGAAGGGAAGGGAAGAGGAAGGAAGGGAAGAAGAGGAGGAGGGAGGAAGGGAAGGGAAGAAGAGGAAGAGGAGGGAAGAAGGGGAGAAGAGGAAGGAGGGAAGAAGAGGAAGGAGAGGAGGAAGAAGAGGAAGGGGAGGAGGACCTACGCCGCTCTTCTTAGGCTGCCAAGGTGATCCACGCCGGCGTCACTCAACGTTGCTCTTCCCCGCTCCCGATTAAGGTAAGCCCTACCCTTCTAGTAGTGATTAGTAGTTGTTAGTACTAGTAGTTAGTAGTGTTAGTTGTAGAGTTAGTAGTAGTAGTTAGTAAGTAGTTAAGTATCTATTTGTATTACTAGTGTTAGTAGTTAAGTAGTTGTTAGTAGTAGTTGTAGGGTTAGTAGTAATTGTATATGTATGTGGTTGGTGGCCTTCGTGCCCATATTGGTGGTTGGTGGCCTTCGTGCCCATTCTCGTATATGCATGTGGTTGTTGGCCTTCGTGCCATGTTTTTTTGCGTGTTTTGGGAACGCCCCGTGCGGGGAGGTGCTGCCGAAATTTTGAGTCGACACTAACTATTTTTTGGCCTTGTTTTGTAGGAGGACACTGTGGGAGGGACTCGGCGACCCCGGTCCGCCCTCGTGGGCGGGTCTTGCTGCACCGCGCTCCACCGACCCCAGAGGTATGAATCACCTCCGTCCCGTCCTTGTAGTTGTCTTACATAGCGCGACCCATTTAGGCGCCCCCGTCCGAAAAGAGATACAAAGCGTTGGTATGCGCATCTGTGCATATCTCGCGACCGACCGCTTCGGATTGTCCATTTTTGGACAGCCCGTGGATGCGTGAGAAGGTTAGCATCCATGCTCGTGTCCCGCCCGAGCCGGATTTTACAAAGACCTCCCCGTTGTTCTCCTGGGATACACACTCTCCCCGCCAGACGTGTATCGGGAGAACAACGGGAGGTGTTGCCGAAATTCGCCTGACGGACCCGAGCATGGATGCTAACCTTGTTCACGCATCCTCTGTGGGATTAGGACCTATCACTCACCTATTAGATGGTAGGAACGCCGTGTAGATGCAATTGCCGCTATGTGGCTCGCGACATGGGCGTATGACAGAGGATGGATAACCGTGAGTGGATGTACACGGCTTCGCAAGTAAGAGCCTTGAATGGGTTAGGGGGGACCGATGCTTTTCTAGAGCATGCATTTGGCCCAGCGCTAAAGGGTCCGCTCGATGCCGTGTCCCCGTACCAAATGTAAGAACAAGAAAAACAACGAAAGGTTGAAATGGGCGCACATATTTACAACAACGGATTCGGCCCCAAACTATAGCCGCTGGATCTTCCACGAAAGTCGATCGTATTAGAGAGGACGCGGGTGAGGCCCCCTCCTCGAGGAGTATGATCAAGATGCCGGGATGGCGCATACATGATGGCGTACTTTCACGATGCACGCTTCAATGGAGGATTGAGGAGGAACTTGAGGAAACCGCAAAGGCATTCTACGAGATGATGGAGAAGGCACAAAGAGCCCCTTCACGAAGACAATGGTTACGGCCGATGCCATTTCACGCCTTTATAGCGTTGAAGTCGCAATTGAGCATTAGTCGAGACGGCCGACACCCTCGTTGTCGGCTATTGGCAACCGCTTCCGAGGGTCACGCCCCCGCCGAAGAACACGTACGAGTCACGTAGACTTCTTCGTGGACTCAAGATGCCGTATGAGTCGCACCATGCTTGTCCAAAGGGGTGCGGCCCTATTTAGGGAGATCTCAAGGAGGCAACGCGATCAGCCCAAAGTGCAAAGCCCGTAGGTTTGTGGAGGTAGAATGTAGTGATGGCAGGAAGAAACAAATCCAAGATCCCCGGATGGTCCTACGACACCTTCCTTTCGCATCGGAGGCTCCAACGGCCAGCACATGACGGAGGAGTCCGCGAAACAAATGACATGGCACAAGAAGGGCAAAAGATACAGCCCCGAGAAGTTGGTACACCCATCGGATGGTGATGCATGGAAGCACTTCGATAATATGCATCCCGAAAAGCTATGGAGGCTCGAAATGTACGCCAGTAGCGCGCGAATGGATGGGTTCAACCCGCACGGTCAACCGGGCGGCCCCGTACACTTGTTGGCCGGTGTTCGTGATCCCTCTCAATCTTCCCCCGGTGTCATGTTTGAGATCAAGCACCTGTTCTTGACGCCGATAATACCCGGGCACCCGCAACAATATGGGTGTGTTCATGCAACAAGCAGGGATGAATTGCAAGATGCTTGGCAAAATGGGGTAATGACGCATTTAATCGAGCTACAAAGACAAACTTTACAATGCATGTGTGGTACCTATATTCAATGCATGACTTCCTCGGCTTATGGCATATTCAGCAAGATGGTGTGTTCATGGAGGTTCCTTGCCCAACATGCAAGGCACCGCATGCGATTCCCGCTTCTCAAGGGTGGCAAGTATTCTTCGTTTGACAAACATCGCCAATTCCCGCCCGAGGACCATGAATTCGACTAGACAAGTCACCGATCCCATCCCAAAGTTTATGACCGGTGAAGAGGTCCTTGCCGAGCTAGTCGGGTCTCAAAATCGATGAAAAGAAAGGTGGTTTTGATGGATATGGTACCACACACATGTGGACTTATATATCGGGCTTGACTAATCTCCCCTACTACAAGGATCTTCTTCTTCCACACAACATCGATGTAATGCACACGTAAAAGAATATCTCCGAGGCACTCTTCGCAACAACCATGGACCTTAAGAAGTCAAAGGACAACGTTAAGGCTAGACTTGACATAGAGATGTCTTTGTGGCGATAGACCAAAGCTAGTGATAGAGACCCCTAGCCCCGGGAGGAGATGGAAAAAGGGCCCGCCGACTACATCATCAAAAAGGGCCGATAGGAAGGAAGTGCTACAAATGGATGAAGACGTTATCGCTCCCTCGATGGGTATGCGGCGAACCCGAGTAGGGAGTGAACTTGCGCACTATGAAAGTCTTAGGGATGAAGAGTCATGACTTCCACATATGGATTGAGCGGATCCTTCTGCGATGACTCGGGGATACCTCCCCGAGCTAGTGTGGCGCGTCCCCGGCAGAATTGAGCTTTTTCTTCCGCCCGCCTTTGTGTTAAGGAGTTATCTCGGATGCGACATTCCGATCCGAGCGCGTGCCGCACCGTGTTGATCCGCAAGTTGAGATGATATTTCCACCGGCTTCTTCCCCGTCGATGCAAAGACCGATTTTGCACTCGCCCCGAGGCACGGTTGGGGGGCCCGCAGTTCCGCTGGTGCTATCCAATCGAGAGGGCTCTCAAGGTACTTCGGAGAAAATGCAGAATAAAGCCGTACTGAGCCTTCCGTGGCAGAGGCATACATTCTGAGGAGGTGTCGACCTTCACACAGCGCATTATACCGAGAAACTTCCCGTCCACAATCCTACCCCTCGTTATAACGCCGACGAGTTCATCGAACCTCAGCCTTTTTCGTAGGGCAAGTCGGAAGAGGAAGCGCAGCCTACCCACAAGCACTTGTCCTTTGATGAGTGGCGACTATCATGCTCTATGTGTTGTTGAACCTTGACGAAACCGCTCCTTATCAACAAGAAGTTCTCAATGAGCTTTGTTCCATACGCCGTCACTATCCTCCACCCTATCGACCCTAAACCTCCGCCTTGTGTTTTTTTTTCAAAATTTATTGGTCAACACCGGAGAGGGAATGAGGCTCCTACCTTGCAACAAGAAGACAATCTTCTAAAAATGGGCAGCCCGATTTTATTTCCCGGGTTCCGCTCAAAGGTACCATCCAACTAACCTCGTTCCGACTTTGATATTCCACTTTGGTCCTAGTAACATATAATGTAACGATCTACGTGCCCTCACCTTCCGTGCCCGCACGGATGCCGAAATGTGTGAAGATTTAAAACAGGTGGGCGTGGCTTCCCGTAGGGTCAACTCGCTCACCGCTTATGATGTGAATGGCTATCGCCGCACGACGAAGCTACGAGGAGAGTCGGCCCAACCGCGAAAACAACGTGCACCGGAGTTCGTGACGCCCGCTTTGGATAAGAAGGACTATTACGGCATAGTCGAAGAAATATATGAGCTCAACTTTGGGGGTCCTAAAGAGCTCAAGCTAGTGGTATTCAAATGCCATTGGTTCGATCCCGATGACACGAAAGTGGACCCTACGATTGGGCAAGTCGAAATTGATAGGATTCCGTATATGGAGGAGAGGATGTCTATATTGTGGCTAATATACACGCCACATAAGTTTATTACCTCCCATGGGCGTGCCAAAAACACGAGGACCTTTAAGCGGGTTGGTACCTTGTGCAAAGGCGGTATCGCCGCATCGTAAAGCGCCCGCTCGAACGATGATGATTACAATCCCGACCCAAACACCGAAGAGTTCTATCAACCCGAGGGGCTAGAAGGACGTTTGAGATAGACATTCTTTTCGCCGATGGGCATGGAAGTAGACAACGCCATCGATGAGGACGAGGGTGATGAGGTGCGTGGATGCTAAGGACCCGCAAATTCTTGAACGATGGAGGCCGGTGCGCCGAAGGAGCCGTGGAGGGTGATGCACATGCCGAGGACGATACAGATGATGAGGATGGTGACATTGATGATTACAATAGTGGTAGCGATAGTGATGACTACATGCCGCCCTTAGGCATTCGGGGAGATAATTTCTAAATCATGTAATACTATTTTGTTATTATTGTTACCTTTCAATTATATTTCGCTCATTTTGCAATACTAATTGGTTTACTATTTGTTTTTGCAGGACTCGACAAAATGCCAGCGGAAGGCGGCAACGCCGACAGTGGGTCCAAATCCCCGCTACGCGAGACCCCTCACCCTCTCCCCACGCCGACGAGGAGGAGGCCGACGAGGAGGAGGCCGACGAGCAGCACACCGACGGTGGAGACGCCGAGGCGCGCCGACGCCGCCCGGCCCATGAGGAGGCTTGAGTTTGTGTCGCCGTCGGACCAGGTAGGCCATCGTCGGGCCAGCCGGCCCCCGTCGGGCCACACCGCTTCGACTCTGGACCGCGCCGAAGAGACACCTGCCGAGACGCCCTCCTCGAAAGTGCCGCCAGGGTCTACCAAAGCGGGGCCTCGAGCCTCCCACGTGGGCTGATCCCTTTCCCCCGCCGCCCTGATTCGACCCAACGGTGACAAGTAAGTAGCCATTGATATTTTCACTACTTGTTCATATGACATGTTGCAAATCAAACTTCGTGACTAACAATTTGTCTTAATGGCTCGTGGCAAGAATCGGTTGATTATAAGCGAGGGGGGCGCAAGCGCCATATCAATGGCATCCGTAGCCCGGCCGATTAAAGAGAACTACCCCGGCCCGGTGACCGTCGGGCCGAGGGGAGGTTCCCCGACGTGGGACCACTTCGCGGCGCTGGGAGGAGGGCGCCCTTGCCGTGAAGATCAAGACGGACTTTTGGGTGAGTCTCGTATGCGTGATTACTTCACGCCGTTTAAATACTATGTTTCTTAAATAATTGAATGATACATGTTTTTCTCGTATGCGTAACTACTTCACGCGGCGAGGCGGGCGGAGAGGCGGTGGCCGCTAGAGTGCAGATGTGGTCCGTCGAGACCGACCCGAGAGGACCTCGCCACCACGAGGCGCGTGTTTTGTGCATCACCTCCTTCAACGCCGACGTGCTTGGCAAGGTGGTGAGGAAGAACGAAGCAAGGGAGATGATGCTCTAGAGGGAGACCGACCTCACCGTGGACCAAGACATCCAGTTCGTAGAACGCATTTATTCGATTCCTTTAATGAAAAATAAGCGACTTCCATTAATCCTCCGCTATGTCATGCGATGTGTCCGAGTGGTGCAAAGAAGTACAAGGATCGGCCGGGAGGCCATTGTGGACAAGTGGCTCTTGGACGAGACGTACGAGACCAAGAGACTCCGCCGAGATGTAGCTTGAGATGCAAGGCGCCCCACACCACCAAGGGAGCGTGCCTCTCCCAAAGGTATATGGATAGATGGGTACGATTCTTGATTTTTTTTTTATTCAAGCGCCAAATCTCTTCACTTCTAACCATCTCGTGTTCTCCTCGCAAATCGGCTTCGCATGAAAAACCGCCAGATCAGCGTAGTACGCTGGGTGGGCCTTGACTCACACAGCAGAGCGACCGACCCGCCAACGCCCACGACCCGGCGAAGGGGCCCGAGGCGCACACCAACGCCGCCACCCCAAGCTTACCCAAGACGACGAGGCGGCCAAGCGGCGCTATGGGGACGACCGATCCAGCCCACCGCGCCCTTGGACACGTGCACCGGTGATGAGGTTGGGAGGAGGGAAGCGACGGGCCGGTTCTCGATGGCCACCGCGATCAACCCGTCCTCTCGCTGACAGGCGAAGGCAGCCGCTCAAGGAGCACGACCTTCACCGACATCCCCATAGCACCTCGGCAAAGCAGAGCTCCACGCAGATGATGCAGACTTTCGTGTAACAGCCATCTGGTCGCTCACCGGTTTTACACATGTCCGCTACCTATGCATTGTTTCAATGTTACGGTTGTAATATTGCAGGCCGGATGGCGAGTTGGAGGCCAGCAAAAGGCCCAGCGCACGCTTTGAGGCCAGCAGCGGCCCAGCAGAGGCCCATCGGCGGGAGTTGGAGGCAGTCCAAAGAATACTCGGTGCGCGCCACCGCAGGACGTGGCGAGCTACTTCCGGGGCCTCCGGATCCCCCGGGTGTGACCCCTGCGCTCCGTTGCCTCCCTCGCTGTTCGCTCCACCACCGCTTCCCATTCCCTCCTCCCGTATGACTCCGGTGAGTATATGTTGTTGTTTATTTATTTGGCCTCAGGCGCTCACCCGCAGTACTAATGAGATCGCCTCTTCTTTGTGCAGCCACAAATGGGGGTTCGAACCCGACTCCTCCAGTGACCCTTCTCCACCCCATCCAGCCTATCCGGCCGGCCCGACTCCACAAGACACGTGGCCAGGTGGCGTTCCTCCTCCGGGCGCCAAGCAGCCAGCCCACACCACGGGCTTCCACACGCCCTCCACGGGGCGGGTGGACGTTCCAAATGGCGCCGCAAAGACGGTGGTATCCGGGGCAAGGTGAGGGCTCTTCGCACCAGGAGGCCACGGTTCGGGCCGTGAAGTTGAGGTGGTGGTGATGGATTTATTTTCGATGTTGGACATGTTGCAATCGCGGATGGATCTAGTTTCAATGTTGGACATGTTACATTTCGCTTGGATGTTGGACATGTTTAATTTCGTTTGGATGTTGGACTATATGTGTAAATTTGTGAAATATGTGGATTATATATGTGGATTTGTGAAATATGTGGATTATATATGTGAATTGATGATATATGTGGTCTATGATATATATATGAATGCTTATGGTATATGTATGTGTTGATGGAGGCTGTGAATCAATGGAAACAAAGAAAAAAATCCCAGCTTTGCCGAAAAGCCGCAAAGCCGGGTACCCCTCGCACTGAATGGCGATTTGCCAAGTGCGTAGATGGCACTCGCAAAATGACCATAACTTTGCCGAAGTACCGTATGCACAAAGACTCGCAAAAAGTGCATTTTGGTTTTTCAGAAATAATTACTTTGCCGAAAAGCGGATACGCACTCGGCAAAGTTTCAAAAAACAAATCTTTGCCGAAAGTGCCGACGCTCGCACTCGGCAAAGAGCCTTTCCATATTTAACGGTCGACGCCGGGTTCGCCGAAGATCGACATGGCACTCGGCGAACCCCTTCGCCAACTCGCCAGGTTTTTGGCACTCGGCAAAGACTCGTTTGCCGAGTCAATCTTTTGCCGAGTGGCGTTCGCCGAAGTTTGGCGCCGGCAAAGCCTTTGTCGAGTGCAAAACTGTCTTTGCCTAGTGCGTCACGCACCGGCAAAGCCGCCGTTTCCTGTAGTGGAAGTGGGTGGAATGGATCTCCGCTAATTGCATCCCGACATGGACAGTCGATCGGCGGATGGGGATCGGAGTGGCGATCACACTCACACCTTCAGGATACTATACAGCTCGCTGTATATATCATTCAGAAACGAGAGTCGTGATCGATCGATCCCATCGGCTGCATGCGTGACATGACAGTCGCGCGGTGCAGTGAATCGTCATCAGTAGCTAGCTAGTACTATGTTGGCATTGGCATATTGGCATTGCGTCGTCAATCCGCGTACTCCTCCGATCCGATGGATCCCCGGCCTGGTGCATCCAGTCTTTTTGGTTTGCGCGCCGCCAGGTTGATGAGCGCGCGGCCCGGTGGATGATGCACACTCCCTACATCTCATTAACATTGTCGTTTTGGACTCCGTACCATTTTATTGGACCATTCATCTTATTCTAATTTTTTATAAATATTATTTATTTCTTTATAATTTATTTTATCATTGGAGATACTATAATTATAATTTATTTATTTTATGATTTACAAAAATAATTTAAATAAAACGAATGATTAAATATGGTGTTCAAAAGTCAAAAACGATAATTTCAATGAGACGGAGGGAAAGTAAAGTCCACCTGCTGACCACATCATAAAAGGCAGGAACCTGTTTTTGCAGGCGGGCCTTGCAGGCTGCCTGCCCCAGGTTGTGGCGTGATATCTATCGATGAATACCTCTGGGACTCAAAATCCCAGGGGCAGGGGGGACGTGGTATCTCTCTCTACTCGCGCACCGGCCGGGCCGGCAGAAGACCCCAGGAAGGTGCGGTCGGTGCAGGGTGGGCTCCTCCGCGCCAGGCACCGGCGGCGGAGATGCTTGCTTGGTGTCATCTCTTAGCTGAAACAGAAACAGATGGGTGGTCGTGGTGGTCTCTCCCACAGCCGCGTCGATCGTTTGCTCAGCCTCAGAGCTACTAGTAGCTAGCCGCGCGTCGTCGTCGTCGTCTCCGTACGTAGTCCGTACGTCCTTACGCTGCCACACCACCTAAGCATGCATATGGCGTTCAGATTGGATGCATCAAGAGGTTTGTCGTTTGCATGTGGGATATGGTGTCTGAAATATAGCATTTGTTCAGGCGATAGCTAATAACAACTACCCAGATCTTGATCCAGTTCAAATCTATTAGCACAAATCATAATAAATAAATTATATTTTTTTTCTGTGGGAGGACAAGGACAAAATTGTTCAAACGCCTTGGACTATAGGAGATCGATGTGTTTGCATATTGCACTTTGCATGAATATTTTTTTTGTTCTTTCTCAAAATCAAAAAAAAAAAAAAAAAAAAAAAAAAAAAAAAAAAAAAACTTATGTGCTGTTCACCGGCAACACACAAGCGAGTAGCGACATTGATCGACATCAATGTCACGTGAGTGTACTTTTCAGATGACAGGTCTCCTAAATTATATTTTAATCATTTATTTATTTTAAACTATATTGTTCATATTTATCAACTCATATATGATAATCGAATAGTACATTTAATTACAAATCTAATAGTTTCAAAATTTTCTAATTTGCATTATAATAATTGAAAACTATTATTTTTAAGTTTGATTCTTGATATACATATATGTGTTTAAAGAATACAGGGATTCATCTATAAATTAAAGACTTACCATATTTTCTATGCTTATATGCCGAATTGAGTAGCAAATTTTTATAATTGTTTACCGAGCTGGTAAATAGATTTTACCGAAATACATGTGAAAATTTGGGTACGGCACCCTTTGAGAAAATCTTAGATGCTCCACTGCTTGCTGCTGGCATGATCTTCGGCTTTGGCTAGCCATGTCTCGGTACGGTGGAGTTGCTAGTTGGTTGTTTTTTTTTCAACCAAGTTGGCTTAGTGTGAGCAAGTGGTTGTTAGTCGTTGTCGGTCTTTGTTCGAAGTTGTTCGGGTGAGTGGTGCACCCTTCCTAGTTGTATGGTTTTTTTTTTTTTTTCTCTGTTTCTACTCAAAAACTGGGTAGGCATTTGCCTTTTGTCTTTTTCGTCTAATCAAAATAGCGGCACTCCTTTTCATCCCTTCGGAAAAAAAAAAGAAAACAACACCACCATGGCTTGCTAGCCCCACATGAAGCAGAAAGTGCAAGAAAGGAAAACAGCGTGAAGGCCATATTACCAAACTTGAATCCATACCCACTAACACTTTACCCTAGAACATAAGCTTGCACCACAAGCTCCTTGAAAGATAACAACCTCAATTAGGACCACAACATATATATTTTTAGTTGTCTTGTAGCATCATTGCATCTTTCGGTGGTCCGCCATTGCACTAGATTTTTACTACTACGTACCACTACTACTACCAAGCTCATTAACCAGTTTAATTGAGCCAATTAATTACATGCACCAACCGATCAAGACCTGAACTTGATGATGGATATGGCGCCGACGATGCTGATACATATGAACCCCGGCCCTCTGGCCGTCTTGGTGCTTTGGCAGAAGTTTTAATTTTGTTCTGCATCATGTGAACAGATATATAGATCAGACACGCAATATTAGCAAGACCTGCCATGTACAATAGATAGATAGATTTTCTTATAAATATATATGGAATGAAATAGGATGCATGGGTGATATATAGTCCTTTTGGATGAATTTCACACGTGTGCGAACCTCGTACACACTATCTAGACCACATTACCACTGACGAGCTAGCATCGAGCATGCATGACTGGATACAATACAGTGTATATATGTAGGCGAATGAAGCAGATCGAACAGAGATCGAGAGGAGGAAGCTGACGTACAATAAGTTTGACGAGAGAGTATGCATGCATTGTGGCCAAGTGAACTTACGTACTGATGATGCATGGGGCCGGCCGGGACGCCTGAAATCGCGCGCAAATCAATTAAGTTTGCGAGCGATCCACGGCAACAATGTCGTGGAGGCCGTCGTAAATGTTGCACCACTCCTTGTAGCATTTGTGCCTGATCATGTGCGACGTACCGTTTGAACTAACGGCGGTGAACACGGCGGGCAGTTCGGGCATACAGCTATGGGCTCCCAGTTGGTGGCGGCGGAGGCAGGATGAAGGTTGAAGAACTCCCACACCTTGGAAGTTCGCCTCCCCTGCTGTGGCTCTGGCTCTGGCTCTGGCTGGCGGCTTCTCCTGTTGGCCATGGCGCTCGATCGTTGCAATATTTTTGAATTTCAGCTGAGTGGTGTGTGTGCGCGCGCGCCTGTACGTATATATATATAGAGGAACTGAAGCCTATATATATAGAAATTTTTTACAATAATTGGGGAAAAATTCGATGGCTCACGCCGATCGAGAGCGGCCGATCCGACGGCTACAAAGGCCGTAGGCAATGGGAGGCAAAGGCATGGAGGCAAAAGTTGCCTCCCGTTGTGTCTATGACGATGGCCCATAGGAGCAAAATTGCCTCCCGTTGCCTCCGCAAAATGAAGGGATTAAGAATGGGCGGTAATTGCATTCTCGTAATTCTTTTTTTTTTTTGTCAAGGGTAAAATGGTAACTCCATAAACACAAAATATTGTTTTGCTAGTATAGTTAGCGTGGATAATACAACTACTATAGTTAGTTGGATTTGTTTTTTTCAGTAACTCATTCTAGGGTTCGTCATTCGTCAAGTCGGCGGCACCGGTGGTTGGGGGATCGCCGCCCGATCCGCCGGCGTGGGGCTCCGAGGCATCCACGAGAGGGCTTGGGGAGAAGTAGAGAGAGGGGCAGCCGCCGCCGGTGTCGGCGCCGCGCGGCGGATTCGCACGCTGTGGGGAGGCGACGGTGTGTGGAGCGGGCGGGCGGCGAAGCGGAGGCGCCGACGAGCGGATTCGCACGCTGGGAGAGGCGACGGTGGGCCTCGCCCGACGCGAAGTTGGCGAAGCGCGGAGCGACGCCGAAGCGCCCGCCGCCCTCGTTCTCCGCCGCCGAGCGGATCTCGCACGCGAGGGCGGCCGTTGCTTTGGCGACGGAGGCGGTGTTGTTCGGCGAGATCCTCGATCTAGTCGGTGGTGGCTTTGGCGACGGAGGCGGCGCTGTTCGGGCGGGCTCCCCTCGATCCGCGACGCCGAGGGCGGCGGCGGCGGGCGGCGGGCGGTTGTCGCAAAGGCGAGGGCGAGGGCGAGGATGGTGTCGGGTCCGGGTCGGGTTCCGGCCGGGTCGGGGTCGGGTCCGGAAGGGGCGCCGGGCGGGTGGGGATAGGGAATATGCAAAATTACTTTATTACCCTAAATCAACAAAAATGCTATTTTGTGGAGGCAATAGGAGGCAATGAGAGGCAATTTCAAGTATTGTAAAAGAGCTCATATATATATAGGTCGGTGCTTAGGATAAATTGATTGCTGACTACAACATTAACGGTAATAACCTACGGGTCGATCGGGCCGGGCCGCCGAATTATCTTCATGCAACAGCTGCGATGATCAGACTTTTCTGACAAAGCCGATGCACTTGACTTGACTACTAGTACTCCGTCAGTACATGCATTGCAACCACGATCTAAAATGATATGGTCCACCCAGGCTAGGGCCAGGGGCCAGTGCCAGTCACTCCCCGGCCTGCGCGCGGATCGGAGAGCCCATCCAGTTGGCCGGCCGGCCGGCCGGCATTATTTGGGAATCACAGCATATATACTCCGTACGAGCTACCGGCCGCCCCCATCCACACTTGACTGTCTGTCTCATTCATGCAAACTGAGGATCATGTGATCTCATACGTGACGTGATCCTCAGTTTGCATGCTTCCGGCCGGGACATTGATCCCGTCGTCCCTGCAGCTATAGCGGCCGTTTCGTTTCCGCTGCGGCACCTCGATCGATCGCCTGGGTGATCACCTCGTCTCCAATTATTCCCTTCATCTCAAATTGAAAGTTATTCCAAGAATCTTATAGAGTTAAAGCATCTCAAGTTTGACCAAAATTATAGAGAGAATTATAAAGTTTTTTAACATCAAAATATATATACTATGAAAATATAATTGATGAAGAATCTAATAATATTTAGTTAGCATCATAAATGTTATTATCTTATCTTATAAATTTGGTCAAACTTGAAATGCATTGACTCTCCAAGATTGTTGGAATGACTTACAATTTGGCATGCACTAGTATCAGAACGTTTTGCGTGGCGGGCGTAATACGTTTTTGCGTGGCGGGCACGGCCGCCCGTCACCAACGATAGGTCACGGTTAATCGTGGCCTTTTCGTGTGTGGCGGGCGGCCGTGCCGCCACGCATAAACGTGACCTCCGTGACGGGCGGCATAACTTCGCCCGCCATGCATATCTATTGTTAACCGTGACGGGCGAAGTTATGCCGCCCGCCACGGTTAACACCATTATGCGTGGTGATATATATATATATATATATATATATATATATATATATATACACACACGGCAGCGCTATTCTACACCTCAGATGTAGAATTCATTCTACACCCGTGAGCCAACCAGCACATCAAACTTGCCCGACCGACCGACCCAACCAGCTCCCTGCCCCGCGCCCGCCAAGCTGACTTGACCCGCGCAGCCAATCCCGCCCACGCGCCTTGTGCGCTGACCACATCTGACGTAGGCCCACCCAGCCCAGGAGCGCATGTGTGACACGCCAACTCCCGTGCAGTTCGTGGTAGACAGATAAGGTGTCCACGTTCACTCCTGGCCACTCCTCCGTGTATCCGTGTAGGTGTTTTTTCTTATTTTTATTTTCAAAGCAAATGATATTTTTAGCCATGCAAGCACATGATATATGTATGCGCTGCATGCATGCATACATATATTAATTTGGACCGTATTAAATAGGAGCATGTATCTACTTTATTCACCACCTTCATCAGTGATTGTGACAACCATAGTAGCTGGTTGGGTCACTTTCAGTAATTTTGTATGGAAGTATTAAATAGGATTCTTTTTTGTTTCCGTAAAGTGTATTTTAGACTACTTCCATATAGAATTACTGAAAAAGTATTGATTACTGAAGCTATTGGCATGCAAGTACTAGATCCAAAGTATCAATTATTGAAGGCGATGGGATGCACTTGCTAAAAAATATTGATTACAATCACGTCAAAAAAATGCTGTTGGGATGCATTACTAAACTTGATCAAATATTGAGTATATATTGCACATATTACTGAGTATATATTACTGAACAAATGTTGATGTATTACCGAGTATATATTACAAAGTATTACTGGGCATACATTGATGTATTTACTAAGCACATACATATAATTGTTGAGCGTATATTACTGAGCACGTAACATGTATTACTAAGACATCATGAATTACTAAACAAAGAAGATTAACGAGTCTCCCTTTTCCTTCGTAGCATGAGGAAGATGACATGGCTGAATTAGCTCTAGCCAACATGGTCTTTTCAATGTTCCCAAATGTCTCCACAGATTTCATTGATGAGTTACTCAAGGCAAATGATTTTGACATAAATCATTTCACTAGTACAGAATCCACTTTTATTCCCGGCTCACGGGGGCCTTTAGTCGCGGTTATGCAACCGGGAACACGGCTTGGGGAGTAAAGGTATTGGAACCGGGACTAGAGGGGAGATTTACTCCCGGTTGGGGGGTACCAACCGGGAGTAAAGCTTCCGCCGTGCAACGTGGCCGCCCGAGGCTTTTACTCCCGGTTGGTACCCCCAACCGGGGAGTAAAGGTCTTTTTTTTTTTTGCCGTGCCAATTGTTCATTTTATTCCTAATATAATACATTTGAATAGTGCTTATTAATTTGTAATATATATATATATATATACATATATTAAAAGCGCATATATATATATATATTAAAGCACACACTTATATTTATATATTAAAGCACACACATATATATTACACATTAGTAATTGTTCAAGCACAAATATATATAAGTTGTTCATACATGTCTCGATTACATATTAAGATAATACTACATGTCCCGATTACGGGGAGAGGATCCTTTGGCAGCCATCCGTCATTGGTGTCGTTGTAGAACTCGCCGGAAGGCTCTAGGATCCGGGTATTAATAAATCCGGCAATAGACTCTTGCATGGCTTCAAGATGCTTTTCTTCTAATGTTTTCTCCATTAACCTCCTCGCCCGCAATTAGAGTAAAATAAAAAGTATTAGTATATATAAGATATGATTAGTTATATAAATAACGGCGTCAATAACAACTGACTTTGATGTACATACGTACCCGTTCATGCTCGGTGTAATTGGTGGAATTTATCCCCGATATTCTCGCAACAATATAATCCACAATGACTGCTCCCTCATGTGGTTGTTGTAGACCCCACTTTAAGATAAAAAAAAAAAGAGTCATTTGTCATATATATGAAGCAATATAGGGACTTGAATTAATGTAACCATATATACAGTACATACCGGGAATAGTTGAACATTCAGTTGCGGTGCACGATCGGTCATGTTATGTTCATGTTTTATCTCTGCCCAAACCCTGCACAATAGAACAAAAAAACTAGACTATTAATTAACACATAAGCAAAGGGTTTGAAAATCTTGAGTATATATAAAATTGACGAGGTTTATGCAATTACCCACGAATTATTTCGATCATATCTTCGTACCACTCTCGGGGCCATCTCAACGAGTCAAAGATTGTGAGGTGACTTTTTGGTTGCACGATGTGAAACAATATCCAGTGTCCACTACATGTGTAAACGGCGGTTGAGCTAGCTAGATAGAAAGGTTATTATGAAGAACATGATCGTCAAAGTTACGAACACTCACTTGAATCCGTATGGGAACATTACTACCCTCTTGTCGGTGCGGTGTTGCTCGAGGAACATCTTTATATTTTTCTGTGTGTCTACTTTCAAACCATGTATTGATTTTGGGTTTTTGTGCACGATATAAGGATCAATGTATCCAATATCGATGCGCTCCTTGATTCAAAAATGTTGAATCCAAGATCTACATATATGGTCGAAAAAGAGCATATGGTATTAGACACATACATATATTATCGGGACATATTGGCGTATTAGTAAACGAGAGAAAGAATCACTTACAAACAATAAATGCCGACGATGCTTTTGTCGAGGGAGCTCGGTGGAATAGTTGGTGCAATTCACAAAAATCAACCCACATCACGTCATCGCCCGTTCCCCACCGGGTTTCTTAGTCCGACACCAAATTTGTCTTGTCCTTTTGCACACAAGTCTAGGTACTTCCTGTTTAGCTCATACATTTGAGTACCCAAAGTAGAACATCTATCGGGATCCCATAGACTCGGCCCAATTGAAAGGTTCTATCTTTTGGTCATCATCTATCAAGTTGCAGCCTCAAAGATCACTGCTCATGTCGATACCACTAGCAATATAGTACTCTAAAAGCTCACCGGTATTAACCGATGCACCAGCCAGAAACTTTATGTACTCGTGTTCGAACCGTATTGATCGAACACTTCACCGAAAGTGGTCCCCGACGTATCTCCAAGTTGTGGAACAGCTTTGACTCTTCTTTCTTTTCTTTGGGTCAATTTCCTTGAATAGAGTGCGGTCAAAGTCCGAAAGTGGCGAGGGCTTGCTTGAATCCTTATCTTTCTTTTTCCTACACGCTATTTTCTGTCTAAGCACGTTTTGAGGTAGGAAGTAGGTCTTGAGCTCCGCCGCCGCCGCCTCCGGGCCGCCCTTCTTCGGCACACCGACTTGAAGAATTTTTTGTTTATTTCTTTGACATCTGGCGTCAATTCCTCCTTACTCATTTCACCGGGCAATTTCTTGGGAATGAGCTTTCGTTTACTAGTCAATATTTTCTTCGTCTGCTTGCTCCGAAGATCTGCGTTGCCTTTGTTGCATTTGTCACGGGAGGAGGCATTGCGGCATCGCGTTGGCGGCGGTGATCGCACCTTTGCCGGCCGGTGGCGGCCCCGAGGTGGTGGTGGTGGTGGTGGCGGCGGTGATCGCACCTTTGCCGCCGGTGGTGGCCCCGGAGGTGGTGGTGGTGGTGGTGGTGGAGGCCGTGGCGACGCCTTGGAGATGCGGCCGGGGATGCCGTCGTGTCTTCTCACGGGCCATCGTAAGCACCGCCAGACTACTACGATCCTCTCGGGGAGCCATCCTTTCCACCGGGTTCTCGGTAACTCGGGAGGCGGCCGCGGCATCGGCATCCCGGAATAACAATGTACCGTTTACGCCATGCAATAAATTGCTTCTCAACATCTCCTAGTTTTGTATCCCCGTCACCTCCTGCAATTTCAAGATCCACGCCGGCGTAACCTTCAACCACTTTATCCACCGAGACGGCAAAGAAATCCCGGTGGTATTATCGTGTGCCGTGGAAGTCTTGGTGTCTTGGTACGGTCAATCGGACTAACAACCGCAATGGCCACCTTCACCGTCTTCGCCACCCTCCTTTGGGATGTGCACTCGCATGGTGTCAACATCTCGGTGATGTCATCCACGGGGAAGCGCAGGTCCGTGTCAACAAGACTTGGTCATTGTGTGGAAGCACAACCGGTGCTTGTCACTTGACCGAGTGGCTACCGGAGCTGCAGGTGGTGCACCGTAAAAGCGACTCATTCAATTGTAGCCGGACTTGCCTTTTGATTTCTTCTTGCATTTTTGCTTGCATTTCTTCTTCCTTTTCCTTCAACTGCGTTAAAACATATTGCTCCAACATGCGCATGTGCTCTAACTCAAGCTCCTTCCTTCTCTCGTGGGTTCTATAGGTACCGATGTCATCCGGGAAACCAAACTTCCACGGAACGGCCCCTTTGCCTCTTGTTCGACCCGGTGTGCTCACGGTCCCAATGGCATATGTAAGTTCATCTCTCTCTCTATTGGGCCCGAACAAGCCAACATTTTTCGTTTGAAGAATGTCCATCAATCTTCTTGTTGCCTCCTCAAGTTTTTGGCCATGAATTACCTTGCCGGGTCTCGGGCACAATTGTCCCCCATGACCCGAAGCCACCGCTTAGTGCGTTCGGGGCCGGTTGAGTGTTTACGGTGTGATCCCCTTGCCGAGAAGCTCCTCTTCTTTTTGTCTCCACTTAGAATGGAACTTGCATATCCACGAGAACCTAAGCGGTGGTGGTACTCCTTTTTTTACGGCATTTTGTTGGTTCTTTCTCGAAAGTTCCATTGCCTCCCTCTCGAAGTCTTGTACTCCACAAATTCGTCCCAATACGGTCTGCTTGGCAATCGGAGCCGGAACTAACCAATTTGGAGTCGGGTTCTTCTTGACATATTTGGTGTACAAATCCTTCTTCCAGGACACGAATTGTTTGGCCATTTGCTTTGCATACTCCAGTTCTTAACTCTAGCCACCAAATCTTCATGGGTGATGACATGGTGGTAATTATCTGTCAAACGAGAATTTCAATTCAACCTCTTGCCGTTTATATCTTTTGTCGGCATCGAGACGTAACTAATATGAGGTGCACTCTTCCTCATCTTCCATAGCCGACATGTGATCGGGATCCTTTCCCTTACAAGGTACCCACAAAGGTATATATATTTTTTGGCATGTTCTCCTAGCACTTGTCCTCTTCCCACATGGAACTCGAGATGATATATCGGCCGTCCAACGGCTTAATCGGGCCCTCGAGTTGTCTTACTATTGGCGTAGTTGACGTTGATGCGTATAAATTTGAAGAATTAATGACATTTCAAATAAGAAGAAAATATTATATATATATATATATATATATATATATATATATATATATATATTAATTCTTACAAAATGATCACATATATACCTCCTCGTCATAATCGGGCCGGGTTGTTCTCGCACAAAATCCATTAAGTATTGGTCGACATCTCGCATCTTCCATTTCATTATTATTATGATCGTCAACTTCATCATTGCCACCACCGTGGATAATATTCATCATTAATTCTTCATCGTCCATGTTGATGTTGTCTCTTGGATCGCCATCTATCCCCTCGAAAAAAAAAAAAAACATACTAAGTTTTTATTTTACATGTTACGTTGTACATCGTAACACGCTTTGACGCCGCCGGAAACCCTAACACATGGATTCGTCGGGAAGTAAGTTTTTAGTTTAGTTCTTCGCCGGAAACCTAACATGCGTGCTTTTCGTCCGGAAAAAACTAAGTTTCAATTTGACATGTTACATTGAACTCTTTGTATACATGGATCGGAAACCCTAACACATGGATTCGCTTTAGGCCCCGCTTTTTAGTTTAGTTCTTCGCCGGAAACCCTAACACGCGTGCTTTTTTCGAAAAAAAACTAAGTTTCAATTTGACATGTTACATGGATCGGAAAACGCCCGACGTCGTCGCGAAAAACCCTAACACATGCATTCATCGAAAAGTATAGTTCATCATCGCCGGAAACCCTAACACACATTCGCGAAACATCTAAAGTTGTCCGGAAACCCTAACACACACGTGCTTTCCGGTCGGAAAAACTAAGTTTCAATTTTACATGTTACATCGATCGAAAACGCGTCGACGTTGTCGACACATGCATTCATCGAAAAATATAGTTCATCATCGTCGGAAACCCTAACACACATTCAAAAAATCTAAAGTCGTGGAAACCCTAACACATTCGCGAAAAATCTACGATTAAATCGTCGGAAACCTAACACACATTCGCGAACAATCGATCTCAAGTCATCGGAAACCCTAACGGTTTTAGCATTGTTAACATGCAATTTGGTCATACAATCTCAACTCGTCATCAACCCTATTGGTTTTAACATACAATTCCCATACAATCATATATATACAATACTCAATTTAATTTTATTTCCATTTTTTCAATTTTACTGAATTTTTTTTCTACCTTCCCATCAGGCGGTGGGGAAGCACGCTGCCGGCGCGCGGCGCCGCTCTCGGCCGCGACGGCCGGGCCAGGGAGAGGCCTAGGGCGGCGCTGAGGAGGGGCCGGGTGGCGGCGCGCTACGACCGTGGGAGGCGGAGACGGAGGCACGCGCGGGCCGTGGGGAGGTGGAGGCGCCGCGGGCGGCGGGCCGAGGGCGGAGGCGAGGCGGGGCGGCGGCGCTGAGGAGGACCGGAGGCGGAGGCGCTGTGGCGTTGAGGAGGACCGGGAGGCGGAGGCACGCAGCCGGCGCCAGGAGGAGGGGGCGGCGGCGCGGCCCGTGCGGAAGAGGCGGCGCGCGGCGCCGGCGCCGAGGAGGCCGGAGGCGCAGAGAAGCACGTGGGAGGCGGAGACGGAGGCACGCCAGCGGCCGTGGGAGGTGGAGGGGCGTAGCCGCGCGTTGAGGGGAGGGCGCGCGCGCTGCCGCCGCGGCGAGGGCAGTAGGCGCGACGGCCGGCGCCGACGAGGGGCCGGAGGCGCGGAGGCGCCGCGCGCCGAGGACGTGGGAGACGGACGCATGTCGGGCGAGGATGGCGAAGGCGCCGCGGCGGAGCTTGGGCGAGCACAGCGCTGGCGAGACGACGTCGCCGGGAGGGTTTAGCGCGCGACCGACGACGACGGCGGGCGACGTCGATCCGGATCGATCGGGAAAGGGGCGGAGGAAGGAGGGGAACGGGCGCCCGAGTTATATACCAGGCACCTCTATTCCCGGCTCCCCTCGAAAAACCGGAGAGACCTTTACTCCCTACCTCCCTACAGCCGGAGTAAAGTCCACCTTTACTCCACGCACTCGTGGGCCCGGGAGTAAAGGTGAATTTTTGGCGGGCCAATGATGTCGACCACACCTTTACTCCCACTGCGAGTTCACCGGGAGTAAAGGTGAATTTTTCCTATTTCCCGCCACCGTTTCATTTTTTGTGTTTTTCTTTACATTTTCTTTTCTTTTATGCACTACAATTCATTTTTTAATAAAGCAAATTACATAGCAATTTTAAAACTTTTGAAAAATATAATTTAACTACACATTGTTTTACTCCACACTACGAAAAATATGTAACCTAAATTTTTTTACCTTTTTCTATTGATTAGCTATGATAATGTAGTTAATAATCAATAATTCATTAATGCAAAATTGTTGCCATTAAATAAAAATAATTGAATATAATGTATTTTGACAGGAAAATTATTTTTTACATTGTCTATACGTAAAAATTCTCACATTACTTGTTTTTTAAAAGTATATTCGTAGCATTGTCAAACATTGTCAAATGGAACACACTAATAAAGATGTTCGGTCATAATTATTACATATAGGGTTGTCTTAAAATACGATATTAAACAAACACTAAATTAAGTTGGCTTCTATCTTGTCCATGGAGTGTCTTCTTCATTGAGTAAGATGGAGGGATCCTTGCTCACTTTGAAAGGGACAATTTTGATTTGCTTCTCATAATCTTCCCGACATGTCCGACTTGTCCTCAATTCCTACGATGTTTGATTTACCCGGAAGAACTATGTGGCGCTGGGCTCATCATTTGTTGGCTCCTTGTTGTTTTTCCCTTTCTTAGGTTTTGTAGCCATGTCTTTGACATAGAATACCCGACTTACATCTTTGGCGAGGACAAATGGTTCTTCTTTATAATCTGTGGTTTTTTTAGATCCACTTTATTGTCGATCCATAGTCCGGGTCAACTACTAAAGCCCCGCTTCCGTCCAACTTCACCCACCGGCACTTAAACAAAGGGACCTTGAAATTACCTCCATAGTCTAGTTCCCATATGTCCTCTATGCAGCCATAAAATGTTTCTTTCACCCCATTTGGGTCTTCGGCATCTATTCGAACACCACTTGTTTTGGTTTGTGCTCCTTTTATCCTGGGATACCGTGTAAAATGTGCTACCATTTATTTCATACCCTTTGTATGTGAGGACATGCCACGATGGTTGTGCGACCAACCTATATAGTCGCTCGAAGACTCGATCACCTTGACATTTTTTTTTTTTTTCAACCAACCGATAAAACTTGACAAGTGCTCACGCCTAATAGAATCCTCATCCATGTCGAAAACTTTGATCGTATTAGCTCCTTATGTTCTTGGATATACCTGGACACCAAAGTGCTTTGTTTTTGCGTAACCGTGTATTGTGCTTTGTCGAAATTATTATCCTCCATACTTGATATATGTTCTCTTTCCTAGTGTTCTCTTTCCTAGTGTCCCCTTTCCACTTAGCCTTCCCTCATGTCGCGATTCAGGGGACACCAATTGGGTCAAGGTCGGGGAATAAAGTCAACACGAACTCAATGACCTCCTCTGCCGTAGCCCTCTGCGATGCTTCCCTCTGGGCGAGCCCGGTTGTGAACATATTTCTTCAAGATTCCCATGAACCTCTCAAAAGGGAACATGTTGTGTAAGAACACCGGGACCGAGAATAGCAATCTCTTTGACTAGGTGAACTAGGAGGTGTGTCATGATATTAAAGAAGGAGGGAGGGAACACCAACTCAAAAAGCCGACAAGACACCGAACCACATCATTCTCAGTAGCTTAGTTAATTCCTCGCGGATCGATTGCCTTCGAGATATTTCATTGAGAAATGCACATAGCTTCACGAGCAAATGCATTACTTTGGGAGGTAGAATCCTCTTAGCGCAACCGGAAGCAACCGTGTCATGAGCACGTGGCAATCATGGGACTTTAAGTGTTGAAATTTCTTCTCCGGCACATTTATTAATCGCTTTATATTTGAGGAGAATCCGGATGGTACCTTGATGCTTTGTTTAGGCATTCAAACATGCTTTCCTTCTCTTCTTTGGTAAGACTAAAGCTAGCGGGGGCCTAAGTATTGGCGCCCATCATCGTCCGATCGCGCTTCGTGTGTGTCCTTATGCTTCCCGTACACACCCATGAAGCCTAGCAGGTTGACACAAAGATTCTTTGTTAGGTGCATCACGTCAATTGCACTGCGAACCTCTAGGACTTGCCAATAGGGTAGCTCCCAAAATATTGACTTCTTCTTCCACATGGGTGCGTGACCTTCATCATTGTTTGGAACAGCTATGCTTTGCCAGGTCCCTTCCCAAACACTACTTTGACATCGTTGACCATCTCCGATACATCCTTACAGTCCGGGTTGCGAGGCTTGGCATTGTGGTCGCGGTACCGTTGAAATGTTTCCCTTTCTTTCTTAACACGTGACTCTTGGGAAGAAATCGACGGTAGCCGTGGTACACGCGACCTTCGGCGCTTTTCAAAAAATACCCTTACAATCCGTGAAACAGTGCGTGCAAAGCATTATATCCCTTGTTTGACTGTCCCGATATATTACTTAGCCGCCGCCAATCGTTGATTGTTACAAACAACAGAGCGCCAAAAGTCAAAGTGTTCCCGTTTGTACTCATCCCACATACGTACACCGGTTTATCCCACAAAAGAAGAAGCTCGTCAACTAGTGGCCTCGGTGTACACATCGATGTCGTTTCCAAAGCTGCCGGCCTTGGATGAGTATCGGCATCATAATGAATTTCCGCTTCATGCATATCCGGGGGAAGGTTGTAGATAGACAGCGAGTAACGGGCCGTGCTATGGCTAATTTGTTCGATCCCCGAAGGGGTTAAAACCATCCGTACTTAAGGCAAACCTCACGTTTCTTGCATCATCTCGCAAAATCCTTGAATTCGAATCGATTGCTCTCCACCGTGACCCATCGCCAGGGTGCCTCAACTTGCCGTCTATCTTACGGTCTTCTTTGTGCCATCGCATCAACTTTGCATGGTCCTTGTTTCGAACAAACGTTTCAGCGTGGTATTATCGGAGCGTGCCACATAACCTTAGCGAGGGGATTTTCAACCTAGGCCTTTCGCCATCAACATCACCGGGATCATCTCGCCGATCTTATACCGTGATGCATGACATGTCGGACATTCATCCAACTTCTCGTTATCCTCGCCATAGTACAGAAACAATCATTAGGACATGCATCAATCTTTTGATTGTTAATCCCAAAGGACATACAACCTTCTTTGCTTCGTGCGCGTCTTTGGCAGGCAACTCATTGTCCTTCGGAAGCATCTTCTTACGGATAGTCAATAACCGGCTAAACGCATTGTCGAAACACCATTCTTCGCCTTCCACCGCAGCAATTCTAGTGTGGTACCAACTTTTTTTTCCTGAATCACGGCTTGGGTACAACAACTTCTTGTGGTCCTCTAGCATGCGCTCAAACTTCTTCTTCTCCTTTTCTTTTTCGCATTCATTCTCGTTAGCTTCACGAATAGCCTTGATCAAGCCCATCCCGGTAGGCTCATCTCCTGGCGGCACCTGGTGCCTCCTCTGCATCTTCCTCCATTGCAATATTTTCTATGACATCACCAAATTCAAAGATATTCAAGAATAACATTGTCGTCATCCCCTCCTTCGTCTTCACCTTCTTCCATTGGGACACCGGTCTCTCCGTGCTTGGTCCAACAAACATAGTTGGGCATGAATCCCGACTTATACGTGTAAATGAAGGATATGTGCTTTGGAAAACTCTCTCTTATTCCTGCACAAGGCACATGGGCAGCACATAAAACCGTTTAAACTTGTTTGCTTGGGCCGCACATAGGAACTCATGCACCCCACGTCTATACTCATCGTCGCGTCGATCTACGTTGTACATCCAATTTCGCTTCATCCGTAATTTTTTTAACATAATCATTGTATGAAAAAAAGTAAACACCACATACATTTAAGTAAATACATAACATGCATGAATAGTACATTTTATTATTTCAGACGGTCGCCCTACGGCTTTTGTTTGCTTGCATACAACAAACTCCACTAAAGCGAGAGGAAGAAGAACAAGACATTAATTAAAAATGAACATCCTTCGTAGGGCACGAAGCAATGAACCTAAGAAGCTAATATTTTCGCCGGCATCTCATGAATCTCCATTGCTACACCTTCGTCATTGTTATTTGGAATATTTGCACCATGGTAGGCCGCCAAAGCTTCAAACACGTGTTGTATTTTTTGTAACAATTTCGAGGTAGCGATGGACTGAGCATGGCAATCCGCCCGGTTCGATAGATCCCCGGGTACGCGCCCAACATGCACTACGTACCATGTCATGTTTCCTACACATGTCAATAAATTAAATTGATTTCTAATTTAGACTACAAATTAATGATTTACACAATTTGGTAAACTAAGTTAACTTCCTCATTTTTCTAATCAAAAGAAAATTACATAAACAACTATATTAATATAAACGGCAAAAACATGAAAAAAATGACGAAAATGGGGTGGGAGGAAATTGCCGAACCTTTAATCCCGGTTTGGTTGGGGAACCCGGAGTAAAGGTGGGATTCAGCGATTTTTCGTGGGAAGAAAATGCGTTGAAAATTCGAAGACGGGCGGGGTATTTATAGGAGGGAATATTATTCCCTTCGGAGGCTAGCAACCGGGAGTAAAGCTCGAGCTTTACTCCCGTTAGGAATACCAACCGGGAATAGATCTTTATTCCTGTTGGTATTACCTCGAGCTTTACTCCCGGTTGTAGCCTCCGACCGGGGAGTAGGGTCCCGCGGGGGGGGGTGCGCGGCACACGGCGCTTTACTCCCGGCTGGTAATTAGAACCGGGAGTAAAGATACATTTACTCCCGGTAAATTTCGGCCGGGAGTAAACGCCATTTTGGCCTCGAGACTAAAAACTCGCCCGTAGTAGTGTTTCTTGAAGCTATTGGCATGCAGTACTAGATCCAAAGTATCAATTACTGAAGTTGATGGGATACACTGCTAAACCTAAAAAAACAATTGATTACTGAATCTATTAGGATGAATTACTGAACTTGATCGAGTACTGAATTTGAAGCTGATGGTATGCTATATTACTAAACACTTGAGGGTGAACTTTAAACTACAACTTAACGTGTGAAGAGATAGAATTACTAAAGGAACGCAATGAAATCCTAGAAAAAAAGAAAATACTAAAAGAAGAATTTGGCGCTAGCCACCATGCACTATGGAATATGTATTAGTGATTACTGAGTACATATTTAAAAATCATGTGTTACTAGCAAAAAAACATACATGTTTTAATAATCACATACATGTATTACTGAGCATAAAAATAATGTATTACTGAGGATATATTACTGAGCCTATATTACTGAGCATATATTACTGAGTATATATTACTGAATAAATGTTGATGTATTACGGCTGAGCATATATTACTGAGCATATGTTGATGTATTACACATCATATATTACAGAGTATTACTGAGCATATATTGATGTATTATTGAACACATACATATAATTGTTGAGTGTATATTACTAATCACATACATGTATTATTGAGCACATACATGTATTACTGAACACATCATGGATTACTAAACAAAGAGATTAATTACTGAACGCAATGGATTGACTTCTGAATCAAATCTGATAGATTATTGAATATAATTACTAGAAAAGGCATTCTAAATGTGCAATATCAGTAGTTGAAGAGCTGAACCCCGAAATTGTATACTTTTGAACTCCTAAAAATGAGGATTACTGAACTATAATTTCAGTAGTCGTTAGGACGCCACCACAAGAATTATTGTAACTTAACTTCAGTATTTAGGTATGTTATCAGTAGCTCCATTTAGCCGATACTATAAGCTCAGTAATTGCCAATATCCTCGAGTATTTTTCTTTGAGGACAATGGCTCTAGTAGTTGTAAGTATTTTCATCCGTATATCAACACATATATTGATGAGTGGCTCCCGTATTTGTTTTTTTAGGCTCCAGTAGGCCTTTGTAATGTCATAAGCTTTACTAATCCCTAGTTTTTCTGCTTGCTCGGAGAAAATCAATGCGCCAGCTACAGCATGCTTTTGCTGGGTGCTGAGAGGAAAGTACGGCGTGGATTTGATGCAACCAGTGAGACAAAATTTACTAAACAATTCAATGAAACCTGAACACTGCAGTTGCAACGGAGTATTAAACAATTCAATTCGATCACTACCTAAGCAAAACCAGCGTAGAGCAGAGTCAGCAGACAAACGCGGCTTCCTTGCGCGCCGCCGTTCCGCAAGCTGGCTGCTGGCCACCGACGCACCTGAACACCGGGCGTCAATTCGAACCCAGAGAAGGACGAGGCAGCATGCCACAGTGTGGACGTGAGTAGGCTGCGCCGACTGCAGGTCCTCCTCGCCGATGGCTGCGGGATCGCGGCGCGCGGACGGGATCGGGAACTGCGCGCGCGGGGCGGGATCGAAAGGGGGCGCGCGTGGGACTCTAGGTAGCGGGCCGGCGCGGGAGGGAGATGGTTGGGTTGGGTTGTGTCGGCTGGATCAGTTGGTTGGTTGGTTCATGGGTGTAGAATCTGATTCTACACCTGAGGTGTAGTATAGCACGGAGGTGTATATATATATATATATATATATATATATATATATAGTATTTCTATATGGAACCCGGGTTCCAAATAGATTTGGTACCCAGCCTCCTATTAGCCAAGCAAACCAGCCAGCCCCCTTCGCTTGGGCCTCGGCCCACCCACCCGCACACACTCAGGTTCCTAGGCCCGGCCCAGTTTTAATGTTGAGGCCCGAGCACCGTCAGCTCCCCCACCGCACCCACGATGGCACGATCTTTTCGGTTACCTCGAGCTCATCCGCTCGCTTCCTCCGTACCACCGCCTCCGCCCCCGGCACCGCTCCTGAACCCTTCTCCCCGCCGGTGCCGCTCCTCAACCCACCTCCTTCGCTGGCGCCAGTGGCCTCGGCAGCCTCGCCGGAGCCGGATCCTGCGCAGCCAAGGGCCGTCTCTGCGGATGTAGTGCAACACGGTCCACACGTAGGGTGTCATTCCGGTTGCGGATCCCGTCCACCGGCGGAGCACGAACTGATTCGTCGGCACCTCGTCCTCATCCATGCTACCAGCGTACTGCTCCCCTCCTTAGTCCCGATGGAAGCTGTGGAGATTGAGATCCACGGAGGTTTTCCCGTCTGCTTTTTTGTTCCTTTTTTTATTACTTTCTCGGTGAAGTGTGCAGACTTGGTGACTGTTAATTTGTTTTGATGATTTAGCACCTACCCTCACCGGCCTAGTGATGGATCAGGCGTAGTAGGCCTACGGAGCAGCTGATCCCCATGGTCTGGCTGTATCAACGCCTTCTCCTACGCCCAAAGATGGCATCCAGTCCCCCAGGTTGTCTTCCCCTTTTTGTTTTCTTTGCTTCTCCTGCCTGGACATGGTGTTGACTAGCAGGAGCTGCGCGGGCTAGCAAGTATTGCATTGTACAATGTTTTTATTACAAAATATAATTGTGTTTGTTTCAGTCAAAAAATGAAAGCTCTTTGAGTTGTTGCTTGTGGTTTGCCAATTTGTGATATATATAGAACAGTAGAAGAATCTTGCATCTCAAACCAAAGTTGTATGAAGTAGGGAGCTTGGTATGAAAATCCATATTCATGCTACATGGTTCAGGCTAGGAAATTTGTTATGAAAATCCATAATCATGCTACATGAATCATGGTGTTTTCTTTGGAAATTTTGGAGTTGAGTGTTCACCTGTCGGATGCACAATTTTAGATTATAATTCACATACACCAATTTTGTGCAGCCTGTCATAGCGCTGCATAAGAACATCACCAGTCAGCTGCAAATAATTTTAAAAACTTAACCTGGACTATCTTACAGAGGGCGCGATCACCATCAGACAATTTGTTCGAGAGAGATTAGTTGCAGACTGATAGTAGTAACAACATATGAATACCTGCAATGTTATTTGTTTTAACTGAACCTTTGGCACCTTTTTTTTCTCCATGATTGCACAAAGTTACATTCAGTAGCTGTAGCTGAATCTCAGTTCAGCTGTTCAAACCAAAGGTCTGCACATAGCATGGAACCGAATTAACTTGCAAAACATGGCATCCTAGCCCTAAGAAACAATTGTGCATTTGTATTTCATTGTGTTGCATGGAGAGGCCTGCACAATTCATGCCATCTTTTAATGTGCCCTGCTCTTTGACTCTCTGGCACAACTTAGCTCAGAACTCTGATCTATGACATGAAAAAAACATATACTTTATAACATACAGTAGGTACATTAAAATTCACAAGCACCGGTTCTTGGGGTTTAATCACACTGTGCAATATTTTAGAATGGATGTAAATAGACACTAGCTGAACAAAATTTTAGAAGAGTACACACAGATTTCTTATTTTTGTATGGACCAAAGCAAATCTGCTCCAGTTTCTTTGATACCTTCCTGATGATGTGCACTTTGTGGGGCAACGCATCTTGCAATCCTTCATAATTCAGGGCACTGTGCTGCATAAGTACATCACTAGTCAGCTGCAATTGAAATTTTAAAAACGTTAACTTGCAGCAGCTTATAGAGGGCATGATCACATTTTTCTCTCTGGTTCTACAAATGGTTGTCCTGTAGTGAATTCTGAATTGTTTTCTTATTTTGTATTATTATAAATCTAAACTCAACAAATGTTAGTAAACTCAAGCAAATTGTTTCCATGGCTGTGTCGCAGGTAGCTTGCTATGTTTTTCCTCTCCCTTTTCCCCCATTCCATCGAAAGTGACCGAAAGGCATAATAGTCACGATCCCAAGTTCTAGGATATGATTTATGTTGTTGATCCCTTGTTTTCTGCCCACAACAATTGGTTTTTTGCTTTAGCAGAACACAGGTTAAGTATTCAAGTACTTCTTATCAGACTTTTGGGTACAGAAACTCGTCATAGTTCAGTCTATTTACTTTTGTTTACCTAGCAGCCTATTAGGCAGGCAAACGGCCCAACCTTCGTTCAAGCTGGAGGCTCATTGTCCCGTCCACTCTGTTCAGCCGAGGTCCAGCGGCATCTCAGCTTCTAGCTCCCACATGACCCACACAAATATGTGTTGCTTTGTGGACTTACATCTCATTTTGTTACTTGATCTGTCTATTCGAATAAATAGATTTGATCATATAAATTTGATTGGGCTAGGTAGGACTTTTTTGTTCTTTACAAAAAGTAAGATTTGTGTTTTGACATATGATTTGTACAATAATTCATTTGTCTTTAAACCCAAACCTTTATGAACAAGAATTTATAAATTCCATCTAGTCAGATATATGTATGTTCCTGTGGAAAACATTTTGTTGCTTTATCTATCTGAAGCCGTAATATCTACCTTCAGTAAAAGAATAAAAAAATATTTATTAATTAGATGGAAACTAATCCTCCCACATTCAGTTTCAAAAACCTCAAGAAATTCTTTCACATGGTAGGCCAATTTTATCTGTATTCCATTCTTGTAATGCATGACTAGCCTATATCCACCTCATCGAGTCATCGTAGTTTTGTTTGACCGCAGACAATAACCAGCTTGAAGTTTGCATGTCTGCATGGCTTAAAAGAAATTCGGGTTTTATCCGTCCTTGCGTTAATCTCGTTTTGGCTATGGAGCTTGACATTTCTGTGCAGGATACCAGCAAGACAGGTCAACATAGCCTAATTTATATTTTTGAATTCACATGTGACATTATTTGCATCCATAACCAAAAGTTTTTGTGTTCATACCTATCATTAACTTTAACAATGAAACTAAGTCGATACCTTTTATGATTCATTTAGTCTGTCTCCTACATATCAAGTGGTTGCTTGTGGCCGAGTGCTGCTGATCCTCTTAACAGATGATTACTTGTTGGGAAATTAACTTCTTGCTAAAAATCTGCAGAATTCAGGGAAGTCAAGCCTCATCCTCTTCAAGGCCATCAGCCCTCAAGAAACCTGATGAAAATTTGATTGAAAGCATTGAAAAGAGATTGACTAAGAAACCAATTAGCAGCCTGATCGGCTGCCCTTGCTGCAGCTGAGCCGCTGTTATTCACATAGAGCATCTCTCGATGCATTTTTGTTCACAGTTCACATAGGAGATGGGTGTTGCTTTCAGATGCAATGCAAATTAATCCCCTGATTGCAGGGAACAGATGGCTTTTAGCAATCAGGAGCTCACTCTGTTGCCAAAGGCAGGCACTAGGCATTTGGTCCAACTCACCGGTCTCCACAAGGGGTCTGGCACTGTTTGCAATTATGCATGCTGCTGCCTTCAATTTTAAGGTAGTCATATCCCTGCTCTTTCTTTAACCATTCTTTTTTCTCCTTCGCAACTAGATACGTACTTACATGCCTGTTAACTTGATTATTGGTTTCATTGTGCATTGTAGTTAAATCCTATGCAGAAGAGCTTATGACTATGAGTTGAGAATATGCAATCGATTTTCAACTAAGCAATTAATCTGCTGCAGTCAGGTAACTCCTTACATGAATATGGGATTTATTGTAAATGATGCCTGTCGTGCTTCTGAATCCTCTAAAAATTCTCTTTAATATCCTATTGGAGTAGGTTATGGCAGGTTAACGAGCACCTGGCTCTGCTCTGTATATCATTATGATGTTTATCATTTTACTTCTGAATTCTTGTTGTGTTTATTTCAGCGTTATGTATGTTTCTAAAATAGTTGTCATTCTAAAGGTGAAATATCTATGTTCCTTTTAGCAGCACATCCATATTGATCAGATTATGAACTAGAAAAACCTAGAAAAATATATTGCACATATTTTTTAGCTTGTATTGTCTATTGAATTTATCTCCTTAGACAAGCAATCACTTACCTCATGCATTTTATTTGTGTTTCATTGCTTGTTTTCCAAAAAAAAAAAAACATTGATAGAATGCTTTGGTACTTGATAGAATGTCGGAATGTGCATTTAGAGTTTATTTATTCAACTTTTTTAATCTGTCAACGAAAGTGACTCATGTTATTGTTTGGTCGTGCTTTTGTTTTGACTGGCCTGATGGCCATGAAGATTCAAATTCTGAATGAGAAGGGGTGATGGCCAAGGTGTACACGTGGGTCAAAGCAAAAAAAAAATTCACATACTGAAGGTGACGACCAAGTGGATTAGACGATCGTGGAACTTTATCAAAAAAAAGAAAAAAGGACGGTCATGGAATGAATGGATTGTTTCTTACCAGTGATATTTATCTAGATATTTAAATTCCCACCCGACATTGTTTTTTTTGCCTGTAATGACTTGGGATCATTAAATTATTACTTTGATGCAAAGTCTGAAATTTATGTCATGATGTAATTGTTCACAATATATGTTCTTTGTTGCTGGTTAGAGGAGTTTTTGCTTTCGACTTTCAAACTCATGTAAAAAAAAATTATATTTGGTCACTTTGTGGTTGAAAAATAATTATTCTTGATATAATTGATTTCAAAAACTGCAGTTTATGATAAATTCGTCCCAATCAAATGGCTATTCAAGTCCATTCCTATGGCATGCAAACCCAACACGTATGGATTACTTTGACCAATACAAAATCCGGCCAGTCAATATCTATTATAACGTGTGGTCTACTTTTCTAAAAAAAAACCCAACATGCAACGCGAGTCACACAGACGGAAAAAAAACGGCTTTAGAAACTACAGAGAAAAAAAATATCGGTAAAAAAAATGAAGCGAAACTTCCGAGACAGGACTCATACGTGGCCATTGGTGGTGGTGTGGGGCGGGGCTGCAGTCTCATGCGCAGGCGGCGCGGTGGTGGCACCGGGGTCTGAATGCATTTGGACCCGGGGGGTCCAAATAGTGCTGGCGTATATATATATATATATATATATATATATATATATATATATATATATAGGATAAATTTTTTCTACACGCAGGTGTAGTTACACCCATGTGTATATCTCAATATTTATGGTATATATGACCAGAGCAGAAGAGCATGTGGATGAAGTATATGATCATCTTAGACCATCTATGGTGGTATATCACGTGAAGTATGCATTCATACTTTGAGTATATGGATATACTTTTTATATATATCACGACAGTAGTGATTTTTTATGTAATATATTAAAAAATATGGGTTCCATTGAAATTTTTTCACGTAGTAAGATCTAGAGTATCTTAATATGAGTATCTAAAGTTCTAAATATACTCAAACCAATAAACAAGTATAAACACATACACAATGTGGTTTTTGAATATGGGTGTAACTACACCTAGGTGTATAGAAAGTGCACCCTATATATATATATATATATATATATATATATAGGGTGCACTTTCTATACACCCGGTGTAGTTACACCCATATTCAAAAAACCACATTGTGTATGTGTTTATACTTATTTATTGGTTTGAGTATGTTTAGATACTCATATTAAGATACTCTAGATCTTACTACCTGTAATTTCGTGGAACCTATATTTTTTAGATCTTACTACGCAGCGAAAAATTTCGTGGAACCTATATTTTTAATATATTACATAAAATGCCACTACTGCTGTATACAAAAAAAAAATATCCATATACTAAAAGTATGAATGCATACTTAACGATATACCACCATAGATGGTCTAGTATGATCATATACTTCATCCACATACACTTCGCTCGTCATATATACCATAAATCTTGAGATATACACATGGGTGTAACTACACCTAGGGTGTAGAAAAATATACCCTATATATATATATATATATATATATATATATATATATATATAGGGCTGCGCTAAGTAGTCCCCTGGGTAGTGATTAATAATCACTACCCGAGCCCCCCGTGCGGCAGTCCAACGCGCTGCGCCAGCCCGAGTGAAGCCCTCCTAGACGTGCGTGAGTCCCTCCACTGGTCTGCCCGCGGAGGTTTTTCTATTTTGTTGCTGCCGATTCTTTTTCTATTTTTTTTTGCCTGTTTCCATCCTGTGAGGTCGTGTTTGACTCTTTTTTTTTTGTGATTGCGACAGATTTTTTGGTGTCATGGTTGACACCGATTTTGTTCCTTGCAACGGATTTTCTTGCTGCTGATTTTCTTTTAGCCTGATAGTTTTGAGGATGAGAGAACGTCCAAGAAACATTTATAATTCTATGACTCATAGACCATAAACTTTTTTTTTTCACAGGAATCATTTTTTTTTACAGAAATGTATCATGAAAGATTGCGATACACTTTGCAGTTTGAATACACAGTTTTGTAGCTCTGTATAAGTTATTCCCGAGAATCATTAATATTGGGGTTCGAACAACTCACGCCAAATTACATTACTTTATTCTAGAAAAAAAAAATAATATATCCTGTCTTCTCTCGCCCGTCTCTAATGACCAAACCACCATTTGCATGCCTCACCTGTCAAAAGAAGGGGAACTTCAATGATTAAAAAACAGAGTGCCATGCATAGATATTTGCATATAACATGGAAACAATATGTGGTTTCAAAATGAATGTTTTAGGCTACATATAACTTCTAACTAGCATACATTTCATATCGATGGCGTGGCATGACAGTGCTTACAATTATTTTTACAAGATCATCCAAAAATTATTAAGCCAAATGCCATAGGGCACATGAACCATGGAAGATGTGGATTCAATCATGAGGCAATGCACAAAAAAAGTGATGTGCTAACATCAAGATAACAAGCGAGGTTACACTAATGGCCTTGCTATGTTTTTTACTCCATAAGCTCTGTTTTTCCTGCATACTTGCCTCAGATTAGCTACTACTACAAGTGCACTACCCCATGTACAGGTGATGGGCAAATATGAATTGAACTATTTATTCATGTGATACAAAAACATGCATACAAGGAGCAAAAGATGGAATGCATCTATGATCTCTAATACTCACATCAACATAGGTACCAGAGAAGAAGATACACATGATCTGCTATGCCCTATTGTGCCATCTTCGAGAGCTTAAGGCTCAGTTTAGACAAGTGAGAAGCAAATGACTCATTTTGGACTAAAAATTGCACCTATGCTATCTGAAACATGTTTTTTGCACCTGTATTATCTATGCTCTTGTATTGTAACAAATATCACTAATACCAAATAGTAGACAAAAGACTCTTAATTAATTGAGAATTTTCTAGCCAGCATGGGCAATGTCACAAACATGGAGGGCAACAGAGTATAAACTAAATCAATAAAAAAATTGTGGCCATTGATGAACCTATGCGTAGACACTAGACAGAGAGCAGTGTCATCATGAGATGGCACACAAGAACTAGGCGCCCAAGGAGAAACAACACTCATAATTTACAAGCATCCACAGATTCCACACCACCCATCAGCATCTCATGATTTCCGTTCCAAGGCCACTGTGAGCCAACAATGCAAGAGCAAATCAGCTTGTGCATCTTCCCATTTTGATGAGTAATTAGAAAGAAGAAAAAGGAACTTCCTCAATGCACTGAACTGCATAGATGAATTGTCCGCACTCAATCTTTAGACAGAATGCCCAACGGATTTCAAACCCATAAAATGCAGAATTACCTGACACATGGATCTCAAACCCATAAAATGCAGTGGACTCTCTGTAGAAAAGCAGAACTCGATCGATGAATCCACCACGAGGCATGCTTCGATCATTCAATCCATTTACGCTGGCAAATCAATCACGAGTAGGACGGACGAAGTAAGTAAGCCCTTGCTCTGAAAAGGATGGAGTCAATAGCTAATTCCAGCAAGTAGTTTGTGATGTGGATTTCTCTTTTCTTTCTTTCTTCTTATAAATAACATGACCTCTTTTAAAAAATGTGTCAATAGTCATGCTAAAATGCTTGACATTTGGTCAAAAGATTGGAAATGAATAATATTAAAGTGCCAAAATATATAACAGCAGTGTGCTGATCTGATGCAGACAGCAGGGCAGAAACACCCTTGCATGATATGCAGATATGCAATGAATTGCTCTGCCAAAAATCCAATTGATGAAGATTTGGAATCTAACTAGCACCGAGGCTATATTCTAATTTCGGTTGCCTTCAATCTTTTAAGCATTGTTTCTTTGTCAGGACAAAGGAAAATAAGTGATTTTCGTTGCAAATTGTACCAAGGTGCACGGCCAACTTGGTGGATGAAATTACCAATGCTTTATGGGCAACTGACATGCGAATGAGATAAAAATGATACATCAAGAGAAAAACATTCAAGAAAAACATTAGTGCTTAACATAATGGCATACCTGTACTACCCAATCCACATTCTTTATATCCAAATCTCAAGTGGATATACCAGTTTAGAACTGAACTGAAGTAGCTTCATTGAAATCTGAAACTATGGCTTGCTGTACCACATGTTTCATCTGACCATGCATACATTTCAAAGGAATACCTGGACGAAGTTTCTTAAATAATTCAATAACTTGAGGAAAATATCACAGATATTTACATAAAAAGCAGGTCAGATATATTGGAATTTGGAGTTAATTATCCAAAAAAAATCCTCTCCTTAACAGAAAAATTTCTAAATATAACACCAAGTCTTCAACACTCATTGGCATATACTGAACAGATCCACAAGAAAATACACAAGCAGTAGTAGTCTGGAAGCCATGAAGCACACAGGAAGTAAAGAATTTTATAAAGATCTGTGATGCAAAAAAACACAACTATCTATAATACAGTCAAAGGAACACAGTAATTTGCCAGCTAATCAGAAAACCTGCTGGTGTTCTCAGTTAATTAGCACAGCTGACTAATTGTCAAGATAGCTTCATTTGTGACCATCTTTGGAACTGACAGACATGATAATTGACTAAGAACACCAGCAGGTTTTCCACTATGTGCAAGCATCAAAGGAGCTGGTCTAGCACTGCTGACTAATTGTCAAGCAGCTGTGATCATCTTCTCTACTGAATTTCATCAGAAAAATACCATAGAACATCCACATAGGAAAGCAGGTTCTACGACATCCATGTGAATTTTCCAAGAACAAAACAATATTCTATATTAGTTTATTAAAAAGAAGATACAAAGGACACTATATGTTTCCCCGTCATACCTTATCAAAGACATTATCTCATAACCAAAACTATCAAAACCGAGAATGTTCCACAGCAGAAGCGTACAGAACCTTCAAGTTGAGCATGATCTGTAAGGAATGCACAGTCCATCAACAATGCAACCATAAGGGATTCCAAACAGTAAATATAGAAGATAAATTTGGGGATAGTACAGGTTATTAACGATTTAATAAGGATAAAATTTTTTACTATAGAAAGCATGATCCAACAATAGGAGCACCTCAAAATTATAGCTTTTTGCATGAATGTGTACCATTTTACTAGTTCTCCCCAACAAACAGACATGGTAGGGATCTGTTGATATAAAAGTAATAATTATCCAAAAGTAGACAAAGACCTTAAAGAATGATAGAAGCAGCATGTATAATTTAGCATATAAAGCATAAAATCATTTTCTCCAACACGTTGGTCGGAGTAGCCTGCTAGTCACTCGAGCTGGAAAAGCTTGACGTCAATGAACACCTGCAGCTTCACATTTGACAGCAACTGTTGATCCTGTCTGTTGCTTAATCAATCCAAACTTGCACGACGAGTTGCCTATTCAATCCAAAGTTCCAAACTTGCATGAGGAAACGTTGGTCAAGGGAGGCACCGCGGCCATGGCTCTGGATCTTGACGGAGAGATGAAAGAGCATAAATTTTAAAATATGTTGGTTCTCGACTGAGATAGGGAGGATGAAAGGATGCTATACCTTGTCGATCTGCTCACTCGTCATCCAGCTCGAAAGCCCGTGCGGAGGGAGGGGCTCGCCCAGCCAGACGGCCGGCCAGCCGGCGGCGCCGGGGCAGGGTCCCGCCCGGCCACAGGCCTCGCAGACGAGGCAGCCCACGGGGGCTCGTCTCGGCGAGCAGAGCAGGGCAGCGGCACTTGCTACCTGCACCCGACCGGTGCGTCTTTGAGCACGCTGGGGGGGGTCGGGGAACAGCGCCGGGCGCGATGGGGGCGCAGGTTGTAGATCCGGATGCGCCCGCCGCCCGGGCAAGGGATCCGTGGGAGGCCGCGCTGCCACCGAGGTGGAGAAAAAGGGCGCCGCCGGCCGGGAGCGAGAGTGCGCTGTGGACACCTTCCGCAAGACGGGTAGCCGCGCCATCACCGGGGGAGGACCGCACGCCGCCGTGGGCCGGGTGCTCCGCGCCATCGACGGAAACAAGGTGGGGGCAAGGGTGGTCCGCCGGCTGTCCGGCCCCCACGCTACAGACGCCGTGGACAAAGACGCCGAGGACGGAGGGGAGGGGCGGCTTGGCCGGATCTGATTTGGAGGGGCTCGCCGGCGCCGCCACCGATATGGAGAGGGGTAGGACGAAAGGTGCCGGGCGGAGAGAGGGAAAGAGGAGACCGAAAATAACGCGGTGAGGAACCGTGAAAGAAATCGTGGGGTCGGTGAGGGAGATTCGAGCAGCAGGTGGGTGAATCCCGCGCCGCATGGTGCCGCATGGTGCGCCGGGTCCGAACCCGAGGTGGTAGCGAAGAACCGGGCGTGCACCGCCGGTCGCCGGGGGTTCGATGATTGGGCTGGGAGTGATTATTAATCACTACCCAGGGTAATATATAGAATACCTATATATATATATATATATATATATATATATATATATATATATATATATATATATATATATATATAGACACACACACATATACAGCTATCAATCAATCCATACACATATATATATAAGAAAGACAGGTACTCAAATATATATCATACATATATATACATCGATTCTGTACGTATCTATATATACAAGTTTCACCGATCGATCCATTCGTTCATATCCAATAAAAGTACGAGTTAATTACAAGATTCATACAAAAAGTGCGAGCTATATGTCGACTGGATGAAGGTAGTCCTTAAGCTCTAGCTCGGTGTCCCATCTCCTTAGCGGCGCAAACTCCCCGAAACAGCCCTAACTCACCGTCCACATCCGCCTTCATGAACCACCGGTCTAGAACAAACTTGCGGATGTGCGCTATCAGGCGCTTTGAACCGATTCTCATCGGTTGCCTTTTGTACTATCCCGTACCACTTGTTTCTTGAGTCCTTGAGCTGTCGGTAGCTGGTCTTGTACTTTTTGCAGGCCCGGAGATACTCACAGACGAAGAATCCACACAAGTTTGATCCGTATGGTTGTTTGATGCACCGAACACAATAAACTAGTGTCATTAGTAATATCGAAGCAATAGCTAGGTAGTCGCATACTAAGGCAAATTAGGTTTCATATACATACCGGAAAATCTCGCTGATTTTGAGTCTATTTTCATTGCGCTCCTTACCCATACGGGACCTTCAATCCCAGCAGTCCCGGATCCTTCAAGCACTACTTGTAAGAGCTGTACGAAATGCACTATATTGTCAACGATATATGATATTCGACCCTAGTAATTGAATAAGGAGTTCATTGATCACTTACAATCTCAAGATTTGTTCAAAGTGTCGGTAGCCTTCCGGGTTTGAGCCTCTTAGTGAGTCAAAGATAACGGCCCTCCCGTCCTGAGGAAAGATCATGAAACAAATCCAATGTCCTACGGTTCCCATTCCGTATTGGTAAAGGCGCTAGAATACATCGATACCCCTTTGGCTTGACCTTTTTCATTCTTGATATCACGTCTTGTGCTAATTCCAACTTCTTAGCTTTTGTTTTGCGTATCCCGGATCTTCGTCTTTCCTCGTCCGTCAAGTTCACCAAATCAGGATGGTCCTTTCTTAGATTAAAACCCGATGATCCGTCTCTCATTAATGTGCGATGGAGAGAGGTAAATAATACCATTCTTTAACTTCTACGCTGCATCGGCCATCAACCTACAAGGACATGTGGTTGTGGCATAGGTACCTTTGAAACAAAGAATCTAGATACGGATGCAAGGGACATGTGCAAGTAAAATTACGCTTACATAGCAAACAAGGTGACTTGGGCAACGTCAAGGTCCTGTCGACGGCCAAGTAGTCTCGACATGTCTTTGAAATCAACCAAGAACTGGACATCAATGTGGTAGTGGAAGCACTCCTTACGAAGAAGGACACGAAGCTATGCAATCCACGCTTTTGCTCTATGTGCCATGCATGGAACTTTCTCGAGTCTCCCACTCCTGCGGCATCGATGAGCCGGGCCTTTGGTATCATGAACTTCCCAAACTCGTGCGAGCCGGGGCATTCGTCCGAGACAAACCCGACATAAGGTGGGGATTTTGGCCCGCAAAGCGGCGGTACAAATGTTAGCTAGGGTTGCAAAAAGAAGTAGCTAATAACATATTACAACTCGTTGTTTGAGCCGGGGCATACCTTTCGCACCGAACATCTATTACTTTGGGGGCCTCTTGGGTGACGGGTACTTGTCGGCTCACGACCTCCTCTTCATCGAATGTCGGCTTCTTCGGTGGTGGAGGGCATGTGCTAGGTCCAGCTCCTTTACGCTTCCCCCGGCGCTTTGAGGTGTTGTCCATTGGAGGCCTCGAGTGTAGATGGGTGTCTCGTTCCCTACTCTCTCCTCGGGACTGGCACCGTGTTTTCGCCCGTTGCTTCCCGATTGTCGGCTGCCCCTCATGTGCCGGCTCCTCGGTACCGAGCTCCTTAGGTGCCTTAGGCCGGTAGGCGGTGTCGCGTCCTCGGGGTGCCGGGTCCTTAGGTGGTGCCGTCCTTAGGTGGCGCCGGGTCCTTAGCGGTGGGGTACTTGAATGAGGAGGGCCGTTGCCTCCGCCGTCCCCACCATCTTCATTATCATCGGAAGAATCACCATAGGGGTCCGTGGCGTGCACTCGGGGCGGCTGCTGTCTTCTTTGGTGAACCCGGGCCGGTGAAGTCAATTTCGACATGTTGAGCACAATGTCCACCTTGGGCCACGGTATGTTGTAACACGTAGCGATTCCTAGAGTCTTGACCTCATTATGAGCGGGATACTCCAGGCTCCCGCTTCATTTTTACGGCGTCACGCACCCCCGTGTTGACTTCAAAGACATTACGGAGGGATCTCATGCGCTTCGTACTCTCTGCAAGATCCGGGAGGAAATACCACCCCCCTCGGCCCACTTCTTCTTGCCCAACTTGCCGGCGGTACCAACATTACGCACCGTATCTCTTCGGGTGATATCATCCACGGGTCCTGTCGGTCAACCTGCAGAGGTGCTTCTTTGGGGTGGGCACCGCATACCGGCCATTGCGAAACATCCGGTTCCGGACTTCGACCATCCGGGGGTCGTTGCTCGTGAGAGCCTCTTTGATGGACTAGGTGATCATTTGTTGCAAGGCCTCATCATGGCCTTCCCGTCTCAAACCCTCCTTGTACCTCGCCTCGTGTGATACGAGGCAAAGATCCGACCGCCACGAGCCCACCGTCGCCCAACTCTTCCTGGAGCTCATGCCACGTGACGCGGCCGCGATGCTCGGGGGTTTCCCAAGGCCAACGTCGGCGCATCGTGTCCCCCGACGAATATCGAGGCTCCCAGCTGTTCTTAGCCGCAGATGGCCTCTATGACCTTCTTCTCGACCTCCTTCATCCGGGCTTGGGCCTCGGCTTCTTGGGCTTGTGGCCGTAGAGGAAGTCCCGGGTCCTTTCATCACGACCCTCGTATGGATCCGGCTCCCCCGGCTTCTGTCTTCTTCTTTCTTCGACCCGCCCGCCACGCCGGCTTGTGTCCGGCGTACCCAATATTGCCCATGTGGTGGGGCGGTCGGTTCCGTTCGCTAGCTCGTGAACTTCTCGCTCTTAAGCCTTTGCTTCGGGCGTGTTTAGCCTTTTGCGAGAACTCTTCCCATACTTCTTACGAGATCATGGTGTATTTGGTGAAGGGTAGGCGTCCTTTCTTCAGAAAGTCTACGTTGAGCCTATACTTCAGTTCGAAGCTTCTTCTGCGAGGAAGTAAACATCTTTAAGCGCCACCTTTTTCATATCGGCGCCTTGCGGATACGGAACCGTTTACGCATCTCGCCCCACACCCAGAACTTGTCGATGTCGAGGGGGCGGCTTTCCGGTGTCTTTGATTAGAATGGAGACCTTATCTTTCACGAAACACGAGACTTGAGTCTTTGTACTTCACGGCGACTTTGGGAGGCGAAGCACTCGCCGCCCTGCGGCCCCAACTCTTGAATGACATGGACGCCGGAAGTCTTCTTGTGCCTCCCATGGTCTCCCCTTCTCCGCTTCGGCTTGTCTCCCTTTGCTTTGCCTGAAGAGGTGGCCGTGGACGTAGGGGGGGTTGTTGCTCTGAGGTGCTTGTGGAGGGAGCGGTGGCAGCTTGTTCAGCCTGTAATTCCTTAACCCGACGCTTCTTGCTTTGTGCTTCGTCCCTCGGGTTGAAATTAGGATCATCTTCCTCCTCTGTACATTTCCTTCTACCCTTACACGGGCTATACGAGGCTCCGCTTGGGAACTGGGAAGTACTAGAGCTGCAGGAGCCGGAGCTAGGTGACTCCCATACAAGACCTTGAGGCTGGTCTTGTTCATTCGCCATTTCAAGCTACAAATATATAGTGCATTAGTACTAGTATATCGGAGGAGTAGACAAAAGCGTAATTCAAAATTGCAGAAAGAGAGAAATAAAAAGATTGGCTCGGATATAGCCCCCTTGTGATCACATCGCTTCTAAACTGGTTGCTTTGTACAAGCCGTCCTAGTTTAGCGACTTCCAAGTATAGGGGACATTCAATCATCATAGCCGCTGCCTCAGCCCCAATAAGTTCATGTCATTGCATATATGCCCTTTGCCTCAGCACTAATGGTTCACATCATTGCATATATGTTCAAAACAACAGCCCCCATGCCAAGCTTAAAAATAGTAGTAGAGTTTAAGCATCTTAGGGCAATATTGACATATGAGAAAAAAACAAATGACCCCATGCCAAGTTTCAAAACAGCAATAGTAATTTAATTAAGCATCACAATGGTTTGGTAGTATAAATTAGAGGTAGTCAACAGCCAACAATAATGCCAAGTCATTAGTATAAACAAAGAATAGTAATGTAACATAAATGCAACGCTAAATGCTAGTCATTAGATCCAATAAATCTTCTAGCTTGGTTTGGTAGGGCAAGAATGCCAAGTCTTAAGCAAAATGGTACTACATGAGTTCCTAGCTTCACATACAAATATGGGCCTAGCCTAGCCCGCAACATGAGCATGTCATCCTCTAACTATACTACTAGTTTATACTCCATGCCTCCACTAGGTAAAGGGCAATAAGGATATAGGCAATATGAGTAGGCAACATCAATAACTTGTTAGGCGTTGGATACGTGGAGGCCAGGTAACTTATGAGCTCATTGAAGCTAGTGTCGGACCAGCCATGATGAGACTTCAACATCGGCAAATTCGGGTTAAAACTCAGGCGCCGTGCAACCCTTCGGATTTGTCTTTATAAAGCGGATCAATTCTTTGCTCGCTTCATCTCTTTGAAGTTCTCCAACCATCTCGGGCACCCAAACGTAATGTCATCCTCATCGAGTCGGTTGACCAAATCTTCAAAAAAACCCGACATCCTCGGTCTGCGTCATTGGATTCTCCTCGCTCGCCATTCGCTCCACCACCACCACCGTCATCGCCGCCGCCGTCGGCCGTGCTTTTCGAATAAATCGATGGAATTGGACCGGCTGGTGGACTTCCCCGGTACTTGGATCGGCCGGGGACTTCTGTACTGATCGGATCGACCGGTGGATCGAAGGGTGGAACTTCTTCGCCGTGAAAAGTCCGGACCAAATAGTCATTGACGAAACCATGCATGATTAGGTGAGATCGCACCATGGTGTCGAGAACGCTTTCAGATTCTTGCAAAGGAGCGTAAGGACGGATAATCAAGCTCGTTGAATTATCTCCATTTGTGTCGCTTCGCTCAAGCAACAAACTTCTTCACCTCATCATAGTATTCGTCCTCAACCCTCTTTATCTCATACATCCAGTGGGCTCGGCGCCTCTCCATCCTGTCTCCCTGCTCTTCCAAAAAGCTAAGTGCCGTTACATAGTACTCAAACCGAAAAAAAGAAGAAGTTCCACCATAGATCTAGATCTAGAGAAAGGCAGTTTTTCTCTCTCCTCCATAGATCTAGATCTAGAGGGGGATGAAAAAGAGGAAAGTAAGATGAAAAAAAGACCTTCTGGACCAATTAGTGTCTTTTCCTCCCCAAATCAAAGCCAAAAGTCCTAAATCAAAGATTTTGTCAAAATTTGGGTCAAAACCTCCCCCCAAGTTGGAAGAGGAAGATCCGTGGAGGAAGAAGGGGGGCGGGCACAGGTTTTTTATAGGGATGGCGCTTTTGCGTGGCGGGCGCCCTAATTTGCCCCGCCACGCAAAGTCCCCAGCGCAGGCGTGGCGGGCGCCGCAACGCGCCCGCCACGCAAAATTTTTTGCATGGCGGGCGTTGTAGGCGCCCGCCACGCATAATACAACCTTTCACGTGGCGGGCCTGTTAAGGCGCCCGCCACGTGGGTCTTCCCCCTCGGCGCGCGACCGGCCATTTCAATTCCGTGGCGGGCGAGATTTGTGCCCCGCCACGGAAAAAGAATAGGCCCCGTCAAAAAAATCGAATCGGTACTAGTGATGGAGGGAGTATTATATATATCAGTGTGGTGTGTGATCTTTGACAAAAATAACAGCAATTATCCCTTAACCAACATCGACGTTGGCATTCCTAGAGGATGACGGTGTGTCGTCGCCTGTCTCCCGCAATGCCCGATGCCCTCCTCGCGACATTTTTTGCCACACAAGCCCGGCCTCCATTACAGCGCGGCTGCTCCACTTTCAAAACAACGTTCGACTTCTGCGTGCGCTCGTGCCCCTCGCCCCGGGCGCCGCCGCGCATGCCCGTTGATCCTGCATCATCATGGCGCAACCTTTGAACGAACCACCCATAACCTGGCGCCCCGGCTCCCCGCTCACGGTGGAGGCCCGCGGCCGTCATTTCCTGACTGGTACGGTGGTGGTCGCTCCCTGCGATCTGTGCCACAGTACGGTGGTGGTGCCGCCGTGGCCGTATTCCATGCCGACCTCCAGTGGGCCTGCGATCGACCGCCGACCGGGCAGGGAAGGTGACGCCCATCGCACAATCAATGGCGGTTCCCCTTTGCGGTTTTGGCCCCCCACCCCTTGGATTACTTTGGAAGGGTCAAGTCATGTCCGCCCCGTGAGAGGAGCGCAGTTGATGGGTATGTCACCGGCTCGATTGAAGCCCCTATGCCAATGATCCCCAAAGGCGGAACAAAGGCGACCAAAAGAGGTCCCTAATCCTACGCACGATGAGTGGGTTGTACAAAAGGACCAAAGGGGTCCCCACTCCCCGCTTGATGAATTAGGGGTTCTACATCCACCACCAACATGTCAACATGCTTATGGTGCTAAGTATTTATCGCCTAAATCCACCACCAACATGTCAACATGCTTATGGTGCTAAGAATTTATCAGCTAAACCAAATTTTCATGCCACATAAAGCATATTGAAATTGATATCATTTTGTGAGAGAACAAGTTGTAGGTAAACAACTTGATACTCGGTTCATAAGGTCTGGAGATCAAATCGCAGATGGACTTAGAAAGGCATTATCTCGCACGAAACATGGAAGCCTTCTGTGGCAATCTCAACCTTGTAGCTAGTTGACATTGGTGAGGGGTGGTGTCATCATCCGATATACTTTGTCTCCGTCCATAAAAGAATGCAATTCTCTTTTTTTTTAATGTCAAACAATTGAACTTTGATTAAATTTAGGTAATTGATACAAAATAAGTACCATTAGATTAGTTATAGAATATATTTTTTATATTGAACTTATTTGAAGATATAAATATTAATAGTATTTCCTATAAACTTGGTCAAACCTAAGTTTGACTATCACGAATATATACATTATATTCTTTTTGTGGTCGGTGGGTATATGATAACTTTGGTATCTTTATGGCCGTGTTTGGTTCGCGGGTTGGTGTGGGTTGGTGCGGGTTCGACCCAACCGACCCGTGTTTGGATGAAAAGTGAAGGGGGTTGGGTTCACCCCGATAGGGAATATACCCTCCGGATGTGGGTCAAACGAATTCCTCCGAAACAATGGACCACGCCCGACCCACATCATCCCCCGGGCGCTATCCTCACCCGCCAAGCACCTACTCGGCCCGCCGCTCACCCTCCTCGCACGCTCAACCCTCCTCGTTGCGGCCCAGCGACACGCTAGGGGCCGGCCGCGGTCCGCCCGCCGCCGCCCCCGCCCCCGGCGGTGGCGAGCCTCCTCGATCCGGCGGCCGAGGCTCCCAGTCCCATGGCCGAGCCTCAAGATCTCTAGATTGGTTTTGGCTAATTGATGACATCCTAGGACTAATCTCTCTATGCTAAGTGTTTGTTTTAGTTGGAGATTGGTCAAGCCAAGGTTGGTGCATGCTGGTCATGGTAGATGGGTCGAGGTGATCCAAATGATGATCAAGTGCACAACTTGGAGTGGTTCGTGGATCAAAATGGGCTCAAGGCAAAGGTATATCCATAGGGCCATTTTGATTTTGCACTCAAGACACCATAGAGGGTGTGAGTGATTTAGGATCGATAAGCCGTACTATAAAAAGGGGAAAACTATCGCACATATCGGTCCTCATGTGCCTCTAGGTTCAAAATCATTTGCATGCATTCTAACCTAGAGAGCTAACCCAATCTTCGAAATTGATTGTGAAAATGCTAACACACGAGCACATGGTGATGTACACGTGGTGGTGCTGGCACATTTGCGAAGGCGGTGGTGTTTGCAGGGGTTGAGATGGGTTTGGGTACCGCTCACCCTCCCGCCGAGCTTGCGAGGCGGGATTCGACGCTTTTGAGAAAATGAAACGTCTATTTTCTATTACGCCGGATGCATCGTGGTGGTGAAAACATGCTATTCCTCGTGCTCAAGTTGGTATACTTGTCGGGTAGCATGTCGAAGCAAAGGCGACGGAGGAACGACGACTTTTCGAGAAACGCCCGACCGGACCTGCGACCGACGCATGACCGACGCGCGGGGGTTCTGACCGGGCGTCCGGGTCGGGTGAGTCCGTCGGGTTCCGAGAGCTTGTTTTTCAAGGTCGATTTCGTGGGCCCGACCGGACGCTGGTTTTTGTGAGTCCGGTCTCTCTGACCGGACGCACTCCCCTGGGTGTCAGCAGTGGGCCAGCGGGCTTGGCGGTTCTGACCGGAAGCTTCGACCGGACTCATGGACGGGTCCGGTCGGTGCGTCCGGTCGGCCCGCAGGAAATGAGGTTTTCCTCCCAACGGCTCCATTTCGTGATGGGGGCTATATATATGTGTTTGGCCGGCTTTGTGAGGTCTCTTGGTCATTTGAAATCATTCCTAACACCTCTAGAGCTGAGCAAACTTCCTCCTCCTCACTTCCTTTGCTTGTGAGCATCATTCTAGTGAGTTGAGGTGATTCAAGTGCACTTTGCTTTGATCTTTGCATCTAGTGGCACTTGGGGGATCGTTGTGAGCCGGTGGCTTTCTTGTTGCTTTGGAGAGCACCACTCCTAGCCCGGCTTGGTGATTGGTGGAGGTGTTGGCAAGAGAAGGAGATTGTTCTTGGCCACCTCCGATTGATTTGTGAGAGGACCGTGCATCCTCGTCGGGACGACAAATTGCAAGTAATACATTGCTCGTGTCTCGGGTACCTCTCATTTGCATTGGGTGCCAGTAGCCTAAAGGCACTTGGCTAGGAGTGAGCTCCACCTTGCCCCCACACGTGAGAAGGTCGGACTGCGGAGACTAGCTTGAGGGTGCTCAAGTGAACTTCGGGTTAAATCTCGTGTCTCCACTTTGTGTGATTGTTGTCTCTTGGTGATTGGCTTCAATTCGGTTATCTCATCGTATCATCCTTGGTGATTGGATTGACTAGCCTCGACATTGTGGTATATCTCTTCTACACTCTTGCATTACCTTCATATATATATTGTGCTTGTGTAGTTTGAGTAGACTTGCTTAGTTTGCTAGAGTAATTAGCTTGTTCACCTAGTGGTAAAGTAGAGACTTAGCCTTTTGTGTGAATTAGAGACTATAGCAACTAGAATTGTCAATAGGAGGCTTGCCGACAAGTAGAGAAACTAGAGCAAACACTTATATCGCCATTTGTTATTCTAACAAGTTTGTCTAGTGTTTTGTAGAAATTTTTATTAGGCTATTCACCCCCTCTAGCCATTTAGGACCTTTCAGCCTCCGGGGCCGGGCGGCGGCCGAGCCTCCCTGGATCCGGCTGGGCGCGAGGCGCCTGAGGCCCCAGCCCGCTCACCCTCCCTCGCTCCGTCCCGGTAAACCGTCGTCCCTCCCTCGCCATTCTCCTTCCTCCGAGTTGCTCCAACGCCGCCTTTGCGCAACCTCAATGGCACGGTCCTCCTTCTCCTCTAGCCGGTTCCCCCTGCTACTGCTTTCCCTGCACAGAAGGCCTTCACGGTCGGCCATCTCGTCTTGTGCAGTCAGGGTAAGAAACCCTAGCTGAACTCATCTCTGTATTTGTTGGTAGAAAAATTACAAGTCATGTTTCATCTTGTGTTTTGTGAACAAAAATATTTCATCTTGTGTGGTCTAGACATTTTTATAGAACCAATGTCATGACTTCATTATTATTTGTTTAAGAATCAATCTTCTATTGTAGATGGATAAGAGGACGAAGATTGTAACTTTTCTTTCGCTGCCGCACACATTTTATTGTCCATGATGGCCTTGATTATTCGGACTAGAAAACGCAAGCGTGGTGCAAGAAGGATTGGTATTACCTATGGGCCTATGGTGGAAAAGGGATAGGATTAGACTAGAATATCTAAACAATAAAATTTGGAGGGATGATACAACTTGTCTCAACATGTTAAGACTTAACAGAGACAAGTACTTCCGGTTTTGCTAACTTTTTAGAGATCGGGTTTCTTTGGAAGATACTATCCACCGTGTGTTGAGGAACAAATGGGTATGTTTCTAAACACCGTGGGACATAACCTTAGGAATAGGTTAGTTGGAACTAATTTTGATAGATCGGGAGAAACAGTGAGCCGCTACTTCAACAAAGTATTGCGTGCTATTGGTGAGCTAAGAGGGGAACTAATCGTGCCCCCGCCTATGGAGACACCAAGCAAAATTGCGAGGAAGCTCTAGATGGGATCCTTACTTTAAGGTGTGAGGCTTATAATTGTTTTGTTCTTTAGAGATTTGTATTCATATGGTCCCTAATATTTACTTGTTGAACAATAGGATTGTATTGGAATAATTGATGGTACACATGTGAGAGCAACTGTACCTAAGGATATTGAAGATGCCTTTCGTTGTGGTAGGAAAACATTTGCCACACAAAATGTAATGGCAAAATAGATTTTGATCTACGATTCACCTATGTCTTGGCCGGTTGGGAGGGGGACCGCACATGATGCTCTAGTGTTATGAGATGCTTTAGAACGTGAGAATGGCCTTCGTGTTCCACAAGGTAATAGATTAGCACCCTCTCAACTAGTCCATACAAATTTTTGTATATAGACATGTGACCAATCTGTCCATCAAATGATAGGAAAATTGTACCTAGTTGATGCTTTGGATATGGAGCCAAACCCAGGATTTTTGCCCCCCTTTTAGTGGTGTTCGATATCACTTGAAAGAGTGGGGAGATAATCCGTGCAAAATGAGAAGGAATTATTCAACCATCGGCACAAATCTCTTCGTGTGACAAAGGGAACGTGCTTTTGGGTTCCTAAAGCGAAGATTCAAAATTCTTGATGATGCTATCCCATTCTTCCCTTTTCCAACTCAAGTAGATATTGTTTGTGCTTGCGCATCATTCACAATTGGGTCATACAAGATGGGCTTGATGAAATTTTTGAAGAGGACATTCCTTTGCCTAGCATTAACCATGCTACAACACGCATTGGCCAAGCAAATGAACATGCTTTGCTATGGTCAATTTCGTGCAACAAATGTAGCTAGCGATCAAATGTGGGCGCACCGCAAAATAACAATGTTAATTAATTTGTGTCTAAAGTCATTTGTAAGATTAAATTTGTCTTGAGAACCATTTGTAAGGATATATTTGTGGCTGAGTTCTATGTCATATTTGTAATGTCACATTTCATTGTTGTAATCCATTTGTAAGGACGTATTTGTGGTTGAGTTCCATTTTTATTGAGATATTTGTATGAAGTTCTATGTTTATTGAAATATTTGTGGCTGAGTTCTATTTGTAATGTCACATTTCATTGTCTGTATTCTATTTGTGAGGATATATTTGTGGCCGAGTACAAAAAGTTTGGTTGACATTACATTAATTTTTGTATGTATGGCGTGCAATGGTGGATACAAATGAGGGATTTGGTGGAACTAACGGCCATGCTACATGGACATCAAAGCAATGTCTGCGCTTTCATGCTTAGTCACTTGTCCGATGTGGTGGCTACCGGTATGAAGACATCAAAGGGATTCAAGAAAGTTTTTTACAATGGTTGTGCTAGGGCTCTAAATGAGAAGTTCAATATTGCTCGCACCGTGATCAAGTCAAGAATCATTTGAAGACATAGCAAAAGAAGTGGGCAAAGATAATTAAACTCAAAAAAGTTGAGTGGTGCAATCGCTTGATGAAGATAATCGCATGATCACGCTTGATGATGAGCACTATAATGGCCATGTCAAGATAAAGTTGATGCTCACTTATCTTATAATTGGACTCTAGTATTTCATATTTTGACTACAAGTTGCTCGCTGAATTCTTATAATTAGATCGTATCATTTCATATTTTTGACTACAATCTATCCTATATTCTAGGATCATAAGTCCGATGTTGAATTCTTAAACAAGCCCATCATGCACTATAAAGAGATGGAGGCAATATTTGGCAATAGCATGGCTACGAGAAACTTTGCAAAGGACTCAAATGCATCTCCGGGTAGAACAGATGATGAGGCCGATAGCCAAGATGAGGAGGAAGAGGTTACTAGAGTAGACCATCAAGGGGCGACATCATCGCCTAGTAGACCATCACCGCCGCTAGACCAAAGAAGAAGGCCAAGGTTATTGACCTTGAGGAAGAGGGACTGATTTACGTATTCAAAAACGTAGGTGAGAACATTGCTTGAAGCTATAAGAAGTGCCGCCAAACCCGTAAAAATGAGGTGCCGCACAATCTATTTCGGATCCTAAATACCTTTTCTCGGTTTCGATTCAATTCTGCGATATCGCATACCATCTTCATTTGTGTTCCAATCCTCGTTATTGCTAGATCTTTCAGAAACCTCCCATATGAGAACCAGCTTCATTGGTTTACAATGTTCATCGCTGACAAGTTTCTGGAGTGTAGGGTGATGTTGGACAAGTGGCATGTTTCTTTTGGTACTTGTGTAATGCCTTGAACTTATATCATGTGAGGCTGAACTTTTATGTAATGCCTTGAACTAATGTTATGTAAGGCTTGAAGTTATGTAATGCCTAATTAAGGCTTGAACTTGATGTGTAAGACTATCTAATTATTATTATGACTTTGGTTAACTCAAGTGAATCAGTGCATGCAATTTTGTATAACATGTGATTTCATATTATTTTCCTCGTCATGGATATGCTTTGAACTTCATTAGAATTGAAGATATTTGCAGGTGTGTGGGTAACCTCACCGAGAGGTGATCATATTCTTTGCCAACCCACAACCCTTAAACCAAAAACAAGGAATGGAACCACTCCAACCCAATATATCCTCCAACCAAACACAAAACTGGGTTGGGACCCATCCCTCAGAACCAAACAAGAGATGGGTTCACTCCAACCCAGATAAGTGGGATAGACCCAACCCATTCCATTTGGTTCCCAAACCAAACACAGCCTATGACTGACGATGCTGAGTCATTTTTTGTGCCTTTTGTCAAATCATCCCCACACACACCATCCCGGCCGTTGACGTGTGCCGGGCTGCGACTTTTTGCAGCTGTGGATTGGCTGTAGTAGGCTTTGGCACCGTACGTGTCCAGCAGCAGCGGGCCCAACTCTTTGCGATAAATGTCAGCAGGGCTGTGTTTAGAGCACCAATTTCTCTCTAAAATTTCCTGCATTCTTATCACATCGAGTAAATAAATGTACCAAAAGACGTATGCCCGAGTATGAAAATGTAGGTAAACAAAAACTAATTGCACAGTTTAGATGTATATTGCGAGACGATTTTTTTGAACCTAGTTACGCCATGGTAGGATAATATTTACCACAAACAAACGAAACGCGTGCTACAGTGCTTTTTCAGTTTGGGAACAGTGTTCTTCAGGCTAAAATCCGACCAAAATTGGTGCTCTAAGCACACCATGTCTGCTGACATTTCTTGTCAGTTCTTGCTCCTTGTTTGCACTATTGCTGGACACCTAATTCAATGTGCAATAGCCAATAAAGTACTGCTGCTGCTTGCTGGCCATGGCGTTGCAATACTGGTACAGTGCTTTTGAATTTCTCAGAGTGGTGTGCGCGCGCGCGCCTGTATATATATATATAGAGAGAGAGGAAGCCTACGGTCCTGTTTGGATCTGCTCCAGCTGTAGATGTTTGGCTTGGGTCCACCGGCTAATTGGAAACCTTGGACCATGCATGCTACCTCTCGTCAATTTCACTTCTGTGTGTCTGGTTCACGAGAGCCAAGTTCACGGACAATGAGAGAGGGAGTTAAGTCCCTTGCAGCCGGGTCCGAAATAGTGACGTGGCGCACTGCCATGGGTTGCTGTGACGTGGATGGCCTGGTGCTTTTGGCCGTACGTGACCGAGCACGAGCATCAGAGAACAAGTGCTTAGGTTACATTGATTTCTACAGCATTAACGGTAGTAACCTACGGGTCGATCGGGCCAGGCCGGTGAATTTTTCTGGCATGCTCTGGCAAAGCTGATGCACTTGACTACATGCTTCGATCTCTCTCTCTATCTCCACCCCCCCCTATACAAGCCAGCATTTCTTTCCCCTTGGATTCACTGCGAAGCAACCAACTTGACAGTTATAATGGAGGCAAATGCTAGTACTATGCAACAGTTACTACCAATGGAACCGAGAGGTAACACGTTCAAACCAATGGTAAATCAGAGCCTAGTCCTTTCTCCAGCAACTCATCTATATGGCGTCCCATGTTAGAAATTTAGGCACTTTCCAATAAATTTTGATTCCGAAATATTTTAGGTAAAACATGAAGTTCTTTTAGTGATCTTGTCATAGCAAAATAGTGTACATGTTCATGATTAAAACACCATTTAACATGAACTGAAACCGAGAGAGAGCTTAGGGCGTACCCAGATACGGAGCCAGTGCCAGAGGCACCGGATGCGTCGTTCCCCAACGGACTAGACATGCTAGTTGATTGAGCTTGCTCGGTGTAGTCGATCTAACTCGATGTCGTGGCGAGTCGGTGCAAAGCAGTCACCGAACGGCTTTCGGACGTAGTAGGACACGCGGCGAAGCAGTCGCGTTGTACGCCCCCCCAAAACCTCCGACGCCCGCCTATCCCGAAAGGGATCTCAAAGGGGCGTGGTTTTCGAGGCTCGCTCTCGCTTCGTATGTCGCTAGCTCGCGATAGGAATGCGAAAACGCAGCAGCAGGAGGAGGAGTTTGTGATGAGGTTTTGAGGAGTGTTTTTGTATCCCTCATACAAGAAGGAGGGGCCATCTATTTATAGATGGAGATGATCCCTTGACAAACACAAGTTGGCCTTTTCCTTGATGGTTATGGTTAAGTAAGTTTCTTGCTTACTAAGTTACTTGATCAACAAGTAAGTTACTAGGTACACAAGCAAGTCCTTACTTAACACTCAAGTAATCCAACTTGGGTCATATGTCATGTCTTCATTTGATGAAGGAAACATACCCCTAGTTGGTTCCGAAACCCTCCAATTAAGGGTGTAAAGTTCAACTCAAACTCCTCAATTAAGTTCAAGTACAATTTGAACTTCTCAACCGAGGTCAAGTTCAATTCGAACTTCTCAACCAAAAGTTCAATTTGAACTTCTCAACCGAGGTCAAGTTCAATTCGAACTTTTCGACCAAGTCCAATTTGAATTTGCCATACAAGTTCAATTTGAATTCCTCTCAATACCTTAGCATTTAAAATGTGCCTTTGTAATATTATTTGATTTAATTGAATTATCATGAGCCTAGCCCAATTAAATCCAACAATCCCCACCAAATATTTCAAGGCACACAAGAAATGCTCTCAAATCCACCGCTGTTTTGATATACCAGTGTTTCGATGGAGACTGTTAAGTTGAACATCCATCTAGAGTTAAGGCTACACTTATTTACAACTGACCAATGGACTATGCCTTGAATTGACAGTTTTGTGCAAATAAGCTTGACCAAAGCCCTTTACTGATACAAGGCTGCAAATGCATCCCTGCTGTTTTGGAGCATATAAGTCATACTCCAGGCCTTTCGTGAGTTTCTAGAGATCACCCAATCTCATAGACTATGACTAATAGTCGACTCATATAGGTGTGTTCCTTAAAGATGTTCTCAGGGATAACATCTTTGCTTCAAAAGAAGCCACTCGGCTCACATTAAGGTATAAAACCAATCTACCATACAGATAAGAAGAGAAATGCATCTCATTGGAATGAGCCTTTTCCAAAGGTTCTCTTCTCACGATCAATCTATAGTTTGTTTCACCATCCTACTTCACGGGATCTCCGATCACATAGAACAAAAGTTACCACTACGTAATGACTCATGTGGGTCTCAAGCCCAATTCCATAGATGCATTGTCTATCACATTACGTGAAAGACCCTTTTGTGAATTGATCCGCCAGGTTTTTAGCCGTTTGGACATACTCCAAGGCTATCACTCGAGTTTCTCATTTTTCTGACAGACTTTAGCCGCCGTTTGACATGCCTTGATGACTTCATGTTGTCCTTGAATCGCTTTACCTTGATAATCACTTTGTTTGATTATCACGGTTCATTAGGATAGCGGTATCGGTTTTTCAACTACTGGCAAATCCATTAGAGTTCACGGCCATTCAAATCAATAGTGGCCGTATCTAATGCCGTGAGTTCTGCTTCCATAGTTGACCTCGTTAAGATGGTCTCGCTTGCAAGACTTCCAGAAAACAAATACCACCTCCAAGTGTAAACACATATCCACTCGTGGCTTTTATCTCATCAGCATCGAGATCCAATTTGAATCACTATAACCTTCAAGTACCATTGGATACCCTAAGTATAGTGAATCCTATAGCTCATGGTGCCTTTTAGATAGCGCATTACTCTCTCAAGAGCACACCAATGTTCATCTCCCGGATTTGAAACGAATCCGGCTTAGTTTGCTTACAAAGAAACGAGATGTCGCCTCTGAAAGCACTAGCTAAATACATCAAAGAGCCAATAATCTGAGAGTATCTCAGTGATCTTTCATTATCCTTTTGTTCTTCCAGAATCACACTAGCATCATAAGGTGTTGGAGCAGGTTTGCGCTTACTATACCCAAAGCGACTTAGAACCTTTTTCCACATAGTGGGATTGCAAAAAGTGTAACCCCACCATCACCTTCTCTTACTAGTTTTATGTTTAGGATCCTCTCCCAAATCTTTCATCTCAAAATTTTGAGACAAAAATTTCTTGACTTCCTTAATCACATTAAGGTTTGTCCCAAAAATCAGTATGTCATCAACATACAAGCACAAGATCACTCCTTCTCCCCACCATAGCGATAGTACACACACTTGTCACTTTCGTTCGCAACAAAGCCAAAGATGTCAAAGTTCTATCGAACTTCTCATGCCATTGCTTAGGTACTTGCTTGAGGCCATACAAAGATTTTAATAATTTACACACCATTCCTTCTTGACCTTTTGCTACCAAGGACGGTCACTAATCGACATATTTTTCCCGTCAACTTACTACCATAAAGGAGTAAAACTATACCTTTTTATACTCATATGCATTTATCACTAATAAATTCCACTTGTAGTGTCTAGTATTTTATTTTGCAGATTTATAATAAAAGCAAGTGGAAAATCGACCAAAGTACGCCATCCTGAAAGCGCATTCTTGCAAAACTCAAGCCCAGGAGCAAATCGACCCAAAACATCAAAATCGGGCGAGCCAAGCCCGGCCCACAACTTTTCAGACGGAAGACGACACCCCACCGAGACCCGGCCGGCCGAGCCCAGGGGGATGCGCTTCCACCTGGTGCGGCCGCACCCTCCCCGAGGCGGTTTCGCCCCCGACCTCGGGGAGGCGGTTCGTGCACCTCGCCAAATGGGGATTCCCGCCCTTGGTTGGTCGGTTTGCTCAGATTAGGAAGGTTTACCAGTCGGTTTTGGTGTAAATTAGCACTTAGGCCCCTCCTCCAAGTGTATAAGTAGGCCCCCTCTCCCTCTCTCAACACACACCACTTGAGTCCAACAAACCAGCAATCTCTCTCTCTACCACCTCTACCTCTCTCTCTTCTTCTACTTCTTCTTTCTTCTTCTTCTTTCTTCTTCTTCTTAGTTCTTGGTTAGCACTGAGTAGAAGAGCTACAAGGGAGGGCTTGTCTCCTAGAAGAAAGTGCTTTGGTAATACATCTTCTCTATGGAGCATTCTTCTATTTGCAAGTCTTATATCTATGTTCTTGGCCTAACTTATGAACTAGAGTATAGTCTTGTTCATGTTCTTGTGTTGGTATATGAACTAGCATATAGTTTACATATCATAATCTTGACATGTTCATTACATTTCTTCATCGATCATCATATGCCTAACTTGATTAGAGGTGGGATAACGGTTCGTTGTTCCTTCGGGTTTGCTCTTGTTCTAGTCCGTCCATTCGACGAGTGGGGATCCCGGGGGACAAGAGTAGTGCTTTCGATATGCGGGCATGGTGCCCGGGTATTACGACACCTGCGGATATGAGTGCACGCCACGGTTGAGGGGGTAGGCGGCTTGGTCGTGACAAGCCTTGACCGCCCTTGAAATCCCCCACGTTCGTGTGTCTTTGTAGGAGTTCAAATGCTTCCTTTTCGGGCCGTATGGTCCTCGGGAGTCTCCCCGTTATCCTAGACCTAACCATGATTAAATCGGTTTGCATATGATCCTAACTATTCATTTGTATGGCCATGACTAGATACATCGTAATTACTCCATTAGGTTATTCATTTATTCTTTATCTATTTTCTTTATCCTTTTTCTTTGGTGGATTCTTAAGTGTGTGTCACACTATCCATAAACCGTTATTGCTTACCCCCTCAAGTATGAACAATTTGGTCTAAGCAAACACATGTTCCTCTATTCGGATGCCATGCTAGTTTATTAATCACATGCCTTCCTTTGGGAAAATATAAATAACGATACCTGAATACTTCCGGGTGAAATGCTACAATGATAGATCCGCGGCGCTTTGCGGATGAAACATCTAAGATGGCAAGATCTATCCCGTTGACAATCCCTTCCTGATCACCGACATGGTGGTTTTACTCGGGAATGTCGGCGGCGCATTTCTGGCGCTTTTATTGGGGATGGGTTTTATACCGCTTTCCTTTGATTGCGCTAAGAAATGCCAACGACTACAAACCCATCCTACCGATCCATATAGATCTCCTCCTCCAACTCTCCATTTAGGAAAGCTGTCTTAACGTCCATCGATGAAATCGAGAAGACCATGAGAGGCTGCCAAGGAGAGTAGCACTCGAATTGTGGTCAATCGAAAGCAACTGGTGAATAAGTGTCGAAGAAATCTTCTCCTTCTTTTTTTGGGTGTAACCCTTGGCCACAAGCCTTGCCTTGTATTTTTCAATAGTACCATCAGGCCTAAGCTTTTTCTTGAACACCCACTTGCACCCTACAGGTTTGCACCCATAGGGACGATCTACAACTTCCCAGGTACCATTAGACATAATAGAATCCATCTCACTCCTTTATTGCTTCCTTCCAATAGTCGAAAGATCGGAGAGATGAATATGCCTCCTTAATGGTTTTGGGTGTGTCATCCACGAGATATACAATGAAATCATCACCAAAAAGACTTTGCGGTCCTTTGTCTCTTGCTCTTTCTAGGAGCTTCATTGTTGTTCTCCTCGGGACTTTTCCACAAGTATGGGTTCATTGTGTTTTATCGGCATGGTAGGGATATCATCCTTGATAAACCCTTGCCTAGATGAACTTGTTTCATCTTTCATGGGAAAAATATTCTCAAAAATGTAGCATCTCTAGATTCTATTATTGTACCAACATGCATATCGGGTACCCCCAGTTTATTATCAAAAATCTATAACCAATACTGTGTGCAAAGATAACCCGTAAAAAGACACAATCAATGGTTTTAGGTCCAAGCTTACGTTTCTTGGTTATTGGCACATTAACCTTCGCCAAACAACCCCAAGTTCGTAAGTAAGAAAGTGTAAGCTTTTTCTTCTCCCATTCCTCGAATGGTGTTGTCTCTTTATTCTTTGTAGGAACACGATTTAGGACATGACACGCAGTCAATATTGCCTCACCCCACCATTCCTTGGAAAGTCCCATTTGTATCTAACATGGCGTTAACCAAATCGGTTAGAGTACGGTTCTTTATTTCGCAACCCCATTTGATTGAGGTGAATAGGGAGGCGTCCTCTCATGAATTATACCATGTTCCTCGCAGAATGAAGTAAAATCATTTGAGAAGTACTCGCCACCACGATCTGACCTAACATGTTTGATCTTTCTCTCAAGTTGGTTTTCTACTTCAGCTTTATAAATTTTGAAATAATGCAATGCTTCATCTTTTGGCTTCAACAAGTAGATGTAACAAAATCTAGTGCAATCATCAATCAAAGTCATAAAATATCTTTTACCTCCTTTAGTCAATTCACCATTCATTTCACACAAATCGAATGAATTAGTTCTAATGGTGCCAAGTCTCTCACCTCAAGACCTTATGAGGCTTGCGTGGTTGTTTTGATTCAACACATACATGGCATTTAGAACCTTTGACTAAGGAAAATTTCGGAATTAAATTCAAACCAGCTAACCGCATCATACAACCAAAGTTGATGTGACAAAGCCTCGAATGCCAAACATTGGGTTCATCAACATTAAGCACATGGTTCACAACATTATTACATCCGTCAGACAAAGACAAACGAAACAAGCCTCCACAATCATAACCTTTTCCAACAAAAGTCCCAAATTTAGACAATACACATTTATTGGATTCAAAGACTAATTTAAAACCATCTCTACACAAAGAGAGAGCGGCCGACAAGATTCTTCTTGATGGAGGGTACATGTTGCACGCTTCTTCAACCGTCTTGTCTTTCCCTGGTAAACTTCAGATCGACCGCGCCACTCGAGAACATGCGCATGTGAACCGTTCCCCATCAACAAGGAGCAGGTCCCTCCTACCGATAAGAAGAGAATAAGGAAACATCAGCACATACATGAGTATTAGCCCTGGTGTCAACCCACCATTATTCTCGTGAATGACAGACCGAAAGAACCGTAGGTAATAGATTACCGTACCTCAATGTTCCACCAGTCTCGCTAATAACTATGTTGGCGGGTTTCTTGTCCTTACGGTCCCCGCACTTACCAAAGAAAGTGATCCGGACCGTTACGCACGTAGCAGATTTCCTTTCTTTTCCTTCTTGAATTTTTTTTTTGATTAGTCTTTGTTTGGTTCTCAAGGGTGGTTTGTTCTTCTTCTTCTTCTTGTGGGAGGTATTGAAGTTATTCTTCTGCACCAAATTTGCGCTTTTGAAGTCCCAACAACTTTTACCGCATGTGTCTTTTGCCTCGCTTTCTCCTCAACATCAAGAGTCCCAATGAGACCGACAACGCCGAACTCCTCGCCTCTTATGCTTTAGAGAAGTGGCAAAATCCCTCCAAGAAGGTGGCGACTTTGCAATAATGCCTCTTACCACAAACTTATCAGGCAACACACATGGAAATTGTTCAAGTTCCTTAGCCAGTGCCTAAATGTCATGGGCCTGTTCTACTATAGAACGGTCTTCAAGCATCTTGTAGTCATAGAACTGTTCCATGATATACAACTCACTACCAAAGATCGTAAACACCAAACTTTGCCTCAAGTGCATCCCACAACTCCTTGCCGGATGGTAGCGACAAATAGAAATCCACAAGATTTTCAAAGCAAGAACACTTATGATAGCGCCTCGAAAACAAGGTTATCACCGCTAGGAACATTCTCTCTTCCTCTGAAGTGAGCGGTCCCATAGGCTTTCCGTTTGCGACATGCATAATGTTCATAGCTGTCAACCACAAAATGACTCTAACGCGCCATCGTTTGTAATTGGAACCATCAAAAGGATTTGGCTTGATTGATGCAAAGAAAAACCAGTGACAGAAAAATTGCCTATCGTTTTTGGATTGTTAGAAATTTAGGCACTTTCAATAAATTTTGATTCCGAAATATTTTAGGTAAAACATGAAGTTCTTTAGTGATCTTGTCATAGCAAAGTAAAGTGTACATGTTCATGATTAAAACACCATTTAACATGAATCAAAACCAGAGAGCTTAGGGCGTACCCAGATCACGGAGCCAGTGCCAGAGGCACCGGATCGCCGTTCCCAACGGGACTAGACATGCTAGTTGATTGAGCTTGCTCGGTGTAGTCGATCTAACTCGATGCCGTGGCGAGTCGGTGCAGTGCAGTCACTCGAACGGCTTTCTGGACGTAGTAGGACACGGGCGAGCAGTCGCGTTGTACGCTCCCCAAAAACCTGATCGCCCGCCTATCCCGAGCAGGATCTCGGAGGAGCGTGGTTTGGAGGCCTCTCGCAAGCTCTTGTGCTCGCAGCCTCGCGATAGGAATGCGTAGAAACGCAGCCAGCGGAGGAGGAGTTTGTGATGAGGTTTTGAGGAGTGTTTTTGTATCCCTCATACAAGAAGGAGGGGCCATCTATTTATAGATGGAGATGATCCCTTGACAAACACAAGTTGGCCTTTTTCTTGATGGTTATGGTTAAGTAAGTTTCTTGCTTACTAAGTTACTTGATCAACAAGTAAGTTACTAGGTACACAAGCAAGTCCTTACTTAACACTCAAGTAATCCAACTTGGGTCATATGTCATGTCTTCATTTGATGAAGGAAACATACCCCTAGTTGGTTCCGTAAACCCTCCAATTAAGGGTGTAAAGTTCAACTCAAACTCCTCAATTAAGTTCAAGTACAATTTGAACTTCTCAACCGAGGTCAAGTTCAATTCGAACTTCTCAACCAAAAGTTCAATTTGAACTTCTCAACCGAGGTCAAGTTCAATTTGAACTTTTCGACCAAGTCCAATTTGAATTTGCCATACAAGTTCAATTTGAATTCCTCTCAATACCTTAGCATTTAAAATGTGCCTTGTAATATTATTTGATTTAATTGAATTATCATGAGCCTAGCCCAATTAAATCCAACATCCCATTCATCCTCTGTGTCTCCTGCACTCGGCTATCCGAGGCTCGCTCAAGTCATGTCTGCCCTACGAGGAGTGCAGTTGATGGGGTATGTCACCGGCTTGATTGAAGACCCTACACTGATGATCCCCGAGGCAGACAAGGCGACCAAAGAGGTCCCTAATCCTGCATACGATGAGTGGGTACCAAAGGACAAAAGAGGACCCTAATCTTGCTTGTTGATTTAGAATTCTACATCCACCAACAGCATGCTTATGGTGTGATAATATGGATGCTAAGTATTTATCAGCTAACCCAATTTTTCATATGCCCACATAAAGCATATTGAAATTGATTATCATTTTAGAGAGAACAAGTTGCAGGTAAACAACTTGATATTCGGTTATAAGTTCTGGAGACCAAATCTCGAATGGATTCAGAATGGCGTTATCTGCACCAAGATTGAGGTTTATGTGGCAATCTCAACCTTGGCCAGTAGAGATTGGTGAGAGGTGGTGTCATCATCCCATATACCGCTTCCGTCGACAAAAAGAATGCAATTCCTATTTTTTGAGATGTCAATCAATCTCAACTTTGATTCAATTTATACATAGAAAAGGTACTGATACAAAAATATGTACTATTACATTAGTTACAGAATATATTTTTATAATAAATTTATTTGAAGATATAAATATTAATAATATTTACTATAAATTTAGTTAAACTTAAGATTGATTACCACGGATACATTATATTCTTTTGTTTATATTCTTTTGTGGATGGTGAGAGTATCATAACTTTGGTATCTTTATGGCTGACGATGCTGAGTCATTTTTGTGCCGGCCTTTTGTCAAACCATCCACACACACACACCACCCGGGCCGTTGGCGTGTGCCCGGCTGTGACTTTTGCAGCTGTGGATTGTCTGTGGTAGGCTTTGGCACCGTACCCCGTCCAGCAGCAGCAGGCCCAACTCTTTGCGATAATATCTGCTGACATTTCTTGTCAGTTCTTGCTCCTTGTTTGCACTATTGCTGGACACCTAATTCAATGTACAATAGCCAATAAAGTACTGCCAGGAACAACTTAATTCGTTTTAATGATGATGCATATATATAGTATTAACCATTTTTGGATGCCTGGTACTTTTTATTTTCTCGCTCTGCCCTAATTTATATATAATAGCCATTTGGCCTGCAGCACCAGAATGCCATATATACATGGCTGCCGCCTCTGCCTGTCCAAAAGGTTGCCTTTATTTGCATATGCCAGATCCATGCATGTATCTTTGTTTGCAAATTGCAAACTAGTGTAAGTCTGCTGAGATACTGGTCTGTCCTTGATTGAACTTACTTCGCTTGTATTTCAGGAGAGAGCACGGAACCATTGGTCCGTAATCCATCGATCGGCAACCCCTACTTAACCTGTCACTATACCTTCCTCCATGCTCTGCTTGGACCTCTGGCCGGTAGTTCTTATTACCCTTCTCTGGCGGCTCCATCTGGGACGCGTGGAATGTTGAGAAATTTTCCACGCAGATCGAGCGAGCGTTCTTCTCCGCGTACTACTGTAAAACTAGTGTGTGATGACTTTTTATTATCTGGGCTAATTAGATGTTTCTCTCCCAATCCGAGTTGCCTAGCGTTGGCGCAAGTAATATCTTCTTTTCTGTATCTCTTAACCCCAGTGTTTTTCCAGTGGGAGAGAGGGAGGATTCACTTGGAGTAACGAACGGTGTTGCCCAACACTTCGCATGGACAGGTTTTTCAGCAATGACATCGCGGCGGCGATAAATATTTATAATGCATTCCATAGCATCTGCTATATATGCTGATCTAAACCTTATCAACTCAGGAAAAAAAATCGTGGTCATCCCTAAGAAAGAGGGAGCAGAATGAAATACCCAACACTTTAGACAGTTGGTCTCATACAAGCAAATGCAAAGGCCATCACCAAAATGATTGCCCTTCGACTTAGCCATCAAAATGCTAAAAGAATTGCTAGACAACTTAGATATTAAGCCGAGAAAGTGATTCCTTTGGGTAGGGAACGCTAGCTCAACTGATATGACACTATGTAAAAAAGCCACATATTCACCAGCACACCTACAAACGCCATTTAACGAGCGTCTGTGCTATAAATTTACAGACGCGCTTTCCCCTCCACGCGTTTGCAGTAAGTTGCCGGCGGGGGGTTGCCGGTCCGGCGAGGTCAACTCGTGAGGGAATTGTAAAGTCAATTGTACAAAATGTTGCTTTTCCAACTATGAGAATTTTTAGAAAAACCGACAAGAGTTTTGCCAACTATATTAGACAAGGAAAAATAAAATTAAGTACACAAAATGGTGGACTAACACTACTACGGTAAAGATTAGTAGAGGCGGCTCATGCAGATTTGTAGGGGTGGTTCAGCCAGCCACCCCCTACCAAGCCGTTGATACAAATGGTCAGTTCATAGGGGAGAGTTGTAAAACCAGCCGCCCCAACAAACTGATTTTTAGGGGCCGCCTCTCAGGTCCGACCCTTGGGGCGGACGAGGGCTGCCGCCCCCGGCCCCCGAGCCGTCAGGGCCTCGAGCATGTCTGTCTTCTCCCCTTCTCGTGTGCTTTCGCGACGGCGACTTGTCCCGAAAGTGGCTGCCGCGGACTCCGACTCCCTCTGCTGGTTCTTGGAGTCAGCGGCCTTGCAGAGGTGGCTGTTCTCGGCGGCGAAATTAGCAACCTTTTGTCCGCATCCTTCTTGCAAAGTCGACAGACAACAGCCTTGCTAAAAGCTCGCCCACTTTTTTTCTTCTTGGAGGATGTCTCGTTGGCCGCCTCAAGGCCCTCGACGAAGATCTGCTCCCTTGATGGTTACTTCCATTCGGCTCCCTTGATGGTTACTTCTCAGATTATCTCTTGAAAATAATCACCGATCGAGTAGTAAGCATTCGGCTACCTTGATGGTTACCTTGATACATGAAGTGCCATAGGAGCATATTGTGATATATACAATCTTTTTTCCCATAGCAACGAAAGCACGGGCACTTTTTACTAGTATAATAACAAGGCAGGAAAAAAAAAAGATTCCAAAATTTATTTACAGCCTAACCCAACCTAGCTTATACGTTAGATTTGTGATTACTATACTATTCAACTATCATAAAGTTCATAAATATAAAATAAATAAATACTTAAAGTGTAACTAGGGAGACCATGTCATGTTCAAATTTTGTCTTGCAAAATAATATGGAGGTGGTAACACTTTAGTTGTGTTTCAAAAAATAATATGGAGGCACCCGATGCGCGCGCGCGCGTGTGTATATATATAGGACTGAACTATTTTTAGCGCTGGCTTATAAGTATTATTCATCACCCGCTGCCGCCAACAACCGGTGCAATTAGTTCCGGCGAGCCAGTGTGGAAATCTGACATGCATGTGCAATCAAAGCCAGGCTTTTACTTCCGCTAGGCATGCATGAGTAACAGTAATAAAGGCAGGCTTTTACTTCCGATGGCCATGCATGGTTGGTGACAAATGACGTGGCCAGTTGCTTTAAATAATTACATTAATTAAGGCGCCATTCTAGGATTAGTATGCCTGTGCTACGTGCACGTACGTAGTACATATACATATGCTCTTCGCTGACACATGCATCAGCGTGGGACATGCATGCTGTGCTAATAATCACTTCGAATTTTTTTATTGCTAGCATTTGGTTGGATAAATAAATTTGCATGTGCCTGGTGAACGATAAATTCGATTGTCTAAACACCGTCTGGGATTTTTTATTACTAATAGAGTCATTTTGCTAAGAAATAATTCCTACCCGACCAGTGAGCGGTAATTATTACTGGCGATGTTCTTTTGTTTAGAAAATAATTCCGCCCTATGCCCTTGAGCGGTTAATTCGCCATGTTAAACACTTCATCGTTCGGGATTTTTTTATTACTAGTAGTATCATGTTGCTAAGAAAATAATTCCTACATGACTAGTGAGCGGTAAATTATTACTGGTGATGTTCTTTTGTTTTGAAAATAATTCCGCCCTAAGCCCTTAAGTGGTAAATTCGCCAAAAGTTAAACACTTCACCGTTCGATTTTTTTTTATTACTAGTAGTATCATTTTTGCTAAGAAAATAATTCCTACATGACCAGTGAGCGGTAATTTATTAATGGGGGTGCTCTTTTGTTTTGAAATAATTCCATCCTAAGCCCTTGAGCGGTAAATTCGCCTATGTTAAACACTCACCTTTTGTTATTTTTTATTACTAGTAGTATCATTTTGCTAAGAAAATAATTCCTAATAATTCCCTCAATCCATTTTGTTAAGCAAATAATTTTTTATTATTATTAGGATCATTTTGTTAATAAAATAATTCCTCCGTAGCCTTTGAGCCGTAAATTTGCTTGGGCTAATCACCGCATGTCAGACCGTCGATTAGTATTATTTTTTTTATTACTACTAGTATCACAATGTTAAGTAAATAATTCCTTCATGGAATGTGAGCGATAAATTTGCCAGACCTAATGAAGTCCTTGTCAGCCGGCTGCGATATCTTTTTATTACTACTAGCAAAAAAGCCCGTGCGTTGCACCGGGAGTAAAAAAGAACAATAGGGTGATACGGCAATACGACTTCAGCTATATTAAAGCATCTCTAACAGTTTGAAAATTTTGGTTTCCCAAATCTTGTTGTTTGTAAACTTGCAAATAATATAGGAAGTAGAAAATGAGTTCATCTCCAAGAGTTTAACATAATTGGCTTGCAAAATCATAAGTTGGACCCACCAGTCTTATTTTGCCTTGACGAAAACATTACCATGAACTCAGAACATACACATTCAGGCAACAGTACTGCACCTCTGGTCATCATGTTTGTCCAATATTCACTTTGTTCCTTTGGAGCAAATACTACAAATAAAGATGAATATAAAAAAATGACCAATTCGATTAGCAATAAAATATGAAGCACCATATATTGAAACGTGAAGAGTAAAGAATTTGGCGTTGATGATCCATCAGCAGGGCAATCACATCAGGCACCCCAGCAGCCGCCGGCGTTGATGATCAGCGGGCCGGGCAATCACGCCGGGCTCCCTAGCAGCCGCCGGCGTCGATGATCCACGGGGCAATCATGTCGGCGCCCTATAACCCTATCGAAACCTGCTGCTAGAACCGAAGCGGATGAGTCCATACCTGAAACCTAACAGCCGCCGGCGTCCCATGGACGGTGCGCAACTCGGTGTCGCGTCGAGGAGATATGGATCAGCGTGGGAAACCTTCGCGCGCTCGGGAATACGGCTGCGGCGCGGATGGAGGGAAGATGTGCGCTTGAAATACGTGTTGTATCTGGTCTCTGTCTCCACCAGGCACGCTCGCGATAGAAATTTTTCCTCTGTTATTTCGGTATTTTCACGTGGGAGTCCGGTATATTACGAGCGGAGAGACAGGCAAGCAGAAAAAAAAAAAAAATGGAGGCAGAAATTTTCTCTTTTATTAGTAGGTATAGATTAGTAGTATTTTGTTAAAAGCGATATCATTTTATTACTATTATTAGTATTATTTTGCTAAGGAAATAATTCCCTCCTGACGTGTGATGGTAAATTTGCGTGGGCTAATCACCAATGTGTCTAGTCACTAGTCAAGATATATTATTTTATTACTACTAGTATCATTGTTAAGTAATTTATTCCTTCGTGGATTTTTTTTTTTTTGACAACAAGCAATATATTATATTATGCAGCCATCTTACATAAAAGTCCTCCGAAAAGGACTGGATTACAACTTGGTCCCTTGACCAGATAAGAACAGCACCTGCTACACGAAAGCGAACGCCGACGATCTCGCCGGTGGAAAGCTGTAGAGTCTACAGCGGGATGGAAAGCCGTGCGATGCATCGGTTGGAGTTGGATCGACAGAGCCTTGTGCGCGCACACCGGGCGACCGAAGAGTGGACCGATTCCCGTCGCCGGAGGAAGAAGAGGAGGCTCCAAGTCTGAATCCAGGGGGAGGACGAGGTCGTCGAGGCACCATCGGAGGCATTGTTAGCGCGGTAAATTTGCGTAAGCTATTCAACAGTGAAGTACTAAACAGCTCTGGTTGCCGTTCATGATTTTTTATTGTTATTAGTATCATTTTGTTAATTTGTTTGTTAAGCAAGTCGTTCATGGCATGAGACATTTGAGCCTACCTCAAAACCTAAGTTCTGAATTCAAGAAACTATATTATTTGTCAATGTCACATCATATATATACCTCAATAGAGTTACACATTCCGGAGTTTTTAAATCAAGAAATTGTATAAAGAAGCAAATACATCAGCACGCCAACACAGAGGCATTTGCAGTTTGATCCTTCATGGACGGGTGGCCTGCTGCAGCCCTTGATCGATATTGCAGTGCTGATGAACACCATGGCCCCGACTCACATCAGACACACTCGCGAGTCGCTGGACGTATCTGCAGATATGGACGAAGAAGAACGAAGGAGCGGATCCATAGGCAGGGACGGCCGCCACTCCACGCCCCGCGCGCCACGGCGCCACCGGCAGGCCGGCCGCCTCTCCGCGCGCGTGAGATGTGTCCACCAGCGGGCCGACTGCCGCGCCTCTCCGCGACACCCGCCGGCGGCCGTGTCTGATCGGTGACGCGAAAACAACATATCATCGCTACTGCACAGAGCCCAGGATCATGCTAGTACAAAACCACGAATCGAAAGGGAAATAAAGATACTGAGATTGAGAAGAGAAAAACTGACCCTCGCTTGTAGGATACCGTAGCCGCCGCCACCAGGGTGTTCCATGCGCGCGAGGCGAGGGCGGGCCAATTAGCGACGTTGCGCGTCGTGACCATGGATGGCAGCTGCAACGGCCGGTCAGACGAGTCGTGAAACCGAGACACGAAGCCGGTGGGGGCGACGTCCGCTCGGGAATGTGGGATGAGCCGCAGCCGTCGGGCGCCGTACGTCCTTGTGATCACCGTAACACCACCATCACCGATTTGCTGCGCACAACGTAGAGGTTGTCGACTCGTCGTGAAGGTGCTCGGGGCTTAGACATGCGGCGGGCTCTGTCGGCACCATCGCCAGCTTAGACATGCGCCACCGCCGCCGGGACCGTCGTGGCGAGAACATACGCGGACCGCGGGGGATGGGGGCGTCCACGCGAGCTGCTGCAGGTGGAGGGAGAATAATTAACGGAAGAAAAAACAGTATGGCAGATTTCTTTTATATACTGTTGTGCAACACGCGATCGATGGCTGAAATCACGGTGGACGAGGCCATAAATACGTGGATGACATTTAATTCCATCGGCCACCAGTACAACATCATTACGTTTGTTGACCGTGGTAATTACGCGGTACGGTAGTAATTAGAATGGGTGACCGGAGGTGGGCGGCCCTCCGCCGGAGTGGTGAATATTATTCACAACGTAGGCAGGAGAATAGTAGAATTATATATATATATATATGGATCTGGTACCTTAATTAGTCACCAACATGAATGCTGGATAGATATTCACACACGGTCGGGCCGGGGCATGCGTGACGCGACACATATGCACAGGCGCCATGCAAGAAGAGAACAAGTATATGCCCATATGTATGTATGCAGGCATGCATGCAAGCATGATGAGAAGAAAGAATATGCATTCGAGAGCGCACCCATTGATACATGACTGGGTTTTGCTTGCTGCATGCCGCCTCAAAGATTCTTGTACCAGTCGCTACTATTCATCAGGTCATCTTCGAGGTCGAGAGGGTGTTTAGTTCACAAAAAGTAAACTCAAAAAGTCTTCAGTATTCGTCACATCGAATCTTTTGCCTAATGCATGGAGCATTAAAGATAGGTAAATAAAAAAAACTAATTGCACAGTTTAGCTGTAAAATGCGAGATAAATCTTTTGAGCCTAGTTAGTCTATGGTTGGACAATAATTACCAAATACAAACGAAAGGTGCTACAATAGCCGAACCCAAAATATTTCACCAGCTAAACACCTCCCGAGGTTGTCGAGGCCGCCATCGTTGTCGTAAATCGTTGCATCTTCGTATGCGATGACAGGGGAAAGGCTGGCGGCGCGGGGGAACGAGAGGAGGAGCAAAAGCAGGAGGAAGTTGCAGCAGTGCTGCCGCCGCCGCGAGGTACTCCTTGTAGCATGGGTGCCGCCGCAGGTGCGACGTACCATCATTGCCACGGGCGGTCATCTGCCTAGAGCAGGTCGGGCATACCGCTATGTCCTGTTCTCAAGCAACGACCTGTCGAAGAAGTCCCATTCCTTGGAAGGAGGACGCCTATTGTTGGTGGCCATGTTACGTTGTTGGACGTACAAACTGCTGCTTATTCATGTTGGAATATTAGGCAATTTTCAGAATAATTCCATAATATAAATCATGACAAATTGAAAGACTAGATTAAGCATGTTTAACAAACTAGCATGATAGAAACTCATATCACAGATCATAGCATGATTTAATATCATATAGCATAGCAAGCATAGCATGATCATAGTAATAGGTGTAAGCACAACTAGCACACCATAGAAATTGGATAGATTGAGCATGATAAAATAATAGAATTAGATCACGGATGTATACCGCCGATGTAGAAGTACTTGGTGGTGAAGAAGCGTCGGCGATCACTTTCGAGTTTAGCCGACGAGATGACTTGTTGATGAAGTAGTTGTAGAAGATTTGGGAGCAGTCGGCGCAAGAGCGCTTCCCAAAAACCTTATTCGCCTTCTCCCGTCTGCGTGATCGCAAAGACGACGGTTCCGGGAGACCCTCGCCCCGGCCGCTGGTGCACGCGAACGATCGGCCGAGAGACCGGCGACGACGACGCAGTGAGTGAGAAGTGGAAAATACTGTTTTACTACTATAGGATTTTCTAATTGAAACTCCCAATTGTAGTTGTTTTGTTGTGTCTATTCCCGGAGGCTTGGTACAATTATATAGGGAGGAGAACTCCCTACCTCTACATCAACTAGCAATATGGTACTAATTGATATTGCACCTCCCACCTTTACTCATGGGCTAAAACAATAAAGCCCATTAGGGAACACAAATATTGGGCCTTTGAGATTTATCGAGAATTTCTTCATATGAATTTTAGGGGAACAATTCATATATAAATTCTAACAATCCCCCCACCGGATCTCAACCGCCCGGTATAGATATTTTCCTTTATCTCACTACTGTTTTATATACTAGTGTTTCAACGAGAGACCGTTAAGTTGAACATCCGCCTAGAGCTTCAAGTTACACTCATCCACAACTTGAACAATGGACTACGCCTTTGAATTGCAAGTTTTGTGCTAATGAGTTTTACTCAAAGTCAAACTAGTACTTGGCTGCCCAGTAGCCTTTCTCCGTGGGTGGAGCATATACGCATACTCCTTAGTCTCTTCATGAGCTTACTAGAGATCACCCAAATCTCATAGATCTGCGACGTTTAACAAATGAACTCATATAGGTATGCCCTTTCAAGAATGCTCAGAGGGCAAAGATCTTTACTTATAAAGTCAATAGGACATATTAAGGCATTCTCACCAACCTACCATACTGAGCCTCTTCGCTCTTGAGAGTATTGCATCTTCACATAGAGAGGGTTTATTAGTTTACTCTCCTCGCTTTACCAATAGCTTGTTCTTCCTGTGTCCTTAGTCACGGGATCTCCGATCAAAAAGGTTGGGTTACTACTACCAAAACTCATATGGGTCTCATACCCATCTCCCTAGATGCAATTTCTATCACATTACGTGATAGCCCTTTAGTAAAGGGATCTCGCCAGGTTTTTATCCATGCGTATGTAGGATACGCTTATTACTCGGAGTTTCTCAATTTTCTCGACGGTCTTCAAACGTCTTTTTAACGTGTCTTGTTGACTTTGAATTATCCTTTGCACTATTCACTTTAGTGATCACTTGTTTGATTATCACAGTTCATAAGGATAGCCGGTGCATGGTTTTTCAACCACCTAAGCAAGTCGGACAAGAGCTCACGCGAGCCACTCGCCTCTGCCGATCTTTGTTTCTAAAGCGAAGAAGTTCTCGCTTCCATGGTTGACTTAGTCAAAATAGTCCGCTTACAAGACCTCCATGACACTCTGCGCCACCTCCAAGAGTAAATACATACCCACTTGTGGCGTAGATTTGAGCAATATCGAAATCCAGTTCAGTATCACTATATCCCTCTAGCACACCGGGTGCCCGAATAGTGAATTCCATAGCTCATTGTACCTTTAAGATAGCACAAGACCCTTTCTAGTACATGCCAATGATCATCACCCGGGTTGGACATATACCTACTCAACTTGCTCACACAAAAAAAGAGATATCCGTCCGGTTGCATTCGCTAGATACATGAGTGAACCAACAATCTGAGTACTTGAGTTGATCTCTAGTATGCTTCTTATTCTTCGCAATGTCACACTAGGATCATAAGGTGTTGGAGAAGGCTTTCTATCCATAAAGCCAAAAAGCGGCTCAGGGACCTTCTCAACATAGTGAGATTGCGATAAAAGTAATCCCACTCTCTTCCTTCATAAGCTTAATGTTTAGAATTACATCAGCCTCTCCTAGATCTTTCATATCAAAATTCTTTTGACAAGAAAGACTTGACCTCATTTATGACATTCATGTTTGTTCCAAAGATTAGAATATCATCAACATATAAGCATAATATAACAGATTCGCCCCCACCATGTCGATAATACACACACCTATCAGCTTCATTGACAACATAACCGGCACTAGTTAACGTAGTGTCAAACTTCTCATGCTATTGTTTAGGTGCTTGCTTCAAGCCATACAAAGACTTCAATAATTTACACACCTTCGCTCTTCACCTTTTACTACAAACCCATCGCTGATCCATATAGATCTCCTCATCCAACTCTCCATTAAGAAAAAGCTGTCTTCACATCCATTTGATGAATGATCGGACCATATGAGGCAGCCAAGGATAGTAGTGTTCGAATAGTGGTCATTCTAGCAACAGGTGAATAAGTATCAAAGAAATCTTCTCCTTCCTTTTGAGTGTAGCCCTTAGCTACGAGCCGAGCCTTGTACTTGTCAATAGTACCATCAGGTTTAAGCTTTTTCTTGAACACCCACTTACAACCGATTGGTTTATAACCAAAAAGGTAGTTCGAGAGAGCTCCCAAGTTTCATTAGAAAGAATCGAGTCCATCTCACTATGAACAACTTCTTTTCCAATCATCTCGCATCCGGAGATGCATAAGCCTCCTGAAATAGAGGTGGGAGTATCATCCACAAGATACACAATGAAATCATTACCAAAAAGATTTTGCAATCCTTTGTCTCTTGTTCCTCACAGAACTTCATTGTCATCCTCCTCAAGTGGTTGCTCAAACGACTCAACGAGGAGACTCGATAGGTATAGTAATATCGGGGAGCTAATTCAGTAGAAAACTTAGCATTGCTATGCATATCTTTCATAGGAAATATATTCTCAAAAAATGTAGCATCACGAGATTCAAAGATAGTATCAACATGCATATCGAAACTTCAGATTTTACTACTAAAAATCGACAGGGCAATGCTATTGTGAGCATATCCAAGAAAGACACAATCTACCGTCTTTTGGTCCAAGCTTACGCTTCTTATTAATTGGAACATTGACTTTCGCCAAGCATCCCCACGTGCGCAAGTATGAGAGTGATGGTTTCCTTCCAACCCATATCTCATATGGTGTTGTCTCTTTTTATTTCTGTTTGGAATTCTATTCGGGACATGACTCATGATCAATATAGCTTCCCCACCATGCCTTAGATAAACCAAAGAAGTGTCTAACATGGCGTTAACCAAGTCAGTCAGCGTGCGATTTTTCCTCTCGGCAACCCCGTTGGATTCGGGCGAATAGGGAGGTGTCCTCTCATGAATAATACCATATTCCGCACAAAACTCATCGAATATTATAGGAAAATATTCACCACCACGATCTGACCTTAGGCGTTTAATTTTTCTTTCCATTGATTTTCAACTTCAGCCTTAAAAGATTTTAAAGTAGTCTAATGCCTCATCTTTAGTTTTCAGTAAGTAAACATAGCAATATCTAGAAGCATCATCAATTAATGTCATGAAATATCTCTTTTCACCTTTAGTCAACACACCATTCATCTCGCATAGATCAGAATGTATGAGCTCTAGAGGTGCCAAGTGTCTCTCCTCCGCTGCCTTGTGAGGCTTTCGAGGTTGCTTAGATTGCACACAACTATGGCACTTAGAACCTTTGGCAATGGTGAAATCTGAATTAACCGCAAGCTAGATAAATGTGACATCAAACCAAAATTCACATGACATAAACGAGAATGCCAAACACTTGAATTATCATCAATTGTGCCACAAATATGATTCAGCGACTTATTACAAAAAATCAGCCAAACTTAGGCGGAACAAGCCACCACAAAGTCATAACCTTTACCAATAAACTGTCCCATGCTTAGACATAACTACTTTATTGGACTCCATCACTACCTTAAACCCATCTCTTAAAAGAAGGGAAACACTAACAAGGTTCTTGTGAATAGTTGGGACATGCTGCACATTCTTCAGCTGCACAATTTTCCCTGAAGTAAACTTCAGATCTACCGTGCCAACTCCATGAACAGAAGCATGTGACCCATTCCCCATTAGGACGGGAAGAACCTTGTAGCTCTTTTATAAGAAGAAAACAAAGAGATGTCAAGCACACACATGAATATTAGCACCTGTATCAACCCACCAACTTGGTGATTGAAATACCGATAGTACAGTAGGAACATTACTGTACTCCTCATCAGCATTGCTAATAGTCACGAGGTTGACATTCTTATTATTCCCATTGAAAAAGTGACTAAGCTGTCCACAAGGTAAGCAAAGCACCTCATCATTATTTTTCTTCTTCTCAAAGGTAGTTGTTAATATGTGTAGGGTCGAGATGGGGACTAGAGGGGGGGGTGAATAGTCCTTTCTAAAACTAATTGCGATGGCTAACCGAATATAATGCGGAATTAAAACTATTCGCTTAGCCAAGACTTCACCCCTCTAGCTATGACTCTAAATCACCTCACAAAAGATCCTACACAAAGCAAATGAGGTGATAAGCCTAGCTTGAGCTCCTAACCGTTTCTATTGCAAGGTCACACAAACCTATGCACTAGTACTTCAAACAAAGGTGAGCTCCTACACAATTCTAATGAGCAAAAGCACTAAGCCAACCTAAGCTCACTAGATGCACAATGGACAAGGCGACACACGCCTAACCCAAAGGCTCAAATTACTTAGCTACACAAACTAAGCAAAGCAACTAACAAGCTACACAAGCTAGTAATTGCAAGAGCTACTCCACAAGCACAAGCACAAGGTATATATGAATGTAAATACGGCTTGTGATTTGGAGAATGCAAACCACCGAGAAGAGTAGACAAGTTGACACCGGTGATTTTTTCCGAGGTATCGGGAAGCTTGCCAACTTCCCCCTACTCCTCGTTGTGTCGACCAACACCTTGGGTGGTTCCTTTGGTGTTTCACCTAGATGGTTCTTCGGTGTGACTCTCCGATCACTTGCCCCTCAAGGCACGCCCCGCAAGGCACCGCAAGACACCACTCTCAAGTGAGCCTATCACAAGGCACCGCAAGACACCACACGCACAAGGGAGGTACTCACCGACACGCTCTAGTAGTGATGCTCTTCGCGATCCCCGCAAGGTGAGCTCGAACCTCTCACAAATCCTCCTTCGAGACACCGCACAATCTCCGTTGCGTGCTTCACGAAGTCTCTTGCCACCAAGCCGTCTAGGAGGTGGCAACCTCAAGAAACAACAAGCACACCGGCTTGCAACACGATCACCTAGTGCCACCGCGATGCGATCTCTCAGCATAGCGCACTAGGAATCGATCTCTCACTCAATCGGATGAGCGATATCAAGCATATATGAGTGGGAGGGCTCTCAAGCACTCACAAGCATGGACACAAAGTCCCCAAGGTGCTAAGCACCGGCCAAGGCCGGCCACACCCTCTATTTATAGCCCCCAAGCCAAAACTAGCGTTGGGGAGAAACCACGATTTTCAGCGGCGGTCGCCGGACCCGGACGCACCGGCGGGTCGGTCCAGCGTCGATCGTTAGCGTCCGGTCTAAGCGACAAGCAACCTGGCCCACAGCCAGCGGCTGCCCGGCGTCCGGTGCATGCTTCGGTCGGCACCGGATCGCGTCGGTCGCGGCGTCGGTCCTGCGTCCGGTCAAAACCGGCCTGCGGGGCTCTCGCCAGACGCGATCGACCGGGCGTCCGGCCGCTGCACCGAGCATCCGGCCGAGCGTCCGGTCGACGATTTCCAAAAACTCCACGAAACACCGACGCCTTCTCTTCGACATGCTACCCATCAAGTACACCAAACTTGAGCACGAGGAATAGCATGTTTTCACCACCACGATGCATCCGGCGCAATAGAAAATATGCATCTCATTTTCTCGAAAGCGCCCGAATCCCTTCCTCAAGCTCGGGCGGGAGGATGAGCGTTCCCAAACCCAACTCAATCCTGCAATCACCGCCGCCTTTGCAAATGTGCCAACACCACCAAGTGTACATCACCATGTGCATGTGTGTTAGCATTTTCACAATCATTTCAAAGGCCCGGTTAGCTCTTACCACGCCACTCGATCCTAACATATCGCAAAGTTAGATCGCTCAAGTGGCACTAGATGACCGATATGCAAACAAGTTTGCCCCTCTTGATAGTACGGCCATCTATCCTAAACCCGGTCATAAACTTCTCTAAGCTCCTCATGACCGGGCGAAATGAAATGCCCTATAGGTTATACCTTTGCCTTGCGCATTTCCATTCCGGCTCCATCTCCGCGCCGATGCAACACATGCACCAACACGATCACCAAATGATATGATCCACTTCATATCATCACGTGACACTATTGGTCCATCGATCTTGACCTCACTTGCTCTTCACCGCTTGCGTCGGTCCGTCGGCGCCAAGTCTTGCCCAAGCTTCACCGCCTCATGTCCATCGCTTCACCGCCTCGACTTGCCCTTCACACTTGCAACCGGTCCATCAAGCCAAGTCTTGTCTTGATCTTCACCACCTTGGTCACATGACTCCATGTCATGTTTCATATGCAATAAAGCTCCTTCATTGCGTCATCATGAGTGAACTAATCTCCTCGTGTATTATCTCAATCACACATATTAGTTCACCTAATGTTGACACTCAATTACCAAAACCACAAGGGACCTTTCAATATGGCATTGGAAGATTTATTCCCTTTGTTCTCGCCATGTGGGTTTTTCTCGCACAAAATTAGTGCTAGAATGGCTCTTGTTCCCTTATCAATAGTATTCTTCACCCGAATCTTTTTCTCAACATCAAGAGATGCTATCAGGGTTTACAACTGATATTTTCTGTCTCTTGTGTTTAAGAATTGTGCCGAAGCTCTTCCATGAAGAAGGCAACTTAGCAATATTGCATCCGGCTACAAACTCATTGGGTATGACATACTTAAGGAGTTCAAGTTCTCCCCGCCATGTGTTGAACCTCATGCACTTGCTTGACTATAGACTGTTAGCAACCATCTTGTAGTCATAAAAGCTCTCCATAATGTACAACTCAGATGTACCAATGGTTGCATTCATTGATCCCACAATGCCTTCTCATCTTGGAAATGCAAGTTTGCATCTTCTAGATGACTAGCAAGACTATTTAGGATTGTTCTTCTAAAGATAATGTTGTCTCCCGGAATCTTCTCTTATCTCTAGAGATATTTCCATGAGGTGATCCAACAAGTAATCCGAACATTTTTAGCCTCTAGCCGAAGCATGACCTTAACTCGCCATCTCTTAAAATGTGTACTAGAAAACTTTTCTAGTCTCAAAGACGTCGATGAAAAACAGCCATAGTTAAATCAAGAAAAAGCCTACAATAAGGTTTTTGGATTATTGGAATATTAGGCAATTTCTAGAATAATTCCATAATATAAATCATGACAAATTGAAAGACTAGATTAAGCATGTTTAACAAACTAGCATGATAGAAACTCATATCACGATCATAGCATGATTTAATATCATATAGCATAGCAAGCATAGCATGATCATAGTAATAGGTGTAAGCACAACTAGCACACCATAGAAATTGGATAGATTGAGCATGATAAAATAATAGAATTAGATCACAGATGTATACACGCCGATGTAGAAGTACTTGGTGGTGGTGAAGAAGCGATCGGCGATCACCGAAGTTTAGCCGACGAGATGACTTGTTGATGAAGTAGTTGTAGAAGATTTGGGAGCAGTCAGCGAAGAGCGCTTCCCAAAAACCTTATTCGCCTTCTCCCTGCAGGATCGCAAAGACGACGGTTCCGAGACCTGCCGCCCGGCCGCCGGTGCACGCCTTGAACGATCGGGCTGGAGACCGGCCGACGACGACGCAAATAGTGAGAAGTGGAAAATACTGTTTTACTACTATAGGATTTTCTAATTGAAACTCCCAATTGTAGTTGTTTTGTTGTGTCTATTCCCGTGAGGCTTGGTACAATTATATAGGGAGGAGAACTCCCTACTTCTACATCAACTAGCAATATGGTACTAATTGATATTGCACCTCCCACCTTTACTCATGGGCTAAAACAATAAAGCCCATTAGGGAACACAAATATTGGGCCTTTGAGATTTATCAGAATTTCTTCATATGAATTTTAGGGGAACAATTCATATATAAATTCTAACAATTCAGTGTTCTTCGGGTATCTCTCCGATCCTTGGATGCTGCTACATATACACACACACACTATGTACTGCATCAACAATGTCTCGTTACCCTGAAAAAAGCTATGATTTCAGACCCGCACAATCAATGGTACCAGAAAACTGGATGCAAAGCAGCCGCTCCACTAGCATGCCCGCGACGTCGATCCCACTAGCAAGCCTGCATGCAGCACACTATATAGATATGCCGGCCCGCGATATCGATCCCACTACCACTAGCAGCGCATACGATCTTTATCCTGCTGGCCGGGCCTTGCGGCAAGATGGTGGCCCGAGGAGCCCGCATTCTTTTGATAGAGCAAACAAGAAATGATAGTGGCTTATATCACAAAAAAGATTTGGAAAGGTAAAATTCCTGCTAAAATCAAAATTTTTCTTTGGTTAATACTGAATAATGCAATTCTCACAAAAGACAATATGATTAGAAGGAATTGGCAGGGAAATCTAAGCTGCTATTTTTGTAATGATGATGAAAATATGCAACATTTGTTCTTCAGAAGTAATACTGCCAAAGTTGTTTGGGCTACTTTCGCAACTTGTATTGGTGCTTCTGATATTCCTGATTCTTCTATTCAAAGTTGGGACTGATGTGAGAAATGGTTACCTAACAATCAAAACTGTCACACTCTTGGCATTGTGGCTATCTGCTGGGCTATTTGGAAAGCCAGGAATAATGTGTGCTTTGAGGGCAAGATTATTAATAACCCAATCTCCATTGTCTGTCATGCATGTGCCCTAATGAGTTACTAGGCATGTTTCTATTCTGAAGAAGAAAAGGAGGCTATCGTGGCTGGAATCAACACTATGATGCAAATTGCTCTGAAGTTGCTGAACAAGAAGGCAAGGAATGAGAACGCAAGTCCACTTCAAGGCAACCCAGATGACCAACAAGAGTGATGCTGGTTTCATGAGTTCTGTTGTCGGTGATCCTGGAGATAAACACCTGTTGCGTTCTGTTGTTCTTATTTCTGTTCCTCCCCCTGCTGGCGTGTGATGAGTCCTCTGGGTCAGATGTCCCTTTTGGTTCTAATGGTTGATACTTGACGTATGATGACTGATACTTGGCGCCTGCTTGCTCTCTGAACTTAAACCTCTGTCGTCCTTGGTTATGCTGAGCTGCGTCTCATGCTTTTGTAAGTCCTTTGCTAGTTTCTATGCCTTATCGTTTGGTCTTTTCTTGCTTTCTGTAAACATCTCGTAAAACGGTTGTATTTCCGTTATGTCATAATGGAAATGGGGGTTGCCCTCGGTTTGGAAAAAAAAAATATATAACATCTTAGCTTGTTATGGAATGAACCGATCGATGGACAAAAAATTCCTTAGGATGAACTTGCTCTGAAACATACTACCTTCGTCCCCCAAAAAAAAAAAATACAATCTACGGCTGGTCAAATTTGAACTATCATACGTCTGAATAAATTTATAAAAAATAGTATCAACATGTATAACTTTAAATAAGTACACTATAAAAATATATATCATGACGAATATAGTGGTACCTATTTAGTATGACAAATAATAGTTTTTATATAAATTTGATCATACTTAACATAGTGCTACTCCCTAGAATTACTTTTTTTAAAAAAAAACGGAGGGAGTACTAAACAGCTCTTGTAATACTTTTTTTTTTTCCTTTTTTGTTCCTTGTTTTTGCAGCAATGAACCAAGAAGCAACGAATTCATGCAGAATTTCTAACGGAAACAGCATATAGACTACTCCCTCCATATATACATTTTTAAGTGTCGTTCTCACTTGCTGATAAATCAAACATACTCAATTTTGATCAAATATATAAATATTAATATTAATGTTACATAACTAGTATCATATCGTTGACTCTATCTGTTTTCACAAATAAACTTACTTGGGAGATATAAATGTTGCTAATAGTTTTTACAAATCTAATTAAACATAATAAGGAATTAAGTTTTAACAGTACACAATTAGTAGCTAACTTGAGGACCGTGTGGTGCAGCACGCTCATTTTTTATTCGCCAGCAGCAGCAGCCGCCGTCGGAGTGTGCATGTCAGCACGTGTGTGGTAGGAGGCCTGGCGTTGGGCCACAGAAACAGTCAGCTCGACGACGACGTTGATCCCACTAGCAGTAGAACAGCGCGCAGTGCGGCGGGCTGCTGCTGCTGGACATAGGACCCACCGTGCCACTGGATAATCCACCACCCGGCCTTTTGTCCCTAATATAGTACTGCACTCCACATCCTGCACTTTGCTCCAAGCCATGGAACATCCCGGTTTCGTGGGCCGGCCGGCCGTAGACCTTTCTTAGTAATTTCTTGCATAATCGTACTCGCATGCATGCAGCATCTGGTAGCTGTAATATATATATACGCAATGGCATTGCCGCGTTTGGCGTGTCAAAGCTGTACGTACTCCTAGATGTAATTACGTATCATTAGATGTAGCATGGAGTATATGTATTTTTATTTAAAGGTTACTAGTTTTTGAATTTTCTTAAAAGTTTGTTTCTTTAAGAAGGAGAATGTGTATTTATTTTTTGGAATTGAAGAAGTACATCTATGTCCAGGCTGACCCGACGACGGGCCGAGGACTAGATAACTGGATGGATCATCCACCAGTACTGGAGGTGGAGATCGACAGAAAGATCAGAACTGGGATCCTCCTCCCTCTCTCTCTCTCTCTCTCTCTCTCTCTCTCTCTCTCTCTCTCTCAGACACACACACACACACATCACATCACATCACATCACATTCACACACAATATGCCAGTGCAGTTAGATTCTGACAGTGACGTACGTACGTTCTCGCGTCAAAAGCGCGCGGACTAGCTTAGTAACAACGCTATAGGCTTATATAATTCCATCTCCACAACATGCTTGCATGCACGCTAATGTCATTGATATGTGAAATATGCATATGTACTCGCTCATATACCAGAGTTTTGAAGAGAGAAATAATTATATAATATATACATTGCCCATTGGGTATGAGAATTGACGAATAATTATACATTAATTTGGATTTGGCACGTATACACAGTGTACTGTCGTGATCACAATATATATTCACCATATCAGTATCTATATATATACTAGTGTACACCATTTGAGCCCCGCAGCGAGCCACGTCGTCGTTTTTACCTCTGCCCGTCCGATCCTGCAAGCCAACGGTGGAACACCCCCGCCGTCACTGTTCATGAAACAGTACCGGATTATGTGAGCAGTACAAACCCGTTATAAACAGTATAAAACACGTGAACAGTACCCGTTATGCCCGTGAGCAGTACGCACCTGTTATAGAATCCGTTCAGCATGAACAATACGCACTACGCTTCGGAACAAGCTAAGTAAATAAATTAAAATACTACCAAGCTCATTAACTAGTTTATGAGCCAATTGCATATGTATAGTACATCTATCGATCAAGACGTGATGAACCTTGAACCCAGGCCCTGGCCGTCTTGCAGGTGCTGTAGCATTCTCGTCAGTGGAAGACCTGCATAGTGCGATCGACGTGATGCTTAAATTTATGTATGCATCACGCATTATTATTATATATATAATATTGAGAAGCAGATCGAAAAGAGAGAGGAAGCTAATAATTGTCATTAAGTTTGATGAGTAGAAGGATAGTGCAAACTTATAATTATAAATATCATTCATATATATATACAACGGACGGGCGAGTAATCGGTGGTGTTGAGCGCGAGGGAGGCTGGTGCGATGGCGCGCGTACGTGCGCAGACTGCGGCGAGCGCAGCCTGGCGTTTGCATCGCGCATGAGCGGATGCATGGTGAGCGAGGGCGGTGGCTGAGCGAGCGGGGGAGAGGCCGGCGAGCTAGCGCGGCCTTGCGTTCGCGGTACGCTCGATCGGGCGGTGAGGAGCTGCTTGGCAAAGGCGTGCGTACTCGTGCGCAGACGGCGACGAGTGCAGCCTAGTAGCGTTTGCATGCACCGCGCATACGCGGACGACGCCGGACGGTGAGCGCGGCCCGGCACACGCGGGCGGTGATGGGGCACATACGTGCGGGGACGGCGAGCGTGGCCCTGCGGTCACGGTACGCATGGGTGAGTGTGGCCAACGCTCGGAGGCGAGGCTAGGCGGCCGGCCGGCAGTCTCGATCGCGAGGCAGGCGCCGATCGAGCGCGAGAGAGACTAGGCGGCCAGAGGTCGTTCTAACTGTACATATGCACACAGTCAAATGCACTGAGAAGTAGAGGTAGAAGGAGGTAGCTAGGTAGCAGAGTGATATGTAAACAGTACGTACCGATGGGCCGTGTGAAGAAGCTAGGTTGGTATGTAGCTGCGTCAAATGCGCAGGTCGTCAAACGCAATGAGGTCGACGAGGCCGTCGTAAATCGTCATATCTTGATCGGCGATGACGACAGGGTCCACGGGAGCTGCTGGCGGCGCGGCGGCGGCGGCAGGAGGAGGAACAAGTGGCTCCGGCGCCGCCGCGAGCCACTCCTTTTAGCATCTGTGGCGCCACAGGTGTGACGTGCCGTTTGGGCCAGGTGCGCTTAGCGCCTGGAAGCAGGTCGGGCATATCGCTCTGTCCTGCCCGCCGTTGCCGGCGAACAACACGTAGAAATGCCACACGTCGGAAGTCCGCCTCCCCCGGCGGCGCGCGCGGCTGGAGGAGGACACTGCAGCTTCGCCTGGGCGAATAGCGGCCAGGCGCGCAAAGAGCTGATGCGATCTTCTAATCTGCTACTACTCCAGTTCCAGACTTCCAGTGCGGGAGAAAGATTATATAGGCATGCCATATTCTTTTTTTTAGGCCTAGGCATGCCACCATTTTCTTGACTATCGAGTCTACTCTGTCTTTGGCCCGTCGGCGCGTCATTGTCACCACATCCCGCACAGTCCTTTGTTTCTCTAGAAGGGTACGCTGCGCGCGCACGGGCGGGCACAACGGGCCGTGCCTGACACCTGACACCGGCGCGCACGGGCCCGACACAGGCTAGCTAGCCTTTTCCGGCGGGTCCCACCCAAGCTAGGCGAAGAAAGCAGCGCGGCCGGCCCGCCCAGGAGGCTCTCGTTATCGGCAGGCATGGCGCGGCCGCACAGGGAAGGGCGTGCCTTGCCTGCGAACTCGTCGTCTTATTGGGTGTCCGGCCGCGTTGTTGATCCATGAACTCCGACTGAAACGCAGGCATCAGCCGTCGTCAGGCGCCGGCGTATATATGATCATGTCCAACTGATAAATGCTCGACTAAAACAAGCTGAGAAATTGTGTGCTTTGGGTAGGGGATGCCAAACAGAAAGTAGGGAATTGTGAACTCGATCAACTGGACAAATTCGCCTGAGCCTTGCGACTCAGATGGCTTCTCTTCTGCCACGACTGGGGCATCTCTCCGGTCTCCGCGCGCATGAGCCTTGCAACGAATTCAACGGGCTTCTGTTGACCGCGCGCATGCATCATGCTCCACGGTCATCCTTGGAAACGGGCCGTCATGGTTTTGGAAGATCTCACATGCATGTTTCATCGATCCAAAGGTACGTGCAATAATGCATGGGCTGATGGTTATGGATACCAGTTGTATTGCACTCCGATCCAGACTCCAGAGGAAGTGGTACAAGCCATTAAAAATGAGTATATTCACGACATGCAGTCAGTGGCGGAACTGGGGGGCTGGCAGGGGCCATGGCCCCCTCAATGCTGGAAAAAAATTTTAGTACCCCTTTGTAATTAGCAGATATATTGACCACTTCTTTAAACTATATTATCATATTTTCTATTTTATGTATTGCTACTGCATGCGTAGTTAATTATTAAATTGTCATAGTCATGACTAACTAATATATACTTAAAATATAGCGACAAATTGTTAGATTTTTTGAACCGGTAAACATTTGTGTGGAGGGCTGGCCCCCCAATTTATCTCCAGTTCCGCCACTGCATGCAGTTGTTAAAAATGTGTCTCGAACATGGAAGTTTAACACTCTTGGCACGCATAAGAAGTCTGAATTCAGGCCTTGTTTAGTTACATCCAAAGTTCTAAATTTTTTCACTCTCTCTCCATCACATCAATTTTTAGACACATGCATGGAGCAGAAATGTAGGAAAAAAAGTAACTAATTGCACAGTTTTAGTTATAAATCACGAGACGAATCTTTTGAGCCTAGTTAGTCCATGATTGGACAATATTTACCAAAACAAACGAATGAGTTACTGTTCATCGAGTTGCAAAAACTTGCAAACTAAAAAGCCTCAGTGCTGAAAATAAATGGCCCCGGAAGGAACTGCCTTGCTGGATCACATGATATGCAGAAATGTACAATGCATGCCATGTAATAACCATTGCCTAAAAGCATTTATTATACATAATATAGTATATGCTTACAGTGGCAGATATATATGAGCAAGATTTACTTATTACTGCGATGCATGCTGTTAATATCTTCAGTCGTGTTGTTCGACTGATGGTTTTATGCAGCCGATAAGCCGGCTTATACTATTTTATTGTGAGAGAAAAACAATGTACCATAGCTGATAAGTTCAAGCAAACAGGGCGTTGTCACTAGTTTCAGCACGCGGTACAACTAGCCAATCTTTTATATTGGTATTAAAGAACTCATGAATAAATAGGTATGTCTTGGAGACAATATGTTACGACCAGTTGAAATCTAACCCAAGGTTGTTTGTAAGAAATTAACACACTGTAGTTAAAAATAATAACTTCTGTCATTAACAATCTATATCTATACCAAATATTAAAGAGAGAAGGAATTTCCGGGCCCATCTTTGTTTACTTCTCACACTAACACCTCATCCTTTAGTACTCCCTCTATGATCAAATCACCACTGCAAGTAGGGGTGAAGCAGGCTTCCTTTTTGATTGCTTGGGGAAAAAAAGCCAATTAAATTATCATCATCATATATATAGGCATTTTGATGTTAATGGAAAAAAAATATATATAGGCATTTCTAAGCCTCTGCTCTATCCACGTACCACGTACGGCATGTTTGGTTTAGGTGTGTTTTCTTCTTCACAGCGGCACCTCATCACTTTACATACCTTTTCCGAATGAATTGCACGGCCCGGTAACTGAGCGTGCTGTTGAGATCAAGTTTTCGCCGATGGAGACACTTACATACCGTCAATTTTTGGTTATCTATATTTCGCTCTCACAAACACACACCCCGCGGGCCGTGTTGGCAGCATCATCGTCTGCACCACGCAGTGCCATAAAAAGTTAAATCATGCTGTGATTTGCCTCGCGAACGGGCTGCTTCGTTTTCCTGCTACAGCGTGCTGGATTCTTCAACGGTCAGCAAAGCTACCAACCGACGTGACACCAACCCACGACACTAGCTAGACAGGACTAGTAGTGGTTCCGCTGTTCAGTTAACACTTGGCGGATTTTTTATTTTTAATCCTTTTTTTAATATTTTTATTAATAACCGCTAGAAAATTATTTGCACGCCATAGCCCCTTTGGTCGCGCCAGCTGGCGCGTGGCAAACGGGGACCACTTTGTCGGCGCCACATGCACCCCGCGACAAAGGCGCCATGGTGGACTGAGTCGTTGACCGAGAGGCTGGCGTGATGGGCCTTGGGACCCACCCAATGGCGCCACATGCTCTGGCGCGACAAACCCTGTAGCACCAGCCGGCCTGGCGCGACAAGGCGAAGTAAATACAACGCACCCACCCACCTTCTTTTGCCTCTCTTCACTCTCAGCAGCTGAGGCCGAACTCGTGAACTGCGTGAGTGGCGGGTTTGTCTCTCCTCTCTTCTTTCCATCTTGTCCCTATCTTAGATCTTGTTTACAATTTGATTTTGGTTTGCATCAGTGTCGCACATAAGGCATGACTCCCTCAATCTGTGTAGTTTTTTTTTTTTCATATATTTGGTGTTTCTATACTGCTCTGATTTACACTGGTGTGCTAGCTTTTGGTGGGTTTGTTCAAAATCTGTGCCCTTTCTCTCATTCTATTATATTGTACTCAGTAGATTATTGGATGGGATGGATTTAGTATGCATAAACATGTGTAGTCAATAAAGATTTTTGTAGGGTTTAGGGTTTTCATGCTTGTATGATATGACTCCCCAATCTTTATATTAGTTGGCTTCATAATTTTGTTTTTGTATGCTGCAATTGTCCATGGCTCCCACTTCTAGGTTTACTTACAAATTGCTTGGCAAGGTTGTGTTGGTTGGGATTTCGTTTCTATGGTGCAATTGTCCATGGGTCCCTCATGTGTATTTAATAGATGTTTGCTATTTAGGGTTTGTGATTCATGGTTTGTCATGATTTAGGGTTTGTTTAATGAATAGATGATTTAGGGTATGTTTAGGGTTTTACGATTCATGGTTTGTCATGATTTAAGGTTTGTCTATTGAATAGATGATTTAGGGTATGTTTAGGTTTTGTGATTCATGGTTTGTCATGATTGATGGCTTGTGCATGTATGGATTTAATTTGAATGTTTGGTTTGCCCATTCATAAGTTGAAGCAATGAAGGGGAATTTGTTTGTAATAGTAGTTGTTGTTGGTTTTGGCAGAGGTAATGGATTTGTCAATGTTCATGCACCATCCGGAGGACCATGATGCCAAAGGTCCATTCCCACCAGCAAAGCCGACACCGGCGTGTCATTGTGAGTTACCGGCCTTTGTGAAGCGGTCAAGGCATCCGTTGTCGGCTGGGCGTGCATTTCTTGTTGTCAACTATGGCGTCGTCCCTCCAATCTCCGTGGGCTCTAGGTGGATGCAAGTTCTACCAGTGGATCGATGGCGATGAAATGCTGGATTGGAAAATTATGTTGTTCCCATATGATCCTTGGAAGAGCTGTCCGTATGAAGAGTTTGTTCGATGGCTGCCTCCGCTACCACCTGTAATCATAGAAATGGAGAAGCTTGATGCTGCACTAAACCGTTTGGTCAATCGTCCTACATGCACTGTGGCAAGCAAGAAGGGAATGTTTACTCCATTCTACCAGTGTGGTGAGCGTGATTATGTAAGTGGTCATGCAGTCATTGTAATTTCTGAGGTGCTTTGTGTTTTCGAAACTATAACATTTGATGACTTGCAACATCATTTTCAGAGAGGCTTCCCAGCTTGTGATTTCGAGGAGTATGAGTATGGACCAAAATCTCACTGACCTTATGAGTATGATGTGCAAGAGTTTGCAGCAGGGAGACAACCATGGCCATGCTTGAAGATGCCGATCCGTAAGTGCAAGTGTGGCATCAAAGCTCGCGAAGGAGTTGTTCCGTCTGAGCTAGGGTATGGACACTACTGTGGCAATGCTTATGGAGGGCCCAATGAGCTATTTGTGAGTTTTCTGAACCTGTTAAGTTACTCAATGTACATGTGACTATGTGAGAGTGCTGTCACGTATTAAAAAATTGTTATCAACAGGCCTCTCATACATAATAGCACGGACAGGGCTGTTGTAGATGATGTGAATACCTATGACTTCCCTGTCGGTTTTGGCTTTATAGGGCCATCCACCGAACCCCTGTCAAATGTCCTGTGACAATACTGTTGCAAATTTCTTTTATCACAATTTTGTGGCTGCATTATATCTTGCATGATGTATGCGTGTACTAAGCTGGCTGTGACATGCGTCTTGGAAATTAGTTTACTTCATAATATCCGATGTGCTTTGTTACTTCTCAGGCCCAATCTATTCATGGGCTCAAACACATCTGAGCCACCTCACGGCCCTGGTTGTCTGCTTCTTCATTCATTCCCCATCCAAAAATCCCAGCCATTATTCATGCTAAGTCAACAAAATAGCTGATGCTCAAAAAAAAAGTCAACAAAGTAGCTCTGATCACCGCTGTATTCGTATTATTTCATTTGAATGCACTTTGACCAATGCAATTTCATACCAAAACTCATGTTCCTACGAGAAAAGTTGATAAGGGTACTTATAATGTTGACTCTATCATAGAGTCTAAGCATATTTACTATCTTTTTATTTATTATATTTTGCTGATGTGGTAGTATATGTATGGAAGAGATGAGGAGAAAAAACGAGACTTTAAGTCTTATTTAGACTTTAAGTCTATGATACCTTCGAGGTAATAAATACTCTTCGACTATATGGTGGAGTCTACATTGTGAGCGCCCTAATTCTCTTATACATTAATATGATGAGCCATTATTATTCATAATCGTCCGGGAGTCGACCGTCTGCTTGACCAAGGCCACCTGGGCCCAGGCAATCAAACAGGCTCTTATAGTCCAACAAATTGTATCTCTCATAGTCATAGTCTATCTCTCAACAAAAATTCATATAGCTAGTATCTCTCAACAAAACGAAACCAATTAAAAGTTATGGCCACCATCAACATTTATGTCTTGTCTAGCTTAGCTATGACTAGTATCTTGTTAGTTTCTTCTCTTTTATCTTCTCCATTCAAGTGTCATCATCAATGACAGAATTAATTTCAAGAGAAATATTCTTTTTTTTTTTTTTCTCGATGATGAGGAGGAGGCTACTTTTTTTTGAGGGCAAATGAGATTTTTTTTTTTTTTTTATTGTTTTTTTGAGAGGTTGAGGGCAAATGAGATGAGGCTACTGCCTACGTACGGGCTTGATGAGGACCAGGTTACAACTTTCTCGGCCGGTCGGCCCGATCTGCTTTGTTGGTTCACGGGCCTAATTGGTACGTGGGCTCAAAACACAGCGGGGCCACCTCACGTCCCCGTCCAAAATCCCAGCCATTGATTCGTGCAAACTGAACAAAGTAGTACTGTACCTCCGATTCAGCACTATACTAGAAAAAATCACGGCATTGCCGCTTGTGGCCACTGGATATGCCCGTTGTATTATTGAGTTGATGGTTAGTTAGCTATGCGTCGGTGTAACTGTTGCTATGCATATCTATGCGACTGGAAAAAGTAACGCGTGCCGACTACTTTTTGTGAATCTCAAAATGTTATGTGACCTAGTCTAGGGTAGGGTAAGGTGAAATTGTAAAAAGAATCCTAGATAAAAGATCAGTAAATAAAGAGTGAGGACCAAGGATCTGAGATTCTGAGAAAGATGTCTCGAGCAAGAAAAATAAAGAAATAGTAGGGGACTATACAGAAGAATGTAGAGTAACCTATTGGCAGGTTATTTTATTGTACGAAACACCGTGAGCACAGGGGTTATGGTTAAGCCAAAAGGGAATTGGATACGGCAGCCCTCACTAAAATTTGCATTTGACATTAAAATAAAATATGGAGTAACCTATTGAGCAGGTTAGTATAGATCAAAACACTAAGGGCACAAGGGTTTATGGTTAGGGAACGTATCCTGTGCACACGGGTTTTATATGCAACCATGCACACTCTGGATCTGGACCGTCGTTTTTCCATCCGAAGGCCAGCATAGCGAGGATAGTTATTTTGCGAATAGGCCCCTGCGCGGCCAGAGCCCATCCACGCGGCGCCCACCCCTTCGCGGCGGTATTCCCCAAAAGGCGGTGCCGGGCTTCCCAGGAGATCGAGCGCCCGCCCGCCAAGAGATCGATGGCCGCCGGGGCGAGATTCCATCATCGCGAGATCCCCCGGAGAACCGCTGGTGGAGATGAGCCGGTGGAGATGACGACGCCCGGCCCTAGAGAACCGCTGGTGGACGACCGCCAATGGACATGGCGCCGCCCGCCTGCGGAGATGACGAAGCTGCTCAAGCATGGCTCCATCTTCACGGCGCCGCCCTCCCGAGGTCTAGAGCTAGGGAGTGCCGATCCCGTCTCTCGGGTCTCCCGGGTCATGGGCGTCGTCCCCAAGCGAGGGCGGCGGCGGCGATGGCCGGCGGTGCGTCGAGTGCGGCGTGGAACGGCAAGGGGCCTGCGGAGCCGCGGCGGCGGCGAGGATAGGCGAGGCCGGCGAGGCGTCTCCCGGCTGCGGCGCGGGCGGTCATCTCCACGAGCCCGGCTAGGTCCGGGCGGGTCACCTCCACCAGCCCGGCGAGGTCCGGTGGGGCAACTCCCCCGCCCGGCGGCGGCGCATCTCGGACGAACAGGGGTTGAGGGCAGGGCGTTCTTGCAAAAACACCACGGAGATGAGGGCGGCGGGGCGGTAATTTGCAAAATTCGCATCCCTCGTTCCCCTGGCCATCGGATGCACGAGTATGTATAGTACAGATCTAGAGTGTGCATGGTTGCATATAAGCCCGGTGTGCACAGGATACGTTCCCTTATGGTTAAGCCACAAAAAAGGGAGGGAGCTGGATATATGGCAGCCCACACTAAAATTTGCATTCTTATATTAAAAAAAGAATGTGGAGTAAGCTATTGAGTAGGTATTACAAAACACCGTGGGCACATAAAGGGAGCCTGGATATGGCAGCTCTCACTATAATTTGCATTTGACATTAGAATAAATTAATAACCATGGCGACGAAGCCACAAAGCATGAATACTGACATGAAGGAGCTATAACTAAGTCTTCATATTTGGTAACTCAAACATTTCAAGTAGTTACAAAAATAAAGCTACTGATCAAAGGCATACTCATCTGAAATATATTCTCAGAGAAATTCAAAAGCACAACAAGAGAATCAATTTCTATCTTATAAGAAAATCTTAAAAACAGGCCACTTCTGGAACTTGCATCAGAAGCTTGGTTATGTGAAAATAAACAGAACTTGTGGCATAACACAACAGACGGATAGTTGCAATGAGCCAGCCTGGATGTAACAAGCACATTTTTCTAGCATGGCTAGCCCAGAAAGTGTTCAGGTTTTAATTAGAAAAACATAACTATATAACTTTAAGACTTGGTTGCAGGTTACTACAATACCAAGTAGTACTGAGTATTAACTGACATAGATATAGAGCTCTTGAGTAAAAGAAAAGAGGTATTAATCAAATTTGTTTTTCTCGTGGGGTTATATATCTGACAAATGTAATTGAACATCTATCAGGCCCCCACTTTAATGGGTCCTTAATCTCACGTATTTGCGCGGGATCACGCACAAATACGTCTACTATTCATAGATGATGGTACACAGGTTTAAAGGAAAATCCGAGCTTTATTAATATAGGATAAAAGGTCTTACAATGGCGACTAAGGTGGTCACCGATCTGGGTTACAATATCAGAGTTAGCCAACCGAGAAGCGGTGGATTAACTAGGAGTCGGTCTACGAGAGTGCTAGACCGGAATGGCACTGCCTCATACTCCACAGGCAAACTTGAGCGCGGACGAAACCCTGGGCTTCAACGTCTTTCTCCTATGCAAACGCATTGCGAACTCCTATGAAACGCTGGTCCATTACCTTCTCGATGATATTACCTTCTGAGGTGCCGATGTCTGTAAAAAACAAACGGGTGAGTATAAACGTACTCAGCAAGTCCAAACCAGGGGGTGGTTGTGATTATTGTGGGTTGGGCCCTAGCAGAGTCTCTAAAACTGCTCTCGCTAGTTCCCGGTTTAGATCTTATTAACATCAACATCAAGGTCATAAACAGGTTAGTTAGATAGTGTGAAATCTAATCATAGATGATCCGGCCTAGCATTTGCCTATTCCAAGGGCGTGGCTATTCGAATAGGTTTGAGTAACTCTGTAGAGGTTGTACAAATTTCCCCACACGATAGGCATTGTCTACACCACGGCCAATGGTTCAACAAGCCTAATGAGATCCCGTACCCGTTAGATGCCTTCTAGGTTTTGGTATAATTCTACCATGACTTCTCAGGGGTTGGAACAGGATGACGCATCATCCTTAACAATACGGTGATACCAAATCACTAGCGGCTTTACGGGTAATATCTTATTACCCAACCTATACTGTCCAACATTCATAATCATAATTATTGACCTGTGCACAAAACGGTGTCACCATGCCCAAACATCTTACGTGGAGGATCACATAGCAACCACGCCAACCAGACCATGGGGCCACTCTCCCCATGTCTGCTCCTGATACATCGTTCACCTACGCGAGGCCACCTTGGTCGAAATTATACCTCAACCCAACGGGGTGTGGAATCAAGTAAGCCCCATCCCAACGTGTGGCTGTACGTATTATCGCACTAAGTAGATGGTCTATGAACCGGTCCTTAGGGAGGCAAGTATCTCTCCACAGGAACCCCTCGCGGTGATTCCCGATATGGTATTTAGGCTCTACCAGACTACCACCACTCACCTCTTTTGTTGGTTAGGTTCATTTTATTATCATTATTCCATAATTAATTATCATCATGGCCTTCATCATAACAACAAACTCAAGCACATAGCTCGTCCATAATCTCAAGCACATAGCTCATGAACAATCTCAACCACATAGCTCATCAACAATCTCAAGCACATAGCTCATCAATAATCTTATACATACACCATGTATGTATCATTCTCCTAATTTCATACATACCAAGTATGTATCATCCACATACGATAATAGGCCATGATCTCAAGTTCCATAACTTATCATAGTTATTTATTTAAGTCAAGATTAAGGGGGGGTAAGGACTTGCCTAGTTCGTTGTTACTTATCGGCCACGATGACGGATGAGCTGGCTCACTCTGGAGAACTCCTAAAAAAATCGGTGAGAAACTACCGCGACGACTAGCGAGAACCTAGCTTGAACTATAGCAAACAAAACAAGCATAGAACATTATGGTGGTGATAGGCTCAATGCATAGACCTTGATTTTAGATGAATTATGGAAGTGGTTTCATGCGAAACGGAATTAGGATGCATGAGTTATGGATTTTACAAGATTAACCCTATTTTAATTATTAGGGCAATATCTTATAATATTTTTATAATGCATTAAATTAGAAACTAATTACATGATAAAATTCTATTTTTAATTTAATGAATTTACAATTTTTCGGGAATTTTTTGAGGTCGAAATAGGATTTACTGAGTTACGTGTGCACTTGCGGGGGGTTCACCGGCGTGGCGGATCCGATTTGGCCAAGACGCTTGCGAAAAGGGAAATGAGGAGCGGCTTCACGGCGGCGGCGGATCCTGATTTGGGGGAAGTCGGGATTTCGCGAGGGAGGAGGGGAGAAAGGGAAACTAAGGGGAGCACCGCACATTCTAGGTTTGTGCGGGCTCGGGTAGAAATGGCGCGGTCAATTGAGCTCCCAAAGGGGCTATTTATAGCTGGCCAAGGTGGAGCTCGGCGCCACGATATTTTCTCCCCGCCGAGATCTTTTCCGGCAGCATTCCCTGTTCGCGCGGACTCGGCCGGTGTCGGCTGGTGCTCGATATGCCGCTTAATTAATCCGGCGTCCTATTCCATCACCGGCGAGGGCTGGTTCACCGTGGTGTCATGTCGCGGTCTCGGCGGTTTTAATGTTCGAGTCGCCGGGCGCTGTGCGCATGATCCCTCCCTGCGTGCGTGGACGGGGCGGGGTGTCGGCGGCGTCATGTCGCGTCGCTAGGCTGCCTCGGCGGGTTTTGTCTCGTCCTTTCAAGGTCACCGGCGGCGGCGGGTTGGGTCACCGCTGCTTTGTATGCGTGGCGGCCGAGAAGGAGGGGCCTCCGTTGGGCGGGACATCTGGCGCCCGGCGGTCAGCCGCCAGCGTGCACTCGTCCCTCGCCGGCCCTACGAGTGCGGAGGGTGGCAGTGAGAGCATCGGCGGGGCCGTCTCGCTTTGGTGCGCGCTGCGGGGACGAAAAGAAGGGGGAGGATGTGACGAGTGGGGCCTAGCCATCGGTGAGGGAGGAGAGTGGGAGAGAAGGAAGGCCATCGTGGGCTCGGTCGTCGCGGAGGCCAAGTGGGCCGGCACACTCGGGCGCGAGAGGAGGCGGGGGAGATGGCTGCTGCTGGGGCCAGAAAGAGAGATGGGAAGGAGAGTGAGCCCAACGGCCTTTCCCATTTTCTTTCCCTTTTTCTTTTCTTATTTCTCCTTTTCCTCCTTTCCTTTTATCTCATGCATGCATAAATATACATATATGTAAATTATATAAGTGCAAGCATATGGATATAATCCCATGGCTCGAATTATGAGAATAATTATACGTTTGCACTCATACATGTATATTAGCACACATGTCCCGGTCGTATTATTATTCCCGGAGAAAATTGTAAACGATGCTCATGCATGCATGCACTCCATATTTCATGTGATCTAGATTATGCATTAAATCTATTTGCCACGGTAAGAAAACAAACAAGAGATCCTATTTTTCTATATGGTGAGATTTTTAAATGCAGGGTTTTCGGAAAATATTTTAGGTTGAGCGAGAAAATAAATCATGTTTTAGTTGTTGATTATAAAAGTTTAAATTTTTAGTAATTTTTAAATGATGCAAAAACACGGGTGTTACAACATCCTTATGCATACAACATAGTTAAGTAGTAGGACCTCTCTTTCTAGGCCTGGGAAGCTACCCAATATGAAATATTGGTGCCATTTAATAACTGCCAAATTTTGATGACTGAATCTTCAAACTACAGCATCATTAGCAGTTATCAAGTAAGCCTCACTACCAGCCTACAGGTTTTTCCTGGCGGCCGTAAACCATCAGGATAAGCTAATAAACCGACAGGAATTGTATTCTGACGGCCAGGTAACGGAAACAGCTCGACGAGGAAGAGCAATGTTTCTGACGGCGGCCGACCGACGGGAAAATATTTCTGGCGGCAACTCGGCGGCATAGGTTTGATGGGTTAAAATCAACTCCTGTCGAATACATGTGTTTTCCCTGACATTGAAACCGACGAATTAATATATAACAGGGTTATTTTATAACGCCCAATATTATCCATATAATGTCTACATCCAGTCACAAGTCACGTTGGACATCAAATTCAAAACGAATTATAACCAGGAGCTTATATTTGATCACAATTTCACATGTCAACGAAATCCAAAAGGCAATGCTCAGTACAGATCCATAGAAAACATGCTAGAGTAATGATAGCTCTTATTCTGAGTAAAGAATACATGTTCACTACACTTCAAGTGTAATTGCATCTAGTGATAGCTTCACAAAAGGAGGATTTTCACTACCTAGATCATACTAAAAAGGCCTAATTAGCTCGGTCTCCTCTAGGATGGTAATTGTTGGGGGAACAAGTAGCGTTGAAGTCTTGCAGAACCGGCCTTCGGGAAGGGCCTGAACCTGGAGAAAGGCATGGAGACCACAGGCTTCAGAACAGCAACCTTCTCAAGTTCACATGAGGTTGCTGCATCTTCCCCTGACCTAAAACCAGGGGACAACTCATGAATTTGCAATCATAGCAGTAGCTCATGTGCTTGTTTGTAGGGGAAGAAAAAAGGAAAAAAAAAAAAAAACATGAGATTTATGGAACTTAAAGAGAGTAGTAGACCATTGTGGACAAGTGGCTCTTTGACGAGACGTACGAGACCAAGAGACTCCGTCGGAGATGTCGCTTGGAGATGCAAGGCGCTCCACACCACCAAGGGAGCGTGCCCCTCCCAGTGTATATGGATAGATGGGTACGATTCTGTTGATTTTTTTATTCAAGCGCTCAAATCTCTTCACTTCTAACCATCTCTGTGTTCTCCTCGCGGTCGGCCGCGCATGAAAACCAGCGAGATCAGCGAGTGCAGCGGGTGGGCCTTGACTCACGGCCAGCGAAGCGGCCCGGCCGGTCAGCGTCTACGACCGGCGAAGGGCCGGGCGTACACCAACGCGCCGGCGTCTACCCCAAGCTTACCCGATGCGCGGGCGGCAAGCGGCGCTATGGGGGGCGACCGATCCAGCCACCGCGCCCTTGGACCTGACCTGGTGATGAGGTTGGGAGGAGGGAAGCGGCCGCGGCCCGGTTCTGGATGGCCAACGGCGCGATCAACCCGTCCTCGTTGGCGGTGGCGTGCGTGCGCTCAAGGAGCACGACCTCCACCGACATCCCCATAGCACCTCGGCGGCGAGCTCCCGCGCGCGATGATGCGGGACTTTCGGGTAACCCGGTTTCATCGGTCGTTCAGCGGTTTTACACATGTCCGCTACCTATGCATTGTTTCAATGTTACGGTTGTAATATTGCAGGCCCGGATGGCGAGTTGGAGGCCAGCGGGCGGCCCGGCGGCCACGGTTGAGGCGGTGCGGGCGGCCCATCTGAGGGCCATCGGCGGGAGTTGGAGCGATCCGGCAATACTCGGTGCGCCCGAGTGCGGGGCGTGGCGAGCTACTTCGGGGCCTCCCGGATCCCTAGTGTGACCCTGCCTCCGTTGCCTCCCCGCTGTTCGCTCCACCACCGTTTCCCATTCCTCCTCACATCACGGACTCCGGTGAGTATATGTTGTTGTTTATTTATTTGGCTTTTGTCGCGGCTCACTGCGGGTACTAATGAGATCGCCTCTTCTTTTGTGCAGCCACGGTCGGCGGGTTCGAACCCGACTCCTCCGGTGACCCTTCTCCACCCCATCCGGCCTATCCGGTCGGCCCGACTCCGCGGTACACGTGGCGGTGGCGTTCCTCCTCGGCGCGCGGCGGCCACACTACGAGCTTCCACCGCCCCTCCACCCACGGGTGGGCGTTCCGATCGGCGCCCGCGGCACGGGTGGTATCGGGGCAAGGTGAGGACTCTTCGCACCGGGGAGGCCACGGTTCGGGGCGTGAAGTTGAGGTGGTGGTGATGGATTTATTTTTCGATGTTGGACATGTTGCCTTTGTGATGGATCTAGTTTCGATGTTGGACATGTTACATTTCGTTTGGATGTTGGACATGTTTAATTTCGTTTGGATGTTGGACTATATGTATGAATTTGTGATATATGTGGATTATATATGTGGATTTGTGAAATATGTGGATTATATATGTGAATTGGTGATATATGTGGTCTATGATATATATATGAATGCTTATGGTATATGTATGTGTTGATGGGGGCTGTGAATCAATAGAAACAGCAAAAAAAAAATAAATCTCCCAGCTTTGCGAGTGCTTTGGCACTCGCAAAAGCTGGGTACCCCGCACGAGGAATGGCGGATTTGCCGAAGTGCGAGGCGGCACTCGGCAAAATGACCATAACTTTGCCGAGTGCCAGCTGCTTGCGACTTCGGCAAAGTGCATTTTGGTTTTTCGTAAAATAATTACTTTGCCGAGTGCTGGGATACGGCACTTTCGGCAAAGTTTCAAAACAAATCTTTGCCGAGTGCCGGACGTTCGCACTCGGCAAAAGAACCTTTCCATATTTAACGGTCGACGCCGGGTTCGCGAGTAATCGACATGGCACTCGGCGAACCCTTCGCCAATCGCCAGTGGCACTCGGCAAAGACTCGTTTGCCGAGTCAATCTTTGCCGAGTGGGGTTCGCCGAGTTTGGTAGTCGGCAAAGCCTTTGCCGAGTGCAAACTGTCTTTGCCTAGTGCGTCCGCACCGGCAAAGCCACCGTTCCTGTAGTGCCAGTATAGATTAATAAAACATGCAAGTCTTTAGTACACAAAAAAGATGGGAGAAAGAATATTACTGAATAGAACATGTGGACTGATTTCTAAAGTGACAAACATTGGTGCAAATTCTTAGCATTGTAATCATATCAGATTTCTAAAGTAACAAGTATTGGTGCAAAACACAACTAGAAAAATCTGTACAGACCTAATTTCTTGTACCAATATAACCTCATCCGCAAGAACAACTACTTCTGAAATGCAGTGGCATTTGGCCTATTATCAACATACGGAAGGCTTATCAGTACTAACCAAGTCCCAAGGGCGCTTCAGAAAGGAGAAAGGTTTCTTATCGAGGCATTTGGCCTATGATCCTGCCTGCACATGTAAATAAAGCATAGCTTTCATTAGTAATACGGTTTGCTAACAACTCCAGCCATAAATGAGCAAGGAACAATTAGACATGACTCAAATACATAGTAAACGAGCTGCACATGAAAATGCATTCAATTAACATCTTCGACATATCAATTTTGAATAAATTGCGGCTGCAACACAAGCTCTGTGGTGCAAAAAACACATACTTGTTCGAATCAAGTACCTGTACAACTCATTACATGAATACAAAGGTCAGTTGATAACTTAAGATTAAGATGCAGCAGTACTTCAGATCTAGTGTAGGGGATTAATCATTGACCTGGGATTCTACACACACACATATTCAACTCTAAACCAAAACATCAATCTCATCAGTTTTAGGCAGATGTGAACATAGATCCACTACAGGAAAGGAAAGACAGGGCAGATCTGAGAGGGAGGTTGTGTGAGAGAGAGAGTACACCCCTGGGACGGCGCGACGAGGATCCCGTGAGGCCGGCGGTGTCGGACCCCTTTGGCGGCGATGCTTGGCGTCGGGGAGGCTCCTAGGGCGGCGGAGAAGGCCCTCGGAGGCCTGTTGGGGATGACGGCGCCTTGGGCTCTCGGAGGCCTGTTGGGGACGGCGGCGGCGGGCACCGGGAGCCCCTTGGGGCGGCGTGGTGGGCACCGGGGGGAGCACCTTGGGGGCGGCGACGGTGCGTGGTGGGGAGCCCCTAGGGGCAGCGACAGCGCGGGCGGTGGGGAGCCCCCGGCGGCGAAGGAGCGCTGGGGGAGACGGTGGCGGCTGGCGGCGGGTGAAGGAGATGAATGGGCAGGAGTGGATAGGGTTTGTGAGTTTGGTGGCGATTTTTATCTTTCCCGGGTAGGACCCACAAGTCAGGTGCGCATCCAATTTAGTGGGCGAACACACGACTCGGCATGAGCTGCGCGAGGGAGGATTCCTGTCGGTTAGGAATAGGAACGTCGGGAGTTTTTGTCTATTCCCGACGGTTTAAGTTATTATCTCCTGTAGGTTTTCCAAAACCGACAGGAATCCTTCGCCTCATTCCTGACGATTGTTTAGAAACCTACAGGAGTACTCCAGATTCCTGACGGCCTGCGTTGAACCGACAGGATTAATATGAACCGACAGGACTAGTCTGTGGTCTGGTAGTGCAGTTGATGCCATTGTGAAATGTGAATTGGCCACAGCTCAAGTTGCACAGCGGTTCTTGACGACAGTATTGGCACAAAATTGCAAGTGCAAGAGCAGGATCCAATTGATTAAAATTTGCAAAGCAGTACAAGGAAGCAAACCTTTGGGTGGCTACTGAAGGATGGAAAGATCATGGAGTTGTGCTGCAAAAAATTGATCCTTTCTGTCTGAAACGAGCAAAAATGTGTTCCTTATTGAGCAGAAATAGCACGGCCGGATATACTCGCTGCTGCGCCAAATCTGTATGTCTGCCCTGTCCATGTCTGCATTGTGGCCGCGGCGGGTTGTCTGCGAAATGGCGCTGGGGAAGGAGACACGGCGGGTGCAGCGGCGGCGTCCGGGTCGCGTGTGTGTCCAGTGGATCCATCGTATCTTCTTCCTTGCGTGTGCTGTTGCTCGTGGTTCAGGGATGGCCCGCTAACATGCATCATATCGAAAGTGCCGAAAGTGGTCAGGCCCGACGAGGGCCGTGGTGGAGGGAGGTGCGGGCGGCGAGCGTACAGCGTCTGAAGGGGGAAGAAGCCGGGGCGGGCGGCGTCGTGGGAGGAGCATGGCGGCCTCGCGGGAAGTCTGCGAAAAGAGAGGCGGCGCGGCGTGGATCGCAGACGGCGTGGGTGAGGCCGGGCAGCGGCGGCCGAAAGTGCTCACACTATGGGAAAATCGACCTTTGCCCGGTACAGCGTTTTGCGAGCGCCGAAAATGGGCCCTCGGCAAAGCCTACCTTTGCCGACGACCATCGTCGCTAAAGGTAAACTCTCGGCAAAGCTAGATTTGCCGAGAGCTCAACCCTCGACGCGGGTGGACTCTCGGAATAGAGCCACCTTTGCCGAGATCCGACTCTCTTGAAGAATGAACCCTCGGCGTAGGTCCATCGAACCTAACGTCGTTCGTGGCGTTGATTTTGCCAAGGGCGGGCGTCGGGCTCTCGGCAAAGCCTAGTTTCTTTGTCGAGAGTCCTCGATCTGACCATCGGCAAACAAATTTTTTTTTTCTAAAAAAAATCAACATACGGCAGGCTCCACGTGTCACCACCTTTGCCGAGAGCCTCTATGTGCCTCTTGGCAAAGAATCCTTTTTTTTGAAAAAAGGGAAATCAGCTTCAGGGTTTGCCACGTGGCCACACCTTTCTTAGAGTACCTATCTGGGCTCGGCAAAGCGAGCCTTTCCGAGAGCCACAGCGGTGGCTCGGCATAGAAGCTCTATCTTGAGCCGGCCCTAGCCCTCGGCAAAGTGATTTTTATTTTGGCTTGAGGATTTTTTGTATCTTAGCTACAGTATTTGCGGCTCCATGTTTAAGTTTGGAAATTTTTTTAAATTGTCTTTTACTATATTTTATGAATTTTCATCTTTTATTTGAATTTCTTTTCATAACTCAAATTTAAAAGCGCAAGTCATTCAAATAATGGGGCTAAATGAATGAAAAAAAATGATATTATTGCTTGTTAGTCTAACTTGAGGCCACATCTAGGGCCACGCCCCAAAATTCGAACATCTTGTGCGCAAAACATGTCGATTCACTTGCGGGTGAATCGTTTTTAAATTCTATAAAAAGCAAATGAAATCAAAAAAATCATGAAATTTGGCGAGTTGTCGTGATATATCGCATGTGTGGCTGCGATAAAATTTTTAGAAGGTTTTAGAGTGAAAGGTTGCATCTCGGACCGCGAAAACACGGACATCTCAACATGAGTTTCTATTATCACATGTTGGAGATGTCCCGGTTTTCGCAATCCGATGTAACCATGCACAAAACTTTCTCAAATTTTTACCACAGCCTACACATGCGATATCACGACATCTCATGATTTCATGATTTTTTTCACTTCGTTTGCTTTTTACGTAAATTTAAAATGATTCACCCCTAAGTGAGTCGACATGTTTCACGCACAAGATGTTCGAATTTTGATGTGTGGCCCTGGATGAGGCCTCAAGTTAGACTCCCAAGCAAGAATATCAATTTTTCAATCATTTAGTCCCATTATTCGAATGACTTGCGGTTCGAATTTGAGTTATACAAAAATTCAAATAAAAGATGAAAATTCTGAAATATAGTAACAAGTATGAAAAATTTCCAAACTTGAATATGGAACTCTCATACTATAGATAAGCTACAAAAAATTGCGACCAAATTCAAAAAAAAATTATTTTGCCGAGGGCCCGTTTGGGCTCTCGGCAAGAAAGCTTTGCCGAGCCATGTGTCGTGCTCTCGGCAAAGGTTCAGGCTTTGCCAAGAGCTAGACCGGGCCCTCAACAAAGAAGATGGACACATGGCTCTCCACCCGGGAAAGGAAAAAAACAAAATCTTTGCCGAGGGGCGCTGGGGCAGCCCTCGGCAAAAGGAATGCCACGTCGCGGTGTCAGTTGGAGGAAAGAAAAACATTGCGAGAGCCGAATCGCGGCTCGGCAAAGGCCAACCTTTGCCGAGAGCTACCCGATCCGACTCTTGGCAAAGGATGAAAAAAAAAAAAAGAAAAACCCTAAACCCACTCCACTCACTCACACGCACCGGCACTCGCGACACACACAACACACTCACACACACACACACAACGCCGCCCGCCGCCACCGGTGCCCGATGCCCGTCCTCCGGCCGCCATGCGCCCCGCCCCCACCCCACCCCACGCCGGCCGGCGCGCCCGCGCGCCACCAACCCACCGCTCGCGCCCACCGGCGTCACCGCCGCCTGACCCGCCGGCCACCACCGCCGCCCGCCGCCCCACCGCGCGGCGCCCGCAGCTCCCACGGCTCTGGGCCAAAGGCTGCCCTGCCCCACCACCACCGGCCCAGGCACCGCACCGCCCACCCGCCCGCACACATCGGGAGGAGGAGGAAGAGGTAGAAAGGAAGGAGGAGGAAGAAGAGGAGGAGGGAAAGGAGGAGGGAGGAGGAAGAGGAGGAGGCAAGGAGAAGAGGAAGAGGGGTAGAGGAGGAAGTGGAAGAGGGGAAGGAGGAAGAGGAAGAGGGGAAGGAGGAGGAAGAGCTCAACCGCGATAAGCCACCTCACCCGTCCGTCGTCCGAGCTACCATACGCGTCCGTCGCCCGAGCTGCCATCCTAGGTATGAATATCTGGTTTTCGGCCTTCGTGCCGATATATGGATACCTGGTTGTCGGCCTTCGTGTGATATGTAATGGTAGCCCCAACCCCGACGACGATATATGGATTTGAATGCATATATATATATATATCTGGTTGTCGGCCTTCGTGCCGTACGCTTTATTGTAGGTTTTGAACCTCACCGTGTAGGGGAGGTGCTGCCAAAATTTTGAACTAAGCCCTATGTTTTTTTTAGAGAGGAGCCCGTCGGAGTCGAGCCGGAGTACCTCGGTGGCCCCCGATCTTCTTCCTCGGCGTTGCGGGTGTGCCCGCATTGCTTTGCCTCGCCACCACGGCACCCTAGGTATGAATAACACTTTTTCCGGTCGCATGGTCATAGATCATATAACCTAGTTAGGCATCTCCCATTCAAAGGAGATACGGCTGGAGGTATATATTTCTTTGCATATCTATGGCCGTATCTGTTTTGGATTGTCTACGTTTTTTGGACAGCCCGCAGATGCATAGATAGGTCAGTTTCCATGTTCCGCTCTGGTCGGCGGCAGAGTTTTGGCGTCACCTCCTTATTGTTCTCCGAATACACACTCTCCCTTGCAGGACGTGTATGAGAAGAACAGCGGGGAGGTGCTGCTGAAATTCTATCTCGATCGGATCAGAGCATGGGAACTGACCCATCTACGCATCCACGGGTGGGATTAGGACCTATCCTCACCTATTAGACAGTAGGAACACCATATAGATGGAATTTATGGTTGGAATTCATGGTTGCTAAAGGATGGAGGAACGTCAGTGGATGTACAATGGCCGAAGAAGTAAGCGTGATTTTGACGACAAATGGGTGAACAAGACCAATGCTTTCTTGGAATTTGCATGGGGCAATGCTCGTGGTCATTTGCTAGTTTATTGTCCTTGCATAAAATGTGACAACAAGAGGAGAGTTTCCAAGCAGGATATGGGCCGACATCTTCTGGAGAATGGATTCACCAATGACTATACCGTGTGGGTCTACCATGGTGAGACCACGCCTCGAGGCATGTGATGGTGATGCCAGGGTTGTAGACATGTTAGATGATGCCCCCCAAGCACTTTTTAATGATGCTCGTGATAAGGAGGCGATGGAGAAGGAGGCAAAGGCGTTCTACGAAATGATGGACTCGGCGAAGAAACCCCTTCGGGGATCACACCACGGTTTTGCAAGCTGGGCGGCATTGGTCGCTCATTAGGGTTGAAGTCCGAGTTAAACATGAGTCGAAAGCGGGGCTTCGATAAGTTGTTGGGCGTGGTTGGCACCCTGCTTCCAAAGGGCCACTGCCTACCAACAGGCATGTACGAGTCACAAAATCTCTTTAGTGCACTTAAGATGCTGTATGAGCAGATGCATGCTTGCATGAATGGGTGTGTTCTATTTAGTAAAGAACACACGGATGCAAGGTACTATCCAAAGTGCAAATCCTCCAGGTACGAAGAGGTGCCAACCGAAGATGGTCAGATGAAGCCGCTTAACATTACCCAGCAAATCGTACGATACCTTCCATTCATACCGAGGATCCAATGGCTATATATGACTGAGGAATTTGCTAAACAGATGACATGGCACAAAAAGGGCAAACGATACAATCCTGACAAGATGGTACATCCATCAGCACCATCATGGCAATACTTTGATGGAAAACATCATGAGAAAGCAGATGAGGCGCGTAATGTACGTATTGCGATGGCAACCGATGGGTTCAATCCTTATGGAATGAGTATGGCCCCATACACATATTGGCCCGTGTTCGTTATCCCCCTGAATCTTCCCCCTGGTGTCGCCTTTCAACGGGACACCATATTCTTGTCATTGATAATTCCTGGACACCCGGGGAGTAAGATGAGTGTGTTCATAGAGCCTGTGATCGATGAATTGATAAGTGCTTGGGAGGACGGTGTATGGACATATGACCGAGCTACAAAGACAACCTTCAGAATGCACGTTTGGTACCAGTACTCAATTCATGACTTCCTGGCGTATGGGTTATTGTCAGCCTGGTGTGTTCACGGAAAGTTCCCATGGCCAATATGCAAGGAACGTGTGAGGTTCATCTGGTTGCAGAAGGGTGGTAAGTATTTGTCGTTCGACCAACATCGTTAGTTTCTCCCTCTTGACCATCCATTCAGACAAGACACGAAGAACTTTATAAAAGGATTCATAGTGACAGAACCTCCACCGCATTTGATAACTGGTGCTGAGGTTCATGCTCAGCTAGATCCTTTGGTGGCCAATGAATAAGGTGGTGGTTTTGTGGGATATGGTGAGCAGCATATGTGGACTCATAAGTGGGGCTTGGAGAGGCTCCCCTATCATAACGATCTTCTTATGCCACATCATATTGACTTTACGCACACTGAGAAGAATATCACCGAGGGACTTTTCTGCACACTCATGGACACTGAAAAGTCTAAGGACAACCCTAAGGCTAGAGTGGACCTGAAAACACTATGCGATAGGCCAAAGCTAGAGATGAGGCCTCCTGAAGGCCGCAAGAAATGGAGAAGGCCCAATGCCGATTACGTCTTGTCCATCAAAAAAAGAAGGGAAGTACTTAAATGGATAAAGACACTAAGGTTTCCAGATGGGTATGCATATAATGTGAAGAGGGGAGTCAATTTAACTACTCTGCGAGTCAATGGGATGAAGAGTCATGACTACCATGTTTGGATTGAGCGGCTGCTTCCCACGATGGTTAGAGGCTTTCTCCCTGAGAATCTATAGCTAGTGCTGACAGAGTTGAGTTATTTCTTCCACCAGCTATGTGCGAAGCAGATCTCTCAGACCATCTACAAAGAGTTGGAAAAAGCGGCACCTGTGTTACTCTGTAAGTTGGAGAGAATCTTTCCACCCAGATCCTTCTTGCTGATGCAGCATATGATTGTGCACCTCCAATCTGAGGTACGCATGGGGGGGCCGGTGCAGTACCATTGGTGCTACCCAATCGAGAGAACTCTAAAGAATGTACGTAAAAATGTAGAAATAAAGCCAAAATCGAGCCTTCAGTTGCAGAGGCATACATTGTGGAGGAGGTGTCAAACTTCACAGGAAAATACTATATAGAGAACCTTCTAAAATATGTAATACTATGTTCTTTTGTAATTAAGTTTTGTTTATTATGCATCTAATTCTAATTATGTCTTATTTAAATTTTGATTACAGGTGATTGAAGAAAGATGGCGAGCGCCCGTCAGGGAGCACGACGGGTATGGGTCGGACAGGAGGTGGAGGATGACCGGCGTCAGAGGCCCGTGTCTAGCTTTTATAGCCCAACACAGGGGGAGGACGACGGGGCAGGGTCATCCAGGAGGAGTAGGAGGCCCGGTGTCCATAGGGCCAGGAGGGACCCGTCTCCCACGCCTTAGGGGGACGACAACGAGGAGCTGCTGGTGGAGCAGTCGATCGAGGAGCGTGAGCAGCAGCAGACACCGGGTGAGGACGACAACGATGGGGAGGATGAGTCTACGGACACCTCAGGTGCGGGTTCCGCGGCGGCGGTGGCAAAGGCGGCGAAGGTCTACTTGCGAGGCCCCACGCGACTCCCTCAGCCTCCGCTACCTCACAACCGCCCAGTGATTCGCCCCCAAGGGCTAAGGTAAATTTAGATGCCTTACTTCATTTTGATTTTCGAGAGAAACTAATATTTTGTCTTACTTGTGCGAGAACTGGATCGTTCTATCGGGCGGTGGCTCATGCAAACCCGCCCAGGCATTGTCGCACCCATGCCGATGCCCGGGAGATGGAGGTGGATAGGTGGTTCATGCAGAATTACCGCGAGGCGCACGGCCGCTGCGTGGCGGCGCTTGGTGATGCAAGGTCAACACACCACCAAGGCGGCGGAGCCTTCCGAGTACAAAAAATTATGGGTGCGAGGTTTCTTTTTATCGCTTACGAGGCTCAATCTTCTTTTATTGCGGTCCCGACACACACTAATCATCTCCCTTCATTTCTCGCAACTACAGGCACATGCCGGCAAGGGCTGCAATGACTTCGAGGCCTTTTGCATGTCGCACAACGGCAAGGCAACGTCTGATGTTTCCTCGATGTGAGCGACCCGCGGCGTCTGACAACCAGTGTGGGCACCCAAATCACTTGAGTACGGTGGCGACTAGGCAGAAATATGGGGAAGATTATGATTCGGGCGCTCATGACATTGATACAGACATCGTCATGGGCTTGGGAGGAGGCAAGAAGTATGGGAGGTTGTGGATTGGCGACGGCATCATCGATAGCTCCGGCCTCAGACTAGCCTACGTCCGAGCACGGAGGGGCGGAGTCGACCCGCCGATATGACAATGGCCAAAGGCGTGGCGATGGGCGGGTCGGCGCCCTTGAGGTTTGCATTGCTCATCGTACATTGATCTTTACACGCTTTATTAGGTTTTGCATTGCGAAATCACGAGAGTTAAATGTTGCGGGCTCGGATAGAATAGGAAGACGGCCCCCGTGAGGAGTAGACTGAGCATTTTTCGGGCCGGGCGGGCTGAAAAAAAGCTGTTTATTTCGGGCCGAAAAAATCCCTGCCAGGGCCCGTCCCACTAGACATGTCGGGCCTCAAATTTCGGGGGCGGGCTCGGGCGGGCCCGGGCTTGGGCGGGGCCGCCTGTGTTTTATAGTGTAAAAATAGCTAAAATCAACATTTTAGGTCGGGCTCGGGCCAAGATTTTTTTTTTTTTCTCGGGTCGCAAGATCTGCCCAGGGCCCGTCCGTAAAGGTCCGTGGGCGGGCCGGGTTCGAGGGCGGGCCGTGCGGGCCGGGTCGGGCCGGGCTAAAAATGCTCGTGTCTAGTGAGGAGCAAGCCCAGCAGCTAGAAGAGGAAAGGAGGCGCCGTCGGGAGGTGGAGGCCACGCGAGAAGGCAATGGGACGACAAGTTCCGAGAACTTACTAGGTTTCTCTCGACGTCAGGTGGTATGGCTTTGCCACCTACGCTCCTAGCTCCGATCGCTCCACAGCTGTTTGTGACTCAAGACGCTTCGGGTACTCCCCGTGAGTATTATAGCAAAGGCTTTCGTTTGTGGTTTTACTGTATGAGGTAATCATGTCTAACACTTGCAACCTTGTCTCCTTTTTGCGCGGCTGGATTGGCGGGGTTCGAATCGGCGCTGAAGGTGGTGAGCAAGCCTTCCGTCGCCGACAACTCGGTACCCAATGTTTCTCCTTTCCCACTTCAATGATGAGCGTTGGTTTCATTTTTAGTTAGTTGATGATGTTGTGAGACTTGTGATGAGACTTGTGGACTTGTTCGGATGAATACATGCTTTTGTGGACTTGATGTGGTCATGCACTTGTGATATATGTAATAATGGATGTGTTTTTTCTACGCCGGATGTGTCAAATGTGATATATATGTGTTCTGTGATGGAATGGTTATGATATATGTGACATATGTGTTTGTTTGTCAAGGTGGAAAGCAAAAAAAGTAGCAATTTTTACCACCTTTTCCTAGAGCAACCCTCGGCAAAGGACCCTTTGTCGGCGCGCATTTAGCCACAGCGCTCGGCAAACCTAGGAAAAATGACTGCCAGAATCCCACTTTCCCAGATTTGCCGGCGTCCCGGCCAATGCGCTTCGGTAAAGATTTTTTTAAAAATATAAACCTCTTTGCGAGAGCTCCCGTCGTGGCTCTCGACAAAAGAATTTGCAAAAAAAAAAAAAAAAAAAAATCTTTGCCGAGAGCTCCCGTCCCGACTCTCGGCAAAGGTGCCGCCATTTTCCGTTATTTCAAACTGTCGGTAACGGCTACTTTTCTTTGCCGAGGGGGGTCGATTTCGACGCTCGGGAGGCCCTCGGCTCGGCAAAAGACCCCTGTTCCATCAAAAAAATTTCCGGGTGTCCTTTGCCGAGCACCGCCCTCGGCAAAGGCTTTGTTTATCAAAAAAACGACCTTTGCCGAGTGCCCTTGGCGCTCGGCAAAGGACCGTTTTATATAGTGTCAGCCAAGCGGGTTCGCGACTTAATCGGTTAAGACACCCGCTACGGCCCGATCCAACATTTCATATTGCACCTTGGCCAGATCCAACGGCTAGAGGGTTCGCGGGCGACATGGCCATATCCATTAGCCCGCTTCTGGAGCTGAAATCGTATATAGAGAAGATTCGTATATGCTAGAAAAAGCAAGGCCGCGCAGGGCCAGTGTTGAACTATTTTATTGTAATAGATTTTGTTTGTTAGTAATTTATTTGAGTACAACTTAAGTATAAGTATTGATTTGTTTGTTGTGTTTCTGGAAAAGGTCAATGTTAGAGGAAGTGGTCATTCCGATGTAGCAATTTGTAGTATTTGTTTTTAAGATCGTAAAGAGGGTAAAATCACTGTTGGGGTAATATTTATGTGTAGAACATATATTTATATTTTTTAGGATCGTAAAGTGGATAAGCAGAGTAATCATTATTTCAATTTATGAACTGAGCTATGCGTGCTTAGGTTCGGTGGTGGTAAACATGTTGCACCGGGGTTCGTTAATTATGCCTGTTTTTGCACTATAATACTATGTTTGATGGTTTTTTTTTTTTTTTTTTGAGAACGACACAGTACAACGCAGACACTCATAACACGCGCGCACACTCACCCCTATGAACACACGTGTCGCAAACCCTACCCCTATGAGCACCTCCGAAGGACTGGGCGGCCGGCCCGAGATCTGGAGATTCTCGAAGTCACCATAGGCGCCTCGTCGTCGGCGGAACGTCGCTACCACTTAATGCATAACGCCGGTAAATCCTTGGGAAAATCCCGGGAAAATGTGCGGCACCGGGATTTGAACCACTGGTGGGTAGCGTCCCCACCGGACCGTACTACCATTGGACTACAAGCCAATTTTGGTGTGTAGGCGAAAATATTTTTAGGACCATAAAGTTGGTAAAAATTACTCAATCGTTTAATTTTATGCGTGGTATGGGTAAGCTACCATAAAAATTTGATAGCAATTTGAATAAAGGAAATAAGTCTATTAGTTATTTATAGAAAACTCTAGAAAAATCTAGATCCACATTTGTAGCAATAAAATTGCGCTAAAACATGTGACGTTATGTGTTTACAGTGTAATGCTAGTTGTGTAGAGTTCAACAAACTTGGTTTGGTATTTTCCTGATTTTTATTTTATTTATTATGTTTTTACAAAAAGTTCACATTTATAGCAACAAAATTGTACTAAAACATGTGATATTATGTGTTTACATTGTAGTGCGATATAATTGGTAGCTGATTAGGTTTTCAACTAACTTTCGAATGGCACTTGCGTTCCAAAATAATTTCATATGTCATATTTGAAGTAGGTAACGGTTGTTTTTTTTTTGTGTAATTTGAGAATAACAAGTATGTGGCTTTAGCAAAAGGAATATGATAATATTAATGGATGTAAGGTTTAGCTTTATCTATCTTTTATTTTAATTTGAAATTTTAAGAAAATTAATAGCATACAAACTTGTATCTTTCTTTTTGGGTCAAGGGTCGCTCAATTTGACCATTTGCTTTAGAATTAGAACTCTTGGAAGGATTATACCTTTAGAGTGAGCTTCCATCTATATATATATATGTGTGTGTGTTTATATTTTGAAATAGAAAGTGAAACTAAATATTAAGATTAATTTTTTTATATAATTTTGTATGAAAGAAATGTTTATATCAAAGTTGTAGAACCTAATGAGATCTAAAACTTCGTAGTTGATAATTTTAAAATTTGAGGTCATTTAACTGTCCAAAAATGCGTTATAAGTTCATTGAAGAAACACATCTCGCCATATTAGCGATCCACGCCTTCTAAACCATGGCTTCCTGTTGGCTGAGATTTGTCAGAGGTAACCCATCCTCCCCTCACCTTATCTGAGGCCTTGTTTAGTTCCCATGCAAGCCCAAAATATTTGGGGTTGGGGTATGCAGCACTTTTCGTTTGTATTTAGTAATTGTTATCCAATTATGGACTAACTAGGCTCAAAAAGATTCATCTCGCACTTTCCAACCAAACTGTGCAATTAGTTATTTTGTTTACTACATTTAATGCTTCGTGCATGCGTCAAAAGATTCGATGTGACGGATACTGTAGCACTTTTGGGTTGCATGGACTAAAAAAAAAGGCCTGAGGTATCTCTCTCCATCGCCTACGCACCATCTCTTTCCTTCTCGAATCTCTCATCTTTATCTCTGCATTGGAGCGTTGCGGTGTGGCTGGCTGCCGTTGTCAGGCTTGTGCTGCTGGAGGTGCGGCAACACCCGGCTCCGGGGCATGGGCGGCGCAGATGGGAGGCGGTCCCGTTAGCGCGTCCGGCAGCCGCACGGCGCGGTCGTCCCTGGTGACGCAGCACGGGCCGCGACCGGGCCGGCGGCGCCGGCAGCTCCTCCCTCGGCACCTGCAGGATTCCAGCCGGTGGGCGGCTCCGGCACTGCAGTGGCGCAGCAGGGGCGGGAGCTCCGCCAGGGGCTCGCGACTCCACAGGCGGGCCGCGGTGGCCACAGCGGCGTTCGGCGTAGCTGCGACCTCCACCCACGCCGGGAGGAGCGAGGTGCGGGAGTTGCCATGAGCGGCTCATCCTCTCGACCGAGACTCGCGGTCTCGGCCGTCCGATCCAATTTTGATGATGTGGCTCAATCTGAGCCCTCTGAATCCGCCAGGAATCGTAGTATGAAGATTATTTGATTTTTGCATTCCAAAACTCAAGTTGATGTGACAAAAGTTGATTATAATTCTCTTATACATTAACATGATGAGCCACTATTATTCATCATGATCGTCCGGGAAGTCGAGCATCTGCTCGACCAAGGCTTGGGCGAGGTTAGCCCGATTGGCGACATCGACGGCATCGCTTCACAGCGCCCGCTTCAACGCGCCATCCTCGTACGACACGCGCTGCCAGCAATCACACGCCGCGTCCATCACCCTGCCGGTGCACTTTAGGTTGTCGAACGGCGCCTGGAAGTAGCCGACGCTGTACCCCCTCAACGACGGCGCGGAATGCCGGGAGGACCACCGCCACAGTCCCGTAGTCCATCACGCAGTACTGGAGCGAGTACTCCGTGTCCTTCTCCTTGCTCCCCCCCCGCCGGACGACCGGAGCGTGCTGCGCGCCTTGGTGCTCGCGGACGCGGCGGCGGTCCCAGCGAGGTCCATGGCCACCAGTGCCAGCTCCCGCGTGTCGTTCGCCGCCAAGCTCCGCTTGTCTGACCGGAGCGTCGTCTCGTAGAAGTCCTTGGTGAGAGTTGTCAGTCCGAGCCCGCGGTAGTGGTGCGCCTCGTGGCCCTTGGCCTTCTCGCACGCCGTCGCAACCAGGTCAACGCCGCCGCGGCGGTGGTGAGGCAGGGTGCCGCTGCCGTGCAGACGCCGAGGAGTACCACGGCCAACGCGCTGGTGTGGAAGGCCATGGCCATCAACCGAGCTTCCATTATATGGGATCAGTTGGTGAGTGCAGATTTATTTATACGGCGCTAGCGAAACTTTGAGAACTAGTAGTAGCTAGCACAAGTAACACTAGTAGTAGTGCCTATTAATTAATTACTTACTAATTTATTAATGTGAAAACATGTAATAAACATGACCATACATCATCGCCATATCTAAACAGCAAGATTCACGCGCATACTCCCTCCGTCCTTAAATGTTTGTCGTTCTCGCTTCCCGAGAAACTACTGCTGGCAATTATAGATTAAAATATATAAATATTTATGCTAAGTAATTAGTATCATCGGAAAGATCTTTTTGTCTAGTTTTTAATAAATTTGTTTGGAGATATAAATGTTGCATGTATTTTATACAAATCGAGTCAAACTTGTGGCACGAAAACCGACGGCGACGGTCAATTAGGGACAGAGGGAGTATGTATCAAAATGTTAGATTAAAAGATAATTGCTACCTCATCCATTCAAAATTATAGGTCCATTTAATTAGCTCTGTTCCAAGTTAAACTTTTCTATCTTTTAACTAAGACTATATAAAATTATGTCAGGCATCTATGGCATCAAATTAGTTTCATTAATTTTGCCATAAAATATTTGACTTGATAATGGTGTATTGGTATATGGCACTGTAGATATTAAAATATTTAAAAAAACTAGTAAAAATTGGAGAAAATTGACTTGAACAAAACTGAAGTGACCGATAGTCTGCGAGTAAATGACAAACAGAAGTGTAACCATATTTGTGAAGAAGGATCACACTCTAAGAATGTGCATTGATTATCGTCCGTTGAATGTGGTGACCATTAAAAATAAGTATCCATTGCCCGCATTGATTTGCTTTTTGATCAACATACTGGAGCCAAGGTATTCTCAAAAATTGATTTCAGATCAGGGTATCATCGATTAAGATCAGACCTAGAGATATACCCAGGACTGCATTCACCACTAGATATGGTTTGTACGAGTATTTGGTTATGTCTTTTGGGTTAACCAATGCTTCAGCTCATTTTATGTACTTGATAAACTCGGTGTTCATGTCGGAACTTGACAAGTTTGTGGTAGTCTTTATTGATGATATATTGATATATTCTAAGACTAAAGAAGAACATGCTGAGCATCTCGAGAATCGTTTTTAACTCGTCTAAAGAGAGCATCGGTTTGCTCCATCCGGGAAAAAAATAAGTAGTAACACCAGGGGTTCTTTGGGACTTCCCAGGTGTTATGTAAACCCCTACCTCCTTTATGAGCTAGTCTGAGATGTGTTTACTTGACACATTTTCTATGCCGTTACTTAACCCTAGGACTTTAAATCTCGGGACGAGATTTCTTTAAAGGAGAAGGGGTAAACACCCCCGATGTTACTATTACTAAAACCTGCCATGTCATCATGATCATTGTAAAGCATCCATTTTTAGCTCACAATCTTATGCATCGCACTAAAATAAGTTTAATGCTAGGTTTGGTTGAGCTTTAGTATGAAAAAGTTTGAATTGAAGTATTATTTCATGTGTCGGAAAAACCTTAACTTCTTTCAAAATCATGTAAAATTTGACAAAAAAGTCCAAAATCCAGTTTGTAGATCTTTTCTTGAGGTACAAAAAGTGGTTTTGGAAATTTTCAAAGTTTTTATATAAAATTTAGAGCAATTTTGAATTTATTCAAAACCCTATTTCAACCCCATTTTAAAAAGTCAATTTTGGAGGCTGAATTTCAAAATATTTTCTTTATGAAAAGTGTAGATCTTTGAAAATGGAGAAACTTTCATTTTGGCTGGATGGAACATGGAAATAACCATCTCGAAGAACCACATTCAAGCACTGTATCATAGTAATGGATGGAACATGGAAATATTTGCTTTCTTTCTTCAAAGATGAAGTGCCATGTCAACTACTTCATAATAAGTATCGGGGACGAGATTTCTTTAAGGGAAGGTGCGTAACACCCCGGTGTTACTATTACTAAAACCCATTGTGTCATCATGATCATTGTAAAGCATCCATTTTTAGCTCACAATGTTATGCATCGCACTAAAATAAGTTTAATGCTAGGTTTGGTTGAGCTTTAGTATGAAAAAGTTTGAATCGAAGTATTATTTCATATGTCGAAAAAAATCCTAACTTCTAACCCTCTTTTACCCCCTTTTTAATAGTTTCAAAATTATTTAAAATTTGACAAAAAGTCCAAAATCCAGTTTGTAGATCTTTTCTTGAGGTACAAAAGTGGTTTTGGAAGTTTTTAAAGTTTTTATATAAAATTTAGAGAAATTTTGAATTTATTCAAAACCCTATTTCAACCCCATTTCAAAAGTCAATTTTGGAGGCTGAATTTCAGAATATTTTCTTTATGAAAAGTATAGATCTTTGAAAATAGAGAAACTTTCATTTTGGTGAATTTTTAACTTCTATTCAAAATTCAAGAGAAATTTAGAAAATTTGGAGTTAGGGTTTGAAAAGGGAAGAACAGGGGGCTTTCGCCCTATGGCGAACGCCCACCGCGGCGTTGAGGTTCAAGGCCGCCCGCCAACGGCTGCCCCTTCTCGAGGCCACAGGCTAATGCGGGAGCCACGGGGACGAGGTCGCGCGCCCGGCCACCTCACCATCCTTCCCTCCATCCTTTTAAGTCGACACGGCCGCCATTGTCACCTTTCTTTCTCTATCTTGCCGGCGCCATTGTTCTTCCTCGTCGTCGGAAAAATCCTCCGCACTGCACTACCTCCATCCACGTTATCTTGATCGAAGCCACTTGGCTGCATCGTTGCGCTTCGATTAAGCCTCACCTCGACCCTCCACGTCGCCCGTGGGCGCCACCATGCTTGTCGTCTTCTCTGCGGACGGCGATAGCCCGCCCTTGAGTCATCCCGTCCACAATATGTTTTGGTGAGCCTTGGCTCTCTTTTCTTCACGTCTAAGCCGCTGGTCACCTTGATCACGGTCGGCTCGCTCTTTTTCACGGCCGGAGCTCCGTCATGCGGAACGTCCTCGCCACTACGAGTGTGCCGCCGCAGCGCCATCGCCGCCATTCCTCCAGGTCCACCCCATTTTTGAACCATCCATCTTGTCGGTTGAAGTTGGGGTGAGTACCGCCGTCTCCCGTGCCCTTTGTTTTCTTGATTTTGCGCCAGCATCGCCGAAACACGGCCGCCGGCCGCGGTGAAGTCTGCTCCCGCCCGCCGCGCGTAGCGGCGCTTGGGGGGTCGTGGTTCATCTCGCTTAGTGACTTAGCTAGGTCGTGAGAGCTCGCTTGAGATGGTGGCGTGCCCATCATCACGGTGAGCCCCTGGTAGGGCCGGTTTTACGCCGCTCACCACGATAAAGTTGCAAGCCAACAAAACTAACTTGTTGAACTACTTCTATTACTAAAGGAGTTCTCAAGGACTATTTGATTGTAGTATGATCCAAGATTCACAAAGCAACTCAAAAGTCACACAGAACCTAAGTCATTATACGCTAAACATTTCATTTAACATTTAAAATAATAAAGCATAAAATAACAAACAATTAAATTTTTTTAAAATGAGCTCAAAATTTTTGTACATGTTGATGATGCTATAAAACAGTGTTAAAAATAATTTTTATGTCAAAAGGATATATAATTTATTTTCTAAAATTCATGGAAAATATATTTTTCAATTAAAGATTGTAATTTTAAATCATGCAAGAACTACTCAAAATTCAAGTTTCAAATTTTTTTATGGATAGAAAACATTATAGTAAGGCTACACAAAAATTTTTAAAATTTTAAAGTTATATTTGAATTTATACAAAATTTACAAAAGCGAGGCACCATTCATTAATAAGAAATTGAATAAAGTAAGTTTTAAAACAAAACCGGCTTTAGGGCCTAAACCGGCCCGGCCCGGTCGCGTCGTGGCTCGGCCCAACCAGCCAGCCCTAAGTTGCTCCGGTGCGCCGGCGGCCGACGAGTCCGTCGGTCGGCCGAGGGACACCTGCGCTAACCGCTGCCGTCTCCGGCTTTGACCACGGTTTCGCCGACGGTGAGCTCGCCCGGCGGCGGGACTTGTCCCATCTTGCTCCCCTCAACCTTGCGCGGCCGATGGTGCCTAATCCCAACCCCTAGGGCATCACGGCATCCTTGTCGGCTGGCCGGCGGTGCGGTGAGCGGCGGAAACCGCCCTACCGGGCTCACCGGCGATGAGCGGGCACGCCACCATCTCAACAAGCTCTCCGACCCTACCTAAGTCACTAAGCGAGACGTATTACATGACCCCAAGTACACACGGCTATGCGCGTGGCGGGCGGCGAAGGTAGAGGTGCCGGCACGGCCCGTGTTCCCGGCGATGCGGGCGCAAAACAAGAAACAATCCAAAGGGAGACGGCGGTAGCTCACCCCAACTTCAACCGACAAGATGGATGGTTTGGAAATGGGGTGGAGCCGGAGGAACAATGGCGATGGTGCTTGCGATGGCACGCTGGCAGTGGCGAGGATGTTCCGGCGCGATGGAGCTTCGGGCTGTGAAAAGAGTGAGCCGACCGTGATCAAGGTGACCAGCGAAGCTTAGACGTGAAGAAAAGAGAGCCAAGGCTCACCGAATCGGATTATGGATCTACGGATGACTCGCGGTGGCACTACTGCTGTTCGCGGAGAAGATGATGGTGTGTAGGCGGCACAGGCGACGTGGAGGGCTGAAAGGTGGCTTCATCAATGCGCAACGATGCAGCGAAGCTTCGATCAAGATAACGTGGATGGAGGTAGTGCAGTGGTGGTGGATTTTCGAAAAGCAAGAACGATGGCGGCGGCAAGACAGAGAAAGAAAGGAGACGATGGCGGCCATGTTGACTTAAATAGGATGAAGGAAGGATGGTGAGGTGGCGGGTGCTTGCGACCTCCCCCCCGTGGCACACGCGCGCGCGCCTTGAGAAGGGCGGCCGTTGGCGGCGGCCGAACCTCAAGGCGGTGGTGGCGTTCGCCCCGAGGCGTAGCCCCCATTCTTCCCCCTTTTCAAACCCTTTCTCCATTGTTAAAATGATTCTGAGACTAAAGAAGATTGCTCGTTATGTGGCTAAGTGTAATACATGTCAACGAGTGAAGGCTGTGCATATGAAAACTGGGGGGGAATTACATCCGTTACCTATTTCGTCCTGGAATTGGGAGAAAATTACCATGGATTTTATTGTTGGTCTGCCCAAGACGTCGAAAGATTTTAACTCGATTTGGGTTATTGTTGATCGTCTTACCAAGATAGCACACTTTTTGCCAGTGAAGGACACTTATTTAGCAAAAACATATGCCGAGTTATATATTGAGCGGATATTCAGTCTTCATGGAGCCCCGAGATCATTGTCTTAGATAGAGGTGCCATGTTTATGTCCAAGTTCGGGAAGTATTGCATCAATCAATAGGTACTAAGCTCAACCGCAGCTTCGGATACCATCCACAAACTGGGGAGAGATATTGATATTGGCTTGAACTCCCTGCTCAATAATTTCTAGGTTTAACTTTTTCATCTCGTGACATAAAGTTTTATTCATCGACTCACTGTCAAACAATTACACTAGGATTTCTGACTTAGTGCATCAGCAACCACATTTGCACTACGTTTTTACTACTTATTTTTTCCCAGGTTGGATACAGGACTTGGTGCATCAGCAACCCCTGGTGTTGACTTGGAGATCTCAGACCGGGGCAATGGATACTTATTTTTAATGGTCACCTCATTCAATGGACGATAATCAATGCACATCCTTAGAGTGTGATCCTTCTTCATAAATATTACGGGACACCCCTAAGGTGACGAATTGGGCCAGATAAAATCTTTGTCGAGCAATTCTTACAACTGAGTTTTCAACTCTGCTAGTTCTTTGGGTGGCATTCTATATGCTCTCCTGGAGATTGAGGCTATTCCCGGCTTCAGGTCTATACTGAACTCAACATCCCTATCCGGTGGCGGACCGGAAGATCATCCTAAAAAATATCTGGGAACTCACGAGACCATCAAAATATCCTTTATTTTCTTTTACATAAGTGGCACAGACTCTCTCTCAAACTGTCCTCTTAGGAATGGAAAATTGAATAAGAAGTTGAGAATTACTGTCGGGTATATTTACCCTTATTGTTTTATTCAAAACATCGATGACATCCCCATGCTGATACATCCAATTCATGCCTAGGATCACATCTATATCCTGATCCTTTAGGATTATCATGTTTGTGGAAAAATCATGCCCACCTAACTTTATAGGTACTTGATGTACCATCTCCTTAGTATTCAGACGTCCCCCAGATGACTATATAATGAAATCCTCTTTTGTTTCTCCAATTTGTATTTCATGCTTTACAACGAATGTTCTATTAATGAAAGTATATGATGCACCAGAATCAAATAAGGTAACTGTAGGGTGATTAGCAAATGAAAACATACCCATCATGATGGCTCTCCTGCAGCTTTCTCTTCAGCATTTGTACAAAACACCCGACCCAGTCTTCTTTTCACCCTTCCCTTCTAAGCATTTTGATTATTGTTTTTATTCGGCTACTATTGCTGGCTTCGGAAGCTCTCCTCGATAGTTAGGGATATACCTTCGAGGATTGGGGCATTCTCGAGAGTAATGACCAGGCTTTGCCACAATTAAAGCAAGTAGGCATGTGGCCCGGTGGAGTGGGGATTCACGAATGCCGGGGACATTTAGCCGGGCGTGGATAGGGGAGAGCTATAGCGGAGTCGGACATATGATCGCCGCTGGCCCGAAATCAGGTCGGACATACAAGATCCTCTGGCGCTTTGTGTTGCCACCAAAGGGTCCGGACGACATATTCTTTTTCTTATTCTTGGCCTCCTTGTACCGATGATACTTTTCTTCACATAAAGTGCCATGTCAACTAATTCATAATAAGTATCGGCAGGACGAATGGTCATCATGTTTTGAAGCTTAGCATTTAGACCGCTTAGAAACCACTTCTTCTTCTTTGGATCAGTATCAACATGCTCTGGGGCATACTGAGAGAGATGGTTGAACCCGACCCGGCATATTGCATGATCGACATATCTCCTTGTTTCAGGACAAGAAATTCTTCTAACTTCTTAGCCATCACACCTTCGGGGAATATAGTGAGCTCGAAAAGCCTCACGGAACTCAGTCCAAGTCACATGGTGGTCAGCTGGCTGCATGGCAAGAAAGGTTGCCCACCAGGCTCCTGCAGCACCTCTAAGTTGTTGGGCTGCAAAGTGTGGCTTTTGGTAGACAGTGCACTCCATAAGCTCAAACTTCTGCTCCAAGGTGCGGAGCCAGTCATCTGCTTCCAGGGGTTCATTCGCCCTACTGAACACCAGAGGGTGGGTGTCGATAATTTCAGGGTAAGTGGTTCCTTTTCTATTATTCTGACGACCACCATTACCATGCGGTGCATTCTGGTTATTCTGTGCCACTTCCCTCATCAAATGGGTGTTCTCAGTGGTGGCATTCTCTAAAGCTGCTACGACATCTGTCAGATTAATAGGATTTCATTATACAGTCGCCTGGGGGACGTCTGAGTACTAAGGAGATGATACATCAAGTACCTATAAAGTTAGGTGGGCATGATTTCTCACAAACATGATAATCCTAAAGGATCAGGATATAGATGTGATCCTAGGCATGAATTGGATGTATCAGTATGGGGCTGTCATCGATGTTTTGAATAGAACAATAAGGGTAAATATACCTGACAGTAATTCTCAACTTCTTATTCAACTTCCTATTCCAAAGAGGACAGTTCCTAGATGTTTTTCCGGATGATCTTCCTGGTCTGCCACCAGATAGGGATGTTGAGTTCAGTATAGACCTGAAGCCGGGAACAGCCCCGATCTCTAGGAGAGCATATAGAATGCCACCCAAAGAACTAGCAGAGTTGAAAACTCAATTGCAAGAATTGCTCGACAAAGGTTTTATCCGGCCCAGTTCGTCACCTTAGGGGTGTCCCGCAATATTTGTGAAGAAGAAGGATCACACTCTAAGGATGTGCATTGATTATCGTTCGTTGAATGAGGTGACCATTTAAAATAAGTATCCATTGTCCCGCATTGATTTGCTTTTTGATCAACTTGCTTTGGGAGCCAAGGTATTCTCAAAATTTGATTTTAGATCGGGGTATCATCGAGATTAAGATCGGACCTAGAGATATACCCAAGACGCATTCACCACCGGATATAGTTTATACGAGTATTTGATTATGTCTTTTGGGTTAACCAATGCCCCAGCTCATTTTATGTACTTGATGAACTCAGTGTTTATGCCGGAACTTGACAAGTTTGTGGTTGTCTTTATTGATGATATATTGATATATTCCAAGACTAAAGAAGAACATGCTGAGCATCTCAGAATCGTTTTAACTCGTCTAAGAGAGCATCGGTTGTATGCCAAGTTTAGTAAGTGCGCTTTTTGGTTAGAAGAAGTGCAATTTTTGGGTCATGTATTGTCGGCTAAAGGAGTTGCGATTGATCAAGCAAAGTGAAGGATATTCTCAACTGGAAGCCACCTATCACTTTGTTCATCAAGTTCGTAGTTTTTTTGGGTGTGGCGGGTTATTATTGTCGTTTTATTACGGACTTCTCAAAATAGCTAAACCTATCACTGAGTTATTGAAAAATCAAACAAAGTTTGTCCGGTCATTAGAATGTGAAAAGGCCTTCAGTTACGAAAAGGCACTAACCACTTTGCACCGTCTTAGCTCAACAGGATATTGAGAAGCCGTTTGATGTCCATTGTGATGCTTACGGTATTGGCATTGGGTGTGTGCTTATGCAAGGAGGCGAGTTATTGCCTGTATGCTTCTAGACAACTCAAGCGTCATGAAGAACACTATCCAACTCATGACCTAGAATTAGCAGCAGTTGTTCATGCATTGAAGATTTGGCGGCATTACATGTTGGGTAACACTTGTCATATTTATACAGATCATAAAAGTTTGAAGTATATCTTCATGCAATCTGAGCTGAATATGAGGCAAAGAAGATAGTTAGAATTAATAAAAGATTATGATCTTGAAGTACATTATCATCGGGGAAATCAAATGTGGTTGCTGATGCACTAAGTCAGAAATCCCAGTGTAATTGTTTGATAGTGAGTCTGATGAATAAAACTTTATGTCAAGAGATGGAAAAGTTAAACCTGGAAATTATTGAGCAGGGCGTTCTAGCCAATATCACTGTTGGATCAACTCTCGGGGGATTAGATCATCACTGCGAGAAAAAGCAAAGGTGTAATTCATATAAAAGAGAAGGTTAAAAGTGGGAAGCCATCTTGTTTCAAAATTGATGAAGCAGGTGTATTATGGTTCAAGAATCATTTGGTTGTACCAAAAGTTTATGAGTTACGTCAACAGATCCTTGATGAAGCACACCTGACAAGATACTCTATTCATCCAGAAAGTACTAAGATGTATCAAGACTTGAAACAGAGATTCTGGTGGACCAAAATAAAAATTGAGATTGCTCGTTATGTGGCTAAGTGTGATACATGTCAATGAGTGAAGGCCGTGCATATGAAAACTACGGGGGAATTACATCCGTTACCTGTTTCATCACGGAAGTGGGAGAAAATTACCATGGATTTTATTGTTGGTCTGCCCAAGAAGTCGAAAGGTTTTAACTCGATTTGAGTTATTATTGATCGTCTTACCAAGATAGCACAATTTTTGCCAGTGAAGGACACTTATTTAGCAAAAACATATGCCGAGTTATATATTGAGCGGACATTCAGTCTTCATGGAGCCCCAGAGATCATTGTCTCAGATAGAGGTGCCGTGTTTATGTCCATGTTCTGGGAAGTATTGCATCAATCAATAGGTACTATTCTACCCCCCTTAAGAAGAATCTCGTCCTGAGATTTGGAAGCTGATGATCAGAGAGATAGAGATACTCCTTCGAATCTTCGTCACTCCTCGAGTATTTTTGTTTTCTTAGTAATGATGTCGCCTTACTTTGCTAATCCTGATAACCTTACTCCAAGTGACTTGTTAAACTCATTCCAAATAAGGATTCAACAACTCTTAACGACTTCTAACTGTTAACCCACTTGTTTCCTTTTTGGTACCTCAAATGAATTGTTGTAGTGAGGTGCTAGCTTACTCTTCAAACCAACACTCTTTATGCTTCTCGTAAAGACCACCTTAAGTTTGATTGTATGACAGTTCCTTGTCCCCCTCGATTCTAAACACTAAGTCTCAACATGCTCGCTATATCACTTTGTAATCCATGTTATATATTCACCTCTTGTCCATTTCATCCGGTGGTCAACAACAAGGATAGATGATCATAAATAGAGGGTAATCCAAAAGACAAACTCATAGCTTCAAGATAAACTCGTAACTTGAAGATAGATTGAGAGAAATAAACACATGAGTTTAAGCCACTACCCCCCTTAAGAAGAAATAGACTAGGGGTAGCTAGGGAGTGTTTTTATAACCTTAAGTACCTTAACCATCATATAGACCTTCCTTTTTACCATCATGACTCTCTTGATCCAAAGTAGGTTCAAAGTTCCAACTATAGTATCCTTAATATGGTTGAACTTCTCAACTCTCATATTCTGCATATAGCTCTGTAGGCTTTGGTGTCTAATCTCCATTAGCATAGTTGCTAAACTAAGAGGATCAACAATGACATATGCTTCATCTAGACGATAATATAATTCCATGTCATGGATCTATGCTCACTTCAATCCAATATTAATGTCACATGCTCAAAACCAACTTGGTGAAGAAGTCCTTTGTGGATCTTGTATCCCAAAGTAGATTATTAATCCATCTTCAAACACTAGTGACTTTACTCAAACTAAGTTGCTCAAACTTTGAACCCAAATTTGTAGGTTGTGGTGCCATCCGAATATTCTCGGCAACAACTTCTACACCACTAAATGGTAGCAACTTTTCTAAGTCATCACTCTTAACAATCCAACTAGAACATGCAACTCAATACCAAACTTAGTATGTCCTGTGAATTCTTACCACCCATGTAGACGTCACTTATAAAATGTGTAACTACTGCACTAGTGACCCATAGAATAATACCTCCAAATCCACATGTTTCATAGTCCACTTGACATCCAAGCACCACTTAATATCCTCTCATGTAGTAACATCCTAGGAGACTTGGACAAACCTTTATTCAACCTCCAATAGAATCATATCATTCCAAGGAAACACTCTTGCATACTTAGGCGGCTTCAAGTCAACACATCATTCTTGAATTCTCCATGCAAATCCACCATTAGAGATATCATAACCACGAGAGTTTTCTCCAAACAATTCTCACTCACCAAGACTGAGAAGTCAAACATCATGTTCCTATGTCATCAATGCTATCTTTTCTTGAGTTGAAGGTTGAACTCCAAAGTGATAACTCAAACAAACCCAATCATGACGAACACACAAACTCCTTGTAAACTTTCCAACCAATTGTCAATCTTGAATGACGGATGCCTATGCTTGACGTTGACTTCTCATTCATAAGATAGCTAATGCTTTCAAGTGAAAAGCTCTATGCAACCTTCATCTTGTAACTTCTTCAACGTGGCTACCCCCTTAAGAAAGGATTAACTAGGGGATCAACAAGGGTAGCATAAATGTTCCCTTTATGTGAGTTAATCCATCTTAGTGACCTTATGATATCCAAGAAAAAACTCACGTGTATAGGCAAGGACAAGTATTCTGAAATTCCTCACGGTAGAAAAACAGCAGTGCAGAAAAACAGCAATAACTCCAGTTCTGTTAATCCAATAAGGTCGTACTTTTACACCGTTGGAAAGCTTATGAAATTATCTACAACTTCCTTCTAGAACTCTTCTCCAAATTCGTTACTTAAGTTGGTCGAAAAACAGTGCACAACAGAAACTAGTCCAGATTCCTGACAGCATGGTTGCATCATCTTGTGATTTTCATAACTCCAAAACCATAATAGCTATCAGGACAATTCTTGCGCTCAGAGAAAAGATGTGAAAGTCTACTTTTGTCCAGAATTATTCCAAGATTTGTTTATGGTCCAAAGTCAGAGATACCAGCTAGAAAAGGCAGACTGCTCCAAAAAGAAAGGATATGGCAGAAAACAACAAAACCACCCCGAATATTTATTTCACTAAACTTTATACCTTACACCTATGAACTAAATGAACTTGTGGGCAAAACCAACAAGATCATTGCACTCAATACAAAGATCCAAATCACATATATGCATAATAACAATTCAACAAGGCATTAGAGATACACAAATCAAACAATGACTCAACTTTGGATACTATCGTTATCTTCATTTTTTAGGGGCAAAGATCCTAAAAGGGCATGTTGAAGTTGATGAATGGCCTTCGGACTTTGAATAAGGTGAGATTAGAAATCTTTTCTTTTAGTAAACAACAAAATCAAATCAAGTCCAAGAAGATAAGAAATTTAATAGCTCAAAGGAAGCTATTCAAGGAGGAGACAAATGGACAAGGATTGAGAAATAGTCAATTCAAAGGACAAGGTTGTAGAAAAATAGTTTTATAGCAAAATAAGCTTTTACAGAGTTTACCATTGCTACCTAGGCTTGCGTCCTACATTCGATCGAGCTGATACCACCTTTGTAACACCCGGTTTTTAAGAACAAAACCGGATGATGCTATATGTGAGCCCCGAAGTCAAATCTCACATATAGTTTACAAATAAATGGAGTATCAATTCACAATGCTTGAAATATAACGAACGTAAAATAAAAACAAATAACCTCCAGCTAGCGGGCAATGGGAAAGACTCTTCAATCTTAGGGTGTAGGCTCCACGGGGACCGACCGACCGGTTGATCACAAGCCTAACTTCTTCCCGAGGTGAGGGGAAATAGCAAGGGTGAGTCCATGTCGAACTCCACAAGCATAACATGGGGTTATGAGGCTCAAAAAGGCTTGACACTGGTTTAACTGGCAAAGTAAGCATTTTAATAAGTCAAAGTTTTAGCATTTATTTAGCAATAAATTATGCTTAACCCATTAACCCACATTATCATCATCAACATATCGTTCTCATGACAGTCCATCGTCATTCAGTTCCATCATCATCATCATCTCATGTCCATGTCTCAAAGATCATCTCTATTCTCAGAATGTCTCCCGGGCCGTTCATGACCGCGAACACGGTGACATGTCGCTTAGTTAACTCTGCGCAGGTGTACACTTTCACTACGGGTCATGGTTTCCATCGTGAATAGGTTCGCGACTCCCTAACCAAATGAAGACCATATAAAGTCGCTCAAAGACCCTCCTAACAATATTGAATGGCCAACAGAGCTACAACCCCGTTTCTCTCAATTCGGCAAACCACCAACAAAGTTAGGTAAAACCCTTGAGCAACTAGAGTCGAGCCATGTGACCCCCATAGCTGTACCGTATATCCCGGATGATCACGACGGATAAGTCCTTTACGGAGAGTCCGAGGCGTCATGTAAAAGCATGAGCCCGACTCTAAATTCATATTGCCAATATTCAAGTCTTAACCATCATTTCATGTATTCATTCATATCATAATTATTTATGTAGAGCACTAGCAAGAACTACCCATATGCAATAACCCATAGGATTCAATGAACAAGATAATAAGTGGCTAATTCAATGAACAAGATAATAAGTGGCTAGGATGTCCTTAAGGTTGACAAATTAGACACATGCATATGATTAAGTGATTAATAGTGAATAGGTAACAAGGATAGTCCCATGCTATACTTGCCTTAAAATAGATCCTTCTTCAAGTCCAAAGCTCCAAGAGAACTCCATCTTGATCAAAATCTTCTTCGAGATCAATAACATAAAGCTCACCGATCTACTCGACTCCAATCAAGAACACACAAACATATAGGCCAATTATGCATAACAAACAAGGCTAAAATTAGAACAATACACCAACAGTGGAAAATCAATTTGAAAAGCTTATAAAACTAGTCTACACGTCACTACGATCACACGTAGGCGTAAAGATCACCGAAATCGAGCTAAAACGGCGTAGTTATGAATTTTACAAGTTTAACGTTAATAAAATAATAAACCTAATATATTCTCAAAATTTTAACGTTGAAAAACCTGACTAAAAAGTAATATAAACATGTAGATTACGAAATTATGAATCTAACGCAACTTGAACGGACCAAATCGGTTTTTAAAATGACAAAGGTATGGCTATTTGAATCTGAGCGGCAATTGAACTTGATTTTCGAAATAAAATAATTAAATCTAATTTTGATTGCTGAAAAGATCATGATTAGATAATGGAGGAGCTTAGGTCTCTTTTTTAACAAAATTTTGGTGAAGGGGTATGTTTTAATCTAGAGCATAGATTCAAGGATGGATGGCTCAAGATGGATGGAGGTGCATATGTATTTGCATTGTATTCCTAGATTTATTTTGCTAAAGGAAAACGGCAAGAAAACGTGTGATGTCATCCTATGATGTCATCAAGGTAGCAACTGGATGAGCTAGCAACGAATTCAGCAGGCACACAAAAGGCACGGCGCACTGCCATAGCTTTGATGCGGCAGCGTTCTTGCGCATGGGTGTGTCTCGGCTATGGGTTGGGCACGGTCAGCAGCACTGATATGGTGGCTTCATTGCCGGCTGTATGGAGCTAGCCGGCAAACATGTTGAAGGCCCTATGGATCACGATTCGTGTCGTGGAAAGCACAGGGTGACAGCGAACTCACCAAGGTAGATTCTACTGGCTCTCGAGCGAACATGGACAGCATGCGACTCGACGTAACGGTTGGACGAACAGGTTCTGCGTTGTTTGGCGGTGATAAGCACACGATAGAAAGGAAAAACAAGGAGGTAGAAGGAGATGGAACAGGCTTCGTCACCTTGGTGTCAGGCTCGGAACGATGGAGAAACATCACAGGACGCAGAGGTGGCTTCGGAAAGCTTCCCGGCGACAAGCTCCGAACAATGAAGACGCGGCACGCGGCAACGGCGGCTTTGGCAGATGGCCGGATCAGAAGCCATGCGTTGACAAACCTTGGATGATGCAACAGCCTCGTGTCGGAAGGTACATATTTATAGTAAGAAAAACTCTCCACGTTACATCAACTAAAGAATATGGTGCTAATTGGATGTTGTAAGCTCCACCTTACTAATGGGCCCAAATAATCATTAAGCCCATTGGTAAATAAACTTGTCAGAGTCACGTATACGACTTAGAACGTGGAGAGATCATCGATGGCCCAAGGAAAGAAAAAACTAACGTAAGTTAAGAAAGGGAAAAAGAGACGTCTGGGTACTTCCTTAAAAGAAACATTATTATTTTATTTTATATTATATTATACCATCACGAATGCAAGGAGCAAATAAAAAAGAATTGATAGGAGATGGGATAACGAGCTGAGACGATTATGATTATAGAGAAAAAAATGGAAACAGATATGCCTGAGAAGATAAGGAAGGAAAAAGAAATTAGAAAGGAAAAGAAATAGCTTTTTCTTTTTATTTCAAAAACCTTTTCAAGTGGTTTTCAAACCAATTTGAATTCTTTTGCAAATTTGATCAAATCCAGGCAATACAAAAAATAACAATGCAGCAGCATGAGTGCACAAACATGTATCTAGCCTTATGATAAATTTTAATTTGATGAAAAAAATTTTATTTTCCTATATTTCATGAGAACAAAAATACAAAATAAATCATTTCTTCTTTATTTTTAAAAAGTGCAAAAGTTAGGGTGTTACATAAGCTCAACCGCCGTTCGGATACCGTCCACAATCTGCGGACAGATAGAAAGAGTTAAGCAGATCCTAGAAGACATGTTATGGGCCTGTGTTCTCACCTATCCGGATAAATGGGATGAATGTTTGTCTCTGGCAGAATTTTCTTATAATAACAGTTATCAAGAGAGCATTAAGATGGCACCATTCGAAGCACTGTATGGTCGAAGATAATCAACTCTCAGGACTTCCCAGGGGTTCTTGCAACGGTTCTACAAGGTGGGAGAGACCTCTGCTCGGTAGATGCCCCGAGCCAAAGGCCTAAAAAAAAACGACCAAGTATAGGAGAGAGTAACAGTGAAAACTTAATGTATCATAAATGTATCCACCAACCATTACACGAGAGTCAAAGCTCTTTATTTATAGCCCTCGATTACGGCCATAATCCAGTTACAATTTTGTTCCTTGGATATTCTCACGATATCCTTTCTCTTATAAGGGATCTGGCAGGGGCATAATAGTCGTCTCTTTTTTGGTTACCGCCTTAGTCTTTGGGCTTTTTGCCTGGCCCATTTGGAGCCTGACCCGTTGAGCAGAGTCGTGTCGCTCCGTCTCTCCTAGGCATTATTTCCTCTCCTCCTTCTGGGTTCGTCTCTTCAGGCTCCATCTTGTAATTCTTTTTTTTTTTTTTTCTCTCGATCGGGCCATTCACCCGTGTTTCTCTTGTAATTCTCCGAGACCTCCGCCTGGCCTTCTCTTCTTCTCGAAGACCTCCGCGGGATCTTATCAGCAAGAGGAGACGACAGAGGTCCAACTGGAGATATCATCTTCGCTCCTGGAGCCGAAGTGTTGTATCCGATCCCACAAGGAATACCTTAGTGTATGGTTATCTTAATGTTTTTGCATGATTTTGGTAACCTTCGCTCACTGCCGGGGCTATGTCCCAATAAATAAATAAATAAACAAGCGCCAGGCCGGCCATCAACAACTTTACAACTTCAGGGAAAAAAGCTATTAGCCACGAACAATCTCTCAGAAGCATCAGCTCAGATGCAGCAAACTGAATGATCTGCACACATCACATCCATGTCCTGCAGTTAAAATTACAAATACAAGCTGTGTGTTGCAGGTGCACCAGGACAGGGCCTCTGCTCTGTTTCTTTTCGAATACTTTCTACATACACACACACTCTGCCAAAGGCAAATTGGCAATGGATGGATCACAACTCGGCGGACTAAATCTGCACAACACGCACACTCAGATATGCGCACACACACACACACAGCAAAGTGTTTTCTGAATCCTTTTTGGATGTATGTTGTTGCTTCAAGCTTGAGGACTGAACAAGGATGTACATACACCACTAGCACACAAGAATTCAGACCTACCATCTCATCAGTTAGCTTCTCGCCTCCTGCGTCCCAAAGCATCCTGATAATCAGTCAACCAGAAGACATGCATCATGAGTTTGTGCCAAGGTCGATATGCCAAATACTCGACGAACAACGCATTGAAGTAGTGATGGTGGTCTCATCCATCTCAAAACTTACCACAGAGCAGGTCAAGGAAACGCTTCACTGGATTGCTCTGTACTCTGCTGCTCACACTGCTATCTTGGTTTGCCTAGTGAAACAAAAATACAGGATAAAGCAAATTATAGATATAGTATATCATCGATCCAAGAGGATGCACCACATGGACAAACATCAATTGTTAGTCAGGCCATGTGGCACTGTTTCCTGAACTAATAAGCAATTGGAAGAGGGAACATGAATGTGAGTGCACCTGAGTAGTATTCAGTTGAGCGAATATGGCCTTCACATCTTCAAAAACTGCATCAGGGGATTTGGCGCCATCAACCTGCATAGAGCACAAAGGGATATGTGAAACATGCATGGAAATTTTAATGAAGTGAGATTAGGTTAGTTACAGTTCATGTTTACAAAATTGCAAATTTTGGCACAGTGCACGTTTCATATAAAAAAACAGAGCACTCCCCCAATGGAAATTACCTTTCGAAGCTTGCCCCTTTTCTCATAGTACTGAACAACAGGTAGAGTTGACTCCTGGAAAACTTCAAATCGCTTCCTAATAGTGTCGATGTTGTCATCATCTCTTCCCTGTATGTAGACAACCCCCAACCCCCCAAAAAAACAAAAGCACTGAATTAAGCAAACGAGACAAAAGTTACTTATGCTGAGAAATGAAAGAGCGAAAAAACCTGATTCCGGTGCAGAATGCGCCGCTCCAACTCTTCCTTTGGGCAGTCGATGAACAGAACGAACTCGGGCTCAATGCCAATCTGGTAACAACAAGACATGACGAAATTATAGCGCTATTTCTACCAACATATGGCTGATGTCATTTGCTCCTTTTATTAGAATCAAAATAGATATACGTCGATAGGTAGTTCAGAGTCAGACATCAGAAAAAAAAAAGCATGCTTACAACACTCTCATATGCTTTGCGGTTCTCTTCGTTTCGAGGAAATCCGTCGACATGGAACTTATCGTTTCCATTTTGAAGCATGGCCTTCAGCAGAAGCTTGACGATGAGATCGGAAGGCACAAGTTTTCCTTCATGCATCAGATTCTTGACCATCGTACTGAGAGAAGAAAAAATTGGACATGTCTGAAACTCTGAATGGTGCCCACAACATATATATACTCCTATGTATGCAGAGCAAGCTGGTTTGTAGGAAGAAAAGATGTTACCCTTGTTCAGTCAGATTTAGCTTCTTCACGCAGAAGGTCGCCAGCGCTGAGATGGGTGAAGCCAAACTGTTTGACAATGTTGGAACACTGCGTGCCCTTGCCACTGCCCGGGCCGCCTGCGCAAAAAAGTTCAGATCATGCATGCTGTGATAAACACTATGAACGCTACATATACATTTGTTCAGTGTTTGCATAAGTGATAGGCAGGCAGGCATACCTAGTACAAACACAACAGTTATTTTTTTCCCAGGAGGAAACGACCCAACTTGACTCTGCATGCAACAATCAATCCATTAGCAAGTTCTGAATCAAGATGACGTTTGTTGATGGATCACATACCTGATGGTATCTGCCATCCGGGCAGCGTGTGGATGAATGAACAGCAAACACTATGGGTGAAGAAGTTCAATTACTGAAATCGACTGAATGCGAAATTAAACCTGTTCCAGAATATGTGAGTTGTGAGTGATTGAGTAATAATAAATAAAATAAAACAGGGGAATGTGTTCAGACAAGGTGCACATTGGAACTAACTAGGAATTATTATAACTTTAAGCAGCTTTGTTTGAGTTGATTGGGAGCAAACAAGCACAATCACCCAATATTTCTAGTGTGAGGATTCAGGATCTGGCACTTGGCAGGTTCAAAATTTGCTTTTCCTTTCTTTTCATAAATAAAAACTGAAGGAAGGAAAGAAAGAGACTGATGACGACGATGCGTGCTGTCTGTACTACTACTAGCTAGACTGCTAGAGGCTTCTTCAAATGCCACGTACGCATGGGTGAGGTGGTGTAGTCCATCTAGAAATGTCTTTGTTTTCCTGAAAATTATTTTTCATTTTGTATTTATCTAGGATATGATCTGCAGAACAAACTTAATGGCATCTTCGGATATATATAAAAAAATAAATCATGATTCTGCTTTTCTGAAATGAAAACACAAGAAGAAACAGATAAAATGATTCATTATACCTACATGCTTGAAAGAATATCCGAGCAGCTACTAGCTACCGAGCAGAAACAAGAAAGCAGGAAATATATAAATACGACATGTGTAATGTTAAAAATCTATACATACACCTTAAATTATGGATGAGTGAAGATCTTAGTACCATGTGTTGGCAGCAGAAGGAGAAGCAGAGGATTCTTGGGCGTTAATGTGGAGCTTCAGTAGGCCGGCAATGGTGGCAGAGAAGGCCAGCAGACAGGGGAGAGAGAGTATCGGTGTCGGGAGCCCTCCAGAAGAAGCAAAGTGTCGCACTACTCTACTGGTTGCAGCAAAAGAAGAGGGGAAAGCTCAAAGAGAGAGGCAAAGCGCTGGGATTCCCATTCTGATTCTACCGGGAGACCAGAGCAGTGGCAACGACGCGCAGGATCTGGCCCATTGCATCCAATTCTTCCATTCCTGATTCTTCTTTATTTAGTGCTAAGTACTGTAGGGGTATATTTAGTAGCAGTACTTGTCTAAATAGATAGATACAACCAAAGGTGGGATATTACTGTACACGGTCTTTTATGTAACTAACAATTCCCAATTAAGAACCTATGCAATTGAAAGAAACGCACAATTGTATACCGGAGAAGTTTGGTCAAAAAAATTGTATATACCGGAGAAATGCAGAAATTTTGGAGAAATTCAGACGAGGTGGTGTGTGGCAATGGTGGCGGACAGATCGAACAGGCATAGGCGCATAGGGAGGCTCTAGGCAGGGAGCCCTGCCCTGGAGAAGAAGCAAAGCAATTACCAGCAGGTGACAAACTGCAGCAAGAGGCAAAGCGATGGTTTTTTTTCAAAATTTAGCCCTTTTTCAAAACAAATTTCAAATATATCCCTAGTTTGAATCAATTTACGCCCCGTATCCCCTTTTGTCGCGCTTGGTGCCGGGCGTGACATTTACACACGTCGCGCCGATGCATGTGGCGCGACGTGTCCCGCCACGGGCCGGCGGCGTTGACCGCCCGGCCGGCGTGGATGGGCGCGGTCCCACCACGCCGCGCCGCGCATGCGGCGTGGACGGCCGGTCGCGCCGGTTCGTGAGGCGCGACGGGCCCGTTAGGTTTAGGTTTGGGCCTCGTCAAACCGCGTGGGCCCACCGCGCTCGCGCCGACATCGCCTGGCCTTGACGCCGACGCGACCGGTTAGGTTAGGCTCGCGCTTTCTCTCTATTCTTTCTCCTCTCTCCTTCTCCCCGAGACCGCCGCCTCCCGCTCCGGCCCGGGCCCTGCCGCCCGCCGCCCCCCCCTCCCGCGCTCCTCACGGATCTCCCTCGCCGGCCCTCGACCTCCTCCACCCCGTGCGAGGAGGCCCGCGGGAGGCGGGCGGCCGGGCAGAGGCGCCCCAAGCCTTGCTCCGCCGGCCGACCGCCCTTGGCGGCGGGCGGCCACCTCGGCGCGGCGCCGCCCCACACCGGCGCCTTCTCGTCTTCCCACCCCGCTCAAGTCCTCTCCAAAACCGGTTGAGGTATTACTCCATTTTTCTCGTACTTCTCCTCTTTGTCATGGTATTGTTTTGATAATCATGAAATTGTTCGTGATTGAAGCGTGAATTGGTACAATGTGGTTCGTAGAATCGGTTTAGGATTCGATTTGGCTGTGGATTTGGCATAGAGAACGAGTTGCATGAAAGTAGTTCATTGATGCATGCATGGAGGTTTAGGGTTTGATATTATTCCTATTTTCCAATGTGAAATTATAAGTGTTTGGCCTGTTTATTGATGCAATGTGGTACGTGGAATCGTTATAGGATATTATTTTGCTGTCGATTTCACCTTGAATAGAATTTACAGAAATGTAGTTGTTGGATGCATGGAGGTTGTTTTTGGATTTGTGCTAGGATATTATTTTGGCCAAGTTCAAATGAGGATTGAATTGATTAGCTTCGGCAATGTATTATCTTTTTTTGGATAATATTACTAACTAATTAATGCATTGTTTTGTAGTTATATAACTAATTAATGTATTCTTGTTTACAAGTATAGCTAAGTGGATAATACTAAGTAGTTAAGGCAATTTTTTTAGATAATACTAATAACTATTAAATGCATTCTTTTATCCATCCCAAAAAGAGGAAGCATGGAGGTTGTTGTTGGATTGGACTTAGGATATTATTTCTTGATTCAATCGTTAATTGATAGAATGTGGATTTGACGTAGATTAGAACTACATAAATTCATGGTGTTGAGTTTGTTTGTAATATATATTGGCAATATGGTTGTTTTACTTATAGTTTTTATTTCCCGAATACTTTGTAGATGGACCGTTTAGTGCGGTTTTATAGTGGTGGCAAAGTTAGAGAGGATGGCAAGTTTGAGAACATGCATGAACAAGTTCATTTTTGGTACACCTCCTAGCTTTGATGATTTGGTCGGCCATAGTCGCCGAGGAGTATGGATGGCCGTGTAGCTTGACCGGGTCGATTTGATCGTGGGAAGGAACGAGCACACTATGCACTTGATGCCTTTGTCATGTGAAGATGATTGGATGAACTTTGTGGATGTTGTGAAGGGTAGTAGTGTTAGTTGCTTGGAAGTTGTTGTGGAGAAGGTGATGAACCCTGTTGTTGTGCTGTTGGTTGAGAACGTGGATGAGGAGCCCGTAGAGCACTTGACTCGGGAGGAAGAGGTGCAACCGGCCATTGTTAGATACAATGATAGTGCAAAGGATGGTAGGTATGGAAGAGTGCGACGAGGAGGAGATTGGTGGTATGGGCGACATGTTTGTAGGATCGAGGACGAAGGAGAGTATGCAGAGATGAGCTCAGTTTTAGTGAAAGCAGCTCTGAGGAGGTGATAGAGGGCGAGTATAGGTCGGAGCCAATACGGAGGATGAAAGTGATGAGTATAGGGGGATATTGCATCCACCGACGGGTCATTTAGAATGGAGTACACCGATGTGGAGCTAAGTCGGTTGAGGGGAGGTCCATGTTGAGGTACCCTCCGTACCCAACTTCATGGACATTAGTATGGTTGATGAAGCGGTGTGTGACACGGTCCGTCGTTGTTGGGCGATGAGGGACTGAGAGCGAGGGAGATGGAGATTAAGAAGGGGCTGGTCTTTGACACATTGGATCATCTCAAGTTTTTTCTTGCGGATTACGCCGTTAGTATCATAGGCCCTATTGTGTTGATCACTGCGACCACGAGAAGCGGTACACGTGCTTTGCAAGAAGAAATGTGGTTGGGGAGTTTGGGCGAGGAAGCCGCCAAACAAGACTTGGAGGATTCGAAATGTGAAGCAACCTCACACGTGTCGGTCTTCTAAGCCTAAGGGGTTCACGCACGAACACGCCCGTTATCCGAAGTCGTCGTCTTGTCGGCCTTGTTAAGGCCGATAGCGATATATCTGTTGCCTCCCCGATCGAGAGCATTTGGGGGGTGGACCGGATATCGAAAGTGAGCTACATGAAGGCATGGCGAGCAAAAGCGGCATGCTATAGAGCTGTTGTGGGGTGATTGGAAGGAGGCATACAACCAAGCTCCTAGGATCCTTACAGCCACCATGAAACACTACAATCCGTATTTAGGTGGTATCCTCTTCTTTGGCCGGATAGTGGATGACACGGACGGACGTGCCTAAACATGTTCTCGCATGATTGTTTTGGTGTTTTCCCCTACGACCGAGGCATTCAAGCATTGTCGGCCTAGTGCTTGTTGATGCAACATTCCTTACGGGGAAGTACAAAGGTGTTCTCGATGATGGCGTCCGGTGTGGATCCGGAGAACCAAATTTTGTGCCTTTAGCGTTTGCTTTGGCCAAGAGCGAGAACACTTTGAGCTGGTCTTGGTTCATGAAGCTTGTAAGAAGAGATGTGATCCGTCGTGACGTCCCGTAGGATTTGCATGATATCCGACGGCACAATGGACTAATATTGGCCGCTAGAGAGGAGATAGATGGGCTTCCCCTCTTGAGCATCGATGGTGCATGCGACACTTTGCCGCCAACATTTGGCGACAAAGGAAGAAGGAGGTCGCCCAGAAGTTGAAGGTCGTGTGTTGTTGTCGCATACGAAGGAGAGGTTTAAAGAGAAGCTTGCGAGTTGAACAAGGTCCTAAACACTCCTGCGAGGACTTGGCTTGTGGCCCGGATGAGTAATGTGGACAAGTAGGCTCTCGCATTTGATGATGGTGGCCTTAGGTATGGCGTGATGACCACCAATTCATCGGAATCGCTTAACAAAGTGTTCAAGGGAACTCCGGCAGTACTGCCTCCGCTATTGTGGAGTACTGCGTTCAAGAAGTGCAACGAATACTTTGTTAAACGTTGGAACATTGCCAAGGCTTCTATAGAAAAATGGGGCCGCGGTGTAGGGAGACACCTGAAATTGCGAGGCCATAGGTTCCAATCAGGGTTGGTGTTGCCTACGGACCTTCAAGGCTAGTGTACAACATAATGTCGGCGGGGAGGAACCAATCCGGGCGGGAGAAGTACGGTGGCAAAATTATAGGGTGGACCTCCGAAACCGGAGTGTTCTTGTTGCATTCCTCGGCTACTTCATGTGCCTTGCTCACACGTCATCACGGCCTGTAAGATGAGGGGTTTGGACCATGAAGATCAGTTTTCATGTCTCCATTCTATCTCAAATCAAACACCCTAAAAGTGTGGGAATGCAGCTTCGAGCCGTGCTTAGATCCTTCACGGTGGCCTCCATACAACGGATTGGATTTTGTACCCGAATTCGATCAAGAAAAGAAAAAGGTTGGGAGAAGGAAGAGAAAACGCCTTCAAGGAATTATGGATCGATTGCAATGCCGATGGCCCGATGTGTATGATTCGAATGGCTATGGTCTCGATATGTATGGCTATGGAGATTTTGATGAGGCCATGGCTCCGGTCCGTGCTCTAAATGTCACAGACCGGTCACACCGCACCACTCACGATAGTGTTCAGTACTAGGGTGTTTTTAGTTTTGGTGTTGTCTTAGTCTCTTCACGTTGTGATATATTAATTTCCTAATGCTTTGTTGTTGACATTATTTTTATTTATGTCATATGTCTAATCTTGTGTTTTTGGCCTTCTCGGATGGCGGAGGAGGAGCCCTCGTTCCCTTCTTCAAGATTTGCTATGACAAGGACCACCGAGCACACATGGCGGTGGACTTGGGCCGAGCAAGTGATTCCTATATTCATTGTTGCAAAAATATTTATATTTATTTATATTGTGTCCATCGTTTATCATCTCTAATCGTTACAAATGTTTTATTTTTTTTTCGAAAATCGGGCCGCCGCGCCCCCGAGCTCACAAGCCCCCGCGTTGGGGCGAGCGGTACGCCTACCCGGCTCGAGCGGGCTTCTTGGGCCTTGCTCGAGCCATTTTGGCGGGCTCCCGAGATGGACGGGCGCCAGGATCGCTGTGGACCGATGGCGTCCGGAGACGCATTCCTTCCACTCGCCGTGTGGAGAGATGATGGCCACCCTAGAAGATGTGAGCTACATCTTGGACCTCAAAGTCAACGGCCTACCGGTGTCGTGCCATCGACAAAGGCCAACCGGAAGGAGTTGGTGTTCCAGTTCACCGGACATTACCCTCCCCCGCCTCCACAGGGAAAGAGGGAGCACAAGACTTCAGGTGTGTCGTCTGGTTGGGCGAAGCAGCACTTCAATACTTGCCCTCAAGACGCCGCCGATGAAGAGGTGCGGAGGCATGCGAAGGTGTGGTTGTGGCACCTGATTGGTCTTTTCCTGCTACCCGACGCTTCTGGGAACACCTTGTCTCGATGGTGCTCCCAATCTTGCAGCCAGATTGGGAGGACATCGCCCGGTACAGCCGGGGCTCCGCCACACTCGCATGGTCGTATCGACAATTTGTGTGACTCCTGTAGGAGGATGAAAGATTCCTCAAACTTGGGTGGATGCGTCTACCTCCTGCAGATATGGATCTGGGAGCGCATACCCACTGGAAGGGACTACAGGAGGGCGGTTCCTGTACGTTACTCATCCATGTTTTTTTATGTTCGATCTTAGTTGCACTATCTAATATTCTAGTTCTTATACGGGTCGCTTGAATTTTTTTGCGGTGCATGGCCATATGCGGAGTATCGGGCCCCATTGTTGTATTTGTGGCACAAAAACAAGATGGTGAAGGGCGAATCGTAGATGAGGTACAAATCGGTACTCCAACGATCCGGACTTGTTGACTTGGGCACAAAGTTAGTCATGTTGCTATACATATTGTGATGTACTTTAAGATCGCCGATGCATTTGTCTAATTCTCTCAAACTTTAGGTTGAGTGGACTCCATATGAACGACGCGATGTACGGACTTGAATGTTCCCGCACGGAGTGATGAAGAGAGGTCGCTTTGGAGATGCAATGCTCCAATGATCCTATACTACATTGTGGAGCACCACATTCCTATGAGGGTCATGAAGCGCCGGGCGGAGGCAGGAATACCCAATACATGAAGGCGGGGACGTCCCCTCAGCGTTGCACGAGTAAGTCATTTCAGATTTAACTTCCTTCGTTGGCGTATTTTTACTTATCTAGTCAAAACTAACGATGAATGTTTCAGTATTTCAAGGAAGAAGAGGTTTGGTGCTGGAGGAAACTGGCTCGACACCCATGAGGCTTATGTGCAGCAAAGGATGAACGCCGAGAGGGTGTGGCTCGATAGTGGGCCTCGATCGGTGGCCCAAGAGTACCATCGCACCTCGTGTACCTTTTCAAAGGTGACTAGAGTGCGTCTTCACACTCCACACTCGGTGACTCCAGTCTTCTATGGAGAGAGCGATCAAGAAGACCCCTACGACAAGGCAACGAAGGGAGGCCGGCAGCCCGCGAGAGCACCTCTCATCAACTACACGGTAAGCATGCATTTTGAGCTGGAGCGTACATTTCTTCAGGGTTTAGCATCGCATTCAAGTTTTAACCTTGCTCCCGTACACGTATCGATGCAGCCTAGCCCACCTTTCGAATGAAGCCGGAGCGCACATTGGGCGCTGGGGGCAAGAAGGTAGTGAGCTTGTAGAATTTGCAGAGGTATGACGCCCGACTCAATATAATTCCAGTTAGACGCATGTGTTTGTATGTCCTAACTCTGCCAAATAAATGACTGCAGAAAGTGAAGAAATTCTGCCGCCGCCTCGGTCGCAAGTTGAGCTGCTTTAGAGGTGAGGATGACGAAGTGCCGGCGCAGCAGCAAGGAGAGGCCTCCGGCGCAGGAGCTGAAAGTGAGGAACAGGAAGAGCCGGTGCAGGAGTCACCAGTGGCCTCCGGTACAAGACGGAGTACCAGGGGAAAAGCGATTGCACAGACCCCTCAGGACACAAGCCCAGTAGGAAGCGGTGATGACACCGACGACGACAGCGAGGATCCAGACTTTGAGCAGGAGGTCATTGGTTCTTCGGAACTGTATGATGCTCCTCGCGTGAGCCAAACACAGGTTCAACTTCTATGCTGTTGAAATAGTTGTCACCTTGTATTAACATTTGGACCATATCTGAAATTCTGAGTTTTGTAGGGTGCATCTCAAAGGTCACCTCCAGGGCGGCGTGGGCAGGGAAAGCGCAAAGGTAAAGACCGCTCCGACGTGGGGACTCCAAATATACTAGCAACACAGCCGTCAAGCCAACGCCGCCGGCCTCAAATTTTTTTTCCCGCCGTGAGAAGGTAAGTGTTTGGCAAACAAGTAGCAACGTTGGGGGAAATGAGAACTAACAACACATAACTCATAACCTTGCTACGCTGGAAATATGGGGAAATTACATAATCGAATACATATCTCTAATTGTTTCTATCCCCATGTGTGCAGAAACGGCGATGTGAGTTGTGGGGATGGATGGATTTGCTATTATGTTTGTGAATGTATCGACTATGTTTGAACTATGTCCGAACTATGTGAGTTGTGGTCTTCAAACTTGGGTGAACTATGTAAATTATGCTCACGACACTTTGGTGACCTATGTGTGAACTATGGCTGTAGACTCTATGGTGAATTGTGATATGGATTTGCTATATGTGGACCAAATTGGTATAATGTTGTTATGTATGAATTATGTGATCTTTTGTGGTATATGATGAGATGATGTTATCCATGAAATCAGGATATTTTGTGGTATGAATCTGTGTTTATTTGTGATGTTATGCTATGTGCTTTTTAAAAAATTAAAAAACGTCGCGCCAAAATGGTAGGCGCGACCGCCATTTGCACAACGAACGCGTCGCGCCTAGTCTTCCGGCCGCGACAACCACTGCGGTCGGCACGCAGCAACGCCACGTGTCCGAGTCCACGCCGACTGTTGGCGCGACGTCTCGCGCCAGACCATAGGCGCCGACGTGGCAAAGAGGCCCTCCCGGCGAAACCGTGGACGCTTGGGGGGTATTTGGCGCGACGGGTCACGCCAAACCATCCGGCGCGACGCTGATCGACATGTTGCGCCACGCGGTCCCCTTTGCATCACGCCCGCTGCTTTGGCGCGACAAGTCCGACAATCCGCCCCCGGTTTTCAGCCCCCGCGCGCCGACGTATATGGCGCGAGAGTGTCGCGCCCACGAGCCCTAGCGCCGACGCGGCCAAGAGCCCCACCCCCGCCGAAACGGTAACCTCTCGAGTGTTTGGCGCGACGGCTCGCGCCCTAAATTTCGGGCGCGACGGTGCCGCCCTCCCATCCAACGGGAGTACGACACGTCCCGCTCCGCGCCTTTATGCGTCGGCGCGACATGCACGTCGCGCCTACATGTCCGCGCGACGTTCGTAATAAAAACACCTTCTTCCTCCTCCGACATCGCCTTTCCCCCTCTCTCTCTTTCCCTCGCAAAGGTGCGCCTCCACCACCATTGAACCCGCCTCCAAAGCCCCCCCAACCCACCTCCAAAGCCCCCAAACCCCTCCTCCTCACCCCCCCCAAGTACCCCCCCCCCCCATAGCCCCCCCCCTCCTCCCCCCACCACCCATAGCCCCCCCCCCCCTCCACCCAAGGCTCCTCCTCCCTCCCACGCCCCTCTCATCCTCCCCCCAAACTCTTCAAGGCTGCTCGAAGCCCCCTCCTTGTGGATTATGTAAGTGTTTTGGATTTGTTTTTCTTCATTCAATTCATACTATTTGGAAGTGGTTTAGGGTTTAGTTGTTAATTGGAATCTCCATTAGTTTATTTGGTCGTGGTTATATTGTTAATTAGTATGGCACGTGTTAAATGAGAATGGTGTCAATTTCTTATAAATGCAAGTTACCATTACGATAGAGGTTGGTGTGATTTATAAGAAAAAAAAAAAAAATTGTGTGATTACTTACAAATAATTAGTCCCTCATTTGGACGTTCGATTGTTTCATAGCTACACTTGTCGCATGCCGAGGCGTGGTAAAAAGAAGGCCTTCAATCCTTACTTGAGGCTGCCGGATCCCTATGTCCATAAGCCTCTCCCGCCGGGTGTACCGGTGCCCAAGTGTTGGTGTGGTGATCCATGCAAAGTTGAATGGAATGAAGATGATGAGGAAACCTACATGCGCAAGTATTGGATGTGTCACAATTATCAATGGGAGCCAGGCCCGAAACAACGCCGCAGTTTCATGGTGCGTATATTCGTTTTGGTTCCTTTGTTTGATGAGTATGTATTAGCTTGCTGACAATTGTTTGTCTTCCAGACCCCACCTCCACTCTGTGATTTTGTGCAGTGGATCGACCTTGAGGTCAGTGAGGAACACAAGAAATTCTTGGAAGGGCACAAGGAGTGGATTGCATGGTTTCAAAGGAGGTCCGAGGAGGATATGAAGCAAGCGGCGGCTCGGAAGGCGCCAAGCAGGAGGAAGAGGAAAGGAGGAGAGCTCAAGTTCGGAGGGAAGAGAGAGAGAGGAAGCCGGAGCATGCGTGCCGTGCCAAGGCCGAGGGGCCAAGGCTCGGATGCGAGTGAAAATGATGAGGGTTACGACGACACCTCACGATTGGATGAGCTCATTGCCTTAGCCGAGGCCGACTTGAAAGCCCAACAAGAAGGACGGCAGCGAGGACCCACAAGGTTCTCACGTGCGAGGACACCGAACATGTTAGGGCCTAACATGGAGGCCAACACGTGCTCCAACGGTGCCACAAGAGGTTCCCCGGCAGACACGGGTGCAAAGGCGGCAACCGGGCTATGCCCCAAAGTTAAAACCGTCTTTAATCGGGTACTACATGCCCTCGACTTTGTTCCCCGTTGTGCATCCCGTGGCATCGAGGACATTGTGCCGGACTTGGCACATTTGCGGTGGGAGGGCGCGAGGATCAATTTTCGGAGGAGGCTTCGAAGCTAGCAGATGAGGTTGATGCAAAGTACAACAATGAGTGTGATGCCTATGTTTCAGGGTCTTCTACTAACCCAAGCGACAAAAGATGCAACGGAGGATTCGCATACACGGACGAATCCTTACCATATGATGGCTACATTTCGAGGCTACTTTATGCGACTCCAGCTACGAATATCCGAGGGACCGACACGCCCGGGGCGAAGATACAGAGGATTGGGGCACGGGGCGGCGAATATGCAGAGGATTGGGGCACGGGCGAGGATTTGTGAAGTGCAACGCTCATTTGTTGCCATATGTATGGAACAATGTCTAATCTATTTGTAATGAACCATGTACGAAACTATGCTCTCTAGTTGTTGTATTCAACCATGTATCTTTAGTTGTATTGAACCATGTATCTCTAGTTGTTGTATTGAACCATGTCATGTATCAACAATTATGTACGGTGTTGGTCTTTTATTCTCATCGGCGTAGGAAGTGTTGTTCGTGGTTGAGTACGATGAACAAAAACGATGTACAAACATTGAAATGCCAACACATAGCCATAACTTTACTTCGCATGCATCACAATAGTTCAAATCATAAAGAAGAGTCACTACAATGAGTTACATAAGTGGGTCACCGACAATTCTAGGGTACATGCATCATACACCGTGGTTCGAACAAAAGCATTGCTAAGTCATGGCCACTAATGCCTTCCTCATAGCTAAGTCAAGGCCCGCAAAATCATCATCGCCCTCCCGCACGGTTCGATTCCAATCCTCGTAGTCGAGATCATTCCAAACATTCTCATGGGCGTTCTCCTTGTCGTGGGGTCGCCCACGCCCTTGGCCTCGCCCTCGTTACCCTTTGTCCCGATCATGCACCTCTTTGCCATCGCCCTCGTTACCCTCGCCCTCTTGTGGTGGCGAAGGAACTATGAGAAACAAACAGTCAACATTCCAACGCCCTTAATAAATAGCGAAATGTGAAAACAAGTTTTCAAGAACAAGACATGCTCACAAAGCTCGTATCAAAGCCCGCCGCCGTTGACCTTCAAGTTCGAGAACCCGCTCCATACGCCACGATGCTCCCTCCTTTCCTCCGCTTCGAGGCGGTCGTAGTGTGCCTTGTTTTCCCGCCAATACAAGGAGCTCTCGCCGCCCATAAATCGGAGATGGTAAGGACTTATGTCCTTTCCTTTAGCTTTACAAAGAGTCTTTACCGAGCTTCATCCGGTGTTACCCGCGTGTGTCTTGCAACACCGGCCTTCGGGCTAACTTCTCTCTTCAGCTTTTGCCTCCTCGCAATCATCCTTTTTCCTCTCCAAGGGGACTTGAACTTGGGAGTAAACATATTGGCCATAACCTCACCGCGCCCGGAAATCCTCCCAATCACAAGTCTTTCCAAACGAGTGAAACATAAACAAACATTACCAAAGTTATGCATTGCCAAAGTAAGATAAAGTAGCCATGCAAGACACAAGTTCGTTATACTCACAAAGAACTCATCCGCCCACCATAAGCATTGCCACGGTAGTAACCAATCCCAAACTCGGAGGGAACAACTCCTTCACGGGCCTTGATGCCGCACTTGCACTTCTTATCCGGAAGACCAAGGCATGGCCATGGCATGCGTCCATTGGAATACTCTTCTTGCAACCTCTCGTTAGGCCACGCAGGTTTTGGTCCATAGTTATACTCCTCAAAGTCACAAGCGGAAAACCACTTACTAAATCGCTACCCGACCACAATGATAGAAAGGAGTGAACAAATCCGGGTCGGCTCGAAGTTGGAGGAATGCCTTCTCCCCACAATGGCATGTAGGAGGATTCTCGTAGACGGTGATGTGCGGCGTCAACCTTCTCCGCTTCGTCATCTCGGTGGGTTCGGAGGCGGAGGCACCCACCGCTCAAACCGATCAAGCTTAACGGTCTTCCAAGGGTCATAAAGGAAACAACATGATGGAATGATCCACCCGTTCTTCACCGTCGATCCACCGATAGAAATTGCATCCTTCTCGCCCAACCGCTGTCGGAGGACCACGCCGTGCGGGCAACCTTAAAAAAAGCACGCCCGGTGGACTTTGGATGCTGGATCGCTTCACTGGGCCGCCACCGACACCGACAAAGCGGCGTCGGCAAGACAGGTGACGGAATGGACCGTCGTCATCATGGTCCTCGGGATGGTGAAGAAACAGGGACAAGTCCATGGAAGCTAGCAAAAAAAAAAAGTGTCACCTTTGTGCGAAACATATGTGCAAGAACAAACAACAAAGCACGCTTGAGTAACAATATTTTTAACAAATTATTTCAATTACATGACACCTAGCAAAATGGGTGCGAAAAGAAACATTAAACACAATGTAGGTGAAAAATGAAACATAGGTGCAAAATGAATCAACAAAGCATGGATGCAAAGAAATATTATTATCAAATTATGTCAATCTCTTTTTAGTGTTCATACGGATTCTAAAAAAAAAAAAATCAAAACTTCAAAAGGACTTCTTAAAGTCTTAAAGTAACATATTCATTCCTAAGATGGTAAGCACTTCATAATTGAAAAGTCAAACAAACTAATCTCCATTCATGAACCAAAACAATATTCCTAATCAAACCATAAGTTCACCAAAACAATATTTAGGGTTTGGGCTTTCATACGACAATTACCCACATCACTGGATCGAAAAACATGTAAACGCCTTCATTTCAATATGAAGTAATCTACGTAGTAGCAAACATGCTTTCCAATTTGTCATATACAAAGAGTTGAATCAGTGTATGGGATTAGAGAGGACAATTACATCTAACCATGTCATTGCTAACAAAGAAATTTTACCACATCTAATTGCCAAATAGTATAGCACAAGAATAAATAGACATCACAAACATACTTTCCAATTTACCATGAACAATGAAATTAATTAGGGCTTGGGGTTTGAGAGCACAATTACAACATTAGCAAAACAAGACTAACAAAGAAATTCAACCACAAATGAAAACCAATTAGCATAACACAAGCATGAACACACTTTAGAATACAAAACAAATGGAAATCATGGAGAGGAAGAGAAAAGGGGAAGAGAACATTCCAAATGGGCCACTTACCTGCTGCTCTCGGGTCCCCCTCTGGACACAGAGAATGGAGAAAGTGGGAGAAGAGAAAGAGAGAGAAAAAGCTGGTGGATGCATTTTAAATCTACACGCCGCGCCGGGAGGTGGGCGCGACCGGCCGACTTCGGGCGGCCCAAACGGAAACCCTAACGGGCTGGTCGCGCCGACTCACCAGCGCCGATCGCATGTCGCTACCGCATCGCGTAGGCGCGACTATGTAGGACCCACCATCGCCACGCCAACGGGGTCAACGCCGGGATGGGAGCACGCGCCGCGCCACATGCATAGGCGCCGACATGTGCGCTAAACATCGCGCCTATACATTTGGCGCGACAAAAAGGGATACCCAGCGTAAAATGTTTCAAAGTAGGGATACATTTGAAATTTGTTTTGAAAAAGGGCCAAATTTTGAAAAAAAATCCCAAAGCGATGGCCGCTGGGATTCCAATAATTCTGATTCCAAAACAGTCATCGGTGCCTAGAGAACGTCGCCTCGACTCGACTCGACTCTTGTCGCGAATCCGATGCACACGCACGCCAACCACTCTTTTGTCCAAAATCTGTCGAGCTCTTGTTCTTTGGACTGTCCAAACCACCACCCGTTTAGAACGGGGTTGGTTCACTGTCCCTTGTTTTCCCACACTCTTTTTTTTTCATCATATAAAATATATTGGACCCTACCGTGTGCTTGTTTTGACTTGTCATCCTGCTTCGGCTCTCAGTTTGTAGTAATTTTGAATAGATGGATGCCTTATCATCTACGGAGAGTATATCGAGGTTGAATATGAATTTATTCCATTATTATTATCTTCTCTAAATCGAAAAAAAAGAACTGCTGACTACTGCGCTACAAGCGTGTCCATTTCCAGATTATACAGTACGGCCCACGGCCCAGCAAGCTATATTGTACCTTTTGTTTCGGTTTTTTTTTTCTTCTTTGCTTTTCATGGTTCAAGCCCATTGCCCACCTACGCCCTGACTAGCTGACGGGCCAATAGGATGCGACCAAGAAGGCTTTACCTAAAATAAATTCATTTTTTGTGAGAAAAAATCTCAAGTTATTATTGTGGGGAAAGTAATTTTAAATCATAGTTCTTCCATTCTTACAACTATATATTATTTTGGTAGAGAATGCTACGACTAAAGTAAGAAATAAAGTTACCCTAATTTTTAATCAACTTGTTTTTATTTGATCGAACAATTTTTTGATAATACGTATCTGTATTTCAGATAAGGAAAACATACATGGACAGAAAATACGGATTCGCATAAGGATACACGGACAGCTGTTCAACCCATCTTGCACAAAAGCCCCTAACAAAAACCAAAAATACAGAAAAAGCCCCGGCCTCTCGTGCTGCCCGAAACTTCCCGAATCCCCGACGCCGCTCACCGCCGTCGTGCCGCCGCCGCCGTCGTCGAAGCGGAAGCAAATCCAGATCTGGAACAGGAGCCCCTTTCGCACTAAGGCTTTGTGTGAGCCGCAATAGAAAGAAGCTCGCTGGAGGAACGTCGGTCGGGGACACGCCCCGAGCCCCTCTGCTCCCGGACCAAAGCTCGCCGTCGACCGCCGCCGAAGGTAGATGGAGCTCGGTCCGCTCGCCGCCTTCCACAAAAACCCACAGCCTCCACAAAGATCCTTTGAAGACGAGCCGCCGGATCCACCGCCTCATCAAGGCGACGAAACACCGCCGGGCTTGATCTCCCCGCACAAGATCCGACCAAAGCGGACCTTACCTCCACGTGCTCGTCACCGACGCCGGAGAAGAACGTCGCCGAGACGGGAGAAGCACAAGAGGACCTTATTCCAACTTGGCGTCGCCCGTCGCCGCCGCCTCGACGCCGCCCCCTTGAAACCTAACCCTAGATATACTACTACTAGGACCTACTCCGACCGGCAAGAGCGCGGCGGTCTCCACCACCTCCTCGGGGCCCGAAGGCCACCGGAGGCGAGGAAGACCGCCGGCTCCGCCGGCGGAGACCGGAGTACCCGCGACCGCCTCTCTCAACTGTTGGTGGGCGAGAGAGTTCGAGAGAGCAATTTATTTATTTTGGATGAAGTAACTCTTCTAGTGAACCACACCAAGTTCTTTAGCATTGGAGAAGCCTTCAAGCTTATACCTAGCTAGGTAACACGGCTAGGGAAAGTGAAGGATCATATATATTCATGGCGTTCGTCGATCGCCACCATGGCTACTTAGCTAGTGCATGCTAGCTTCAAAGCTGCTTGGTGGGTTCCCGTTCACGCATACTACGTACTTACGCCATAGCTAGATGATCTATTGAGAGATAGAGTACGTGTGTGGGTCATGGCTCACGTACGTCCTCCATATGTTTTGCAAATATGCATGGATGAGCACAGAGAGAGTACTACGTACTCTAGTTAGCAAATATTGCGGGTATACACTTGTGATGCATGTCTGGGCAAGGTGCAATGGTAAAAAAAAAATGTTAATAGTTTTTTATTTTCTAAGTAATAAACTGTCCGTCTAGGTGAGAAAAGATGAGAAAAATATACGTTATTAGTTTATCATTAATTTTTGTGCTAAACTAAACACGATCGATGTCAACCAGCTAGGGACACACTCTACCAAAAACTAATAATAAACTAAACTTCTGATAAGGAATTTAACTTTGAACGACCAAGGAAATCTTCATCTTTATAGCGTCATGCAAGGAACTCTCTCTCTCTCTCTCTCTCTCTCTCTCTAAGTCAAGTTTAATATGAGTCGAACTATGTTAAGTTTGACCAAATTTATAAAGAAGATTACTAACATCTACTATACATACATAAAAATAAGTATATTATGTCAAAAATTTTATTTCACATCCAATTAAGCTAATTTTAAATTCGATATATTCCTTTTTTGCTATAAATACAGTCAAAGTTACTATAGTTTGACTTAGAATAAAATTTAATTCCTTATATATAAGGACAAAGAAAGTAATTATTTAGTGCAACTAACGTAAAACTATATTTATCCCTTATTTTTCTTTGTACTTTAGATAAATTTGAATTCTGTATGTATACTATATCACATAATTAAGGTCCTTTATGATAAGGATAGGATCGGAGCCCTGGAGAAGAAGCAAAGCTAGCAATGCCAGCAGCTGACAAAGTGCAGCAAGCGATGGCCGCTGGGATTCCGATTCCAATAGAGTCTGTGGGCCTCGACTCTTGTCGTCGAATCCGATGCACGCTACCACTCTTTTTTTGTCCAAACTTTCAGAGAAATTGTTCAAAACCACAGCACTCTTTTGTCCAAACTTTCAGAGAAATTGTTCAAACCACATCACCGGTTTCTCTGCCCCTTGTTTTCCCACCCTCTTTTTCATCATGATATAAAATTGGACATCCTGCCATGTGATTGTTTTCGACTTTTCGTGAAGTATCATGAAAGAGATTACCGTGTAATATACACGGTAATTTTGAATGCATGTATGCCTTATCGAGGAGGTTGAAGTATGAATTTATTCCATTATCTTCTCTTGGAAATAACAAAATCTATCTATACCTACTAATAAAGAGAGAAAATTATAGTCCCTTTATAAAATAGTGAATTTTAGAGGTATAATACCTGTACATGTTCCTGCTGTTTGGCAGTTAAAGGTACCTCCAGGAGTACACTTTTTTTCCTCTGGCTGCTGTCAAAGAATAAGATTTTGACCAGGGATAATCTTAGCATTAGAGTTAATTTAGATGACAAAAAACTTGTCTTCTTTGTTCAGAACCTGAAACTGTCAATCATCTATTCTTTGACTGTGTAGTTGCCAAGCAAATGTGGGAGCTTGTTTCTGAAACTCTGAATAGAAATGTAGGTTCAGATTTTATTAGTATTGGGCAGATGTGGTTGTCCAACAAAAAAGTACTTGGTAGATAATATGATTTGTGCCTCTGCCCTGTGGGGCTATGGAAACCGAGGTGTAGAATTTGTATGCAGGGTGCCTGTTGGCTAGGTGTGAAAAACCTGCTGATGGAGATCACAGTGATGTGCCAAAACTGGATAATCTTGTGCCCTCAAGCTTCAAAGCAAGAATTCTCAAGGAAGATGGAGAAAATGAAAGCTATTGCTACAAGACCTCCAAGAGTGTGCTGATGAATCAAGTGTTGGATCCCTGGGACATATACATGTTCAGTCATGCTCATGACAGTAAAGCGGTGAGTTTACCAACTGAAGTGAAGGAGAAGTTACAAGATGGTGCCCTTGGCCAGGATGGAGCGAGTGGTCAGAGGTGGTTCTTGCTGGAAAACAAGCTTCTGATATGATCTAAAGTTGCAAGATGAATCATTTTGACAGGCGTGTCGTGTTCTAGTTATCTGAGATAAGATAGTTAGCATATCTGTTAGTTGCTGCAACTTTTCTGTTGATGAGAACTGTCTGAGGGGTGTAACCCACCCGGATGCTGTAATAACGATAACTATGGTGTCTTTGGTAATACTAAAGACAAGGGCAATAGCCCTCAAATTCTAAAAAATAAAGAGAGAAAATTTCAGTACCACCTTTATTTTTCACCTTTTTTTTTTCTGCCCACCTTTTTCTGCCGGCTCTTTCTGTCCGCAAGCCCCCTGTTTCTTTTTTTCGTGCAGCCTGGACGGATACGTAGTGGACGACTCGATATGGAAAACAAACACAACCGCTCCCTGGGCTGCCGGACTCACCTGCGAAATTGATCCAGCTAGAGTTACTTGCGTACCGTCCTCCGCATCCCTAGGGGAGAAAATATACAAGGCAAGATGAAAACAAACTCTGAAGCTACGCCAAGACAAGAACTGGAAGTTCCAATGCCAAGAGAACATAAATATCAGCTCAAATAAAAGAGAAATAATTCTTCTACCAGAAGCCCTGGCACGAAAGAATGTAGACCCTGTGCCTCTGAACTCCTGGGCCTTGCTGGAGGCCGCTCGAGGCGCGCGCGGCGCTGTAGAGAGGTGCGCGCGGCGCTGGCCGCCTTCGCTGCAACGAGGGAGTTCATCCCACCAAATCGAAGGGCGTCTGGCAGCCGGCAGTGGCGCACGGTGGTGGGCTGGAGCATGGGTAGTAGGGCTGCTATCGGCGCTCCGGCCCATCATGGTCTCACGAGTTCGCGGTGCGCAGTTCTCATGTGCCAGCGAAGGTCAAGCCCAGCAAGGTCCCAGTGGCCTCGGGGAGCAGAGAAGCCAACGAGAAAATAGGGGCGGCAGAGGGGGGGTCACAATGGCAACGGGTATGTACCCGCTGGATAGTAGTCACCCATACCCGCATCCCGCCAGATTAAATCCGTACCCGCCGGGTTACCCACGAAAAGCACATGGATACTAATTTCATTCCATACCCGCATTCGACGGGTAATCCATACCCGCTAATACACCCGAGTTCATGGGCTATATTATATACTCATATCCTTATATGGGCCAAATACTAAGCTATATAGGCCAAATTCATGAACAATACACTAAAGTTCAGGAATATATATATACTCAAATGCTTATATGGGCCAAATTAATGGACCATATGCTTACTTGGGCTAAAATTATAGAGACGGCCTATATATTTGTGCGGGTATTTTTCTACCATGGTACGCGCCGGTATGGATACTATATTTCCATACCCGCACCCGCCATACCCGCTGGATACAACATTTTACCCATTAACGTATCCATGGATACCAAATGTGTTCCATATCCGCCACTTTATCGGATAAAACCCATCGGGTTTTCGGGTTTCGGGTACCCGTTGACATCTTGAGGCAGGGTCCTGGGAGGATGCGGAAGGGGAAAAACGAGCACGGAACCGGCGGTCAAACCAATAGAGTTTTTCCAGTATCATGAACAAAAGCATATTATAATTTGTTGTCCAAAAAAAAATTGATTTTTCAATACAAAACCTATTCTGGCTCCACGGTGGACAAAAAAAAAAAAAAACGTCATCAGGAGAAGCATCATTTTCAAGCAAAGGATCTATGCTAAAACAATGACAGAAAAGGATACATCCACGGTGGTAAGTGAATTTAAAAGACCTTTAAATTTCTATATAGTTTATTCTTATTCGATTCTAGATCAGCTAAATGGTCTCACTAATCAAACCATGGACTAAAAATATTAAAAGGTTTGTTCTCCAATTTATAATATAAATAAATATGTCCCCAGCTACGTATTATTGCAAATGTTAGCCAATACCATGGACACCATGCTAACAGCAAAATAAACTGTACCAACTCAGTTCCAAATTACAGTTCATTTGATTGTTTTGACCCTAAAGTTGACCGCTTGTTGTCTTAAAAATATTGTGTATATCATTTCTTTTGATGTGATATGCTTTATTAGTAAACGTCCTTTAACAACGATTTAAATTTAAATATGTGTAAATATTTTTTAATAAGACAATTGGTTGAGGTAAAAAGTCAAACGAATTATAATTTCGAAGGGGTTGGTTTTATAATTTTTAAAAATCTTGAACATATATAGATACGTAACATTCTGTCTTCTTTGCTTTACTTGATTATTTGATGTTTTCTCCCGTTGCATCGCACGGGCATGTTTTGCTAGTAAAAAAAAAAAAAAAAAAAAAAAAAAAAGGCAGAGTACAAGCAAAAGGCAGACATTTCCACCTTCTACAGTACGGCCCACGGCCCAGCAAGCTATGCAGGCCAACAATACTGTACTAGTATCTTTTATTTTGTTTTTTCGTCTTTGCTTTTCATGCTGACGGGCCAATAAGATGCGACCAACAAGGTTTCACCTAAATAAAGTACAACATTCTTCTTCTTATTTTTTTTGCGTCAACATCTTTTATAAGGAAAGTAATTTCTAATCACCCTTCTTTTTTACTAACAATAACTTTCAGAAGCGTCAACTCTTCTAATGAACGACAAGTGCACTTTTTTTAAAGTTATTCTTTAGCTTAATAATAATCGGTTAGGTTTGTTGTGGTGGAACCTAAGCTAAAATAGCAACATAGCTAGGTTTGATTCTTTACTCAACATGCATGCTTCTTCTCAAAGTTATTCATTTACTGCCTATACCATGACTTTTTTTACTTGTGCCCAAATAATGTTGCAGCCTCGAGCTATATGTCTTTGTTTTGTTGCATTCGTCTTGTCGTATAAACAATGGGATACCCAACTTTCGACAGCACTTTACATATGTGTTGTGGTATCCAGTCAATACGCATTTTGGCTTCACAGTGAGTGATCCCTTTCTTGTATTGCAAGCCTTCTTCACACACACTAGCATGCAGTTAGTAGATCCGATCCCCTTGTTTATTTTTTTCTTAGTAAAAAAAGGGATTTAGCAGGATTTGAGATTCCAGGATTGCACTTGGAGCAGCTAGCTAGCTAGCTACGTACTACTTACCAATATATCTGTGCTTCTGTAGCTGGGGAACGAAAGTGATTGGCGTTGGTTGCACGACAGCACCGATGCGTCCGTACCGTACGTACATCATCTGAAGGAGCTTCTCGATCGTTCCCCTGGCCTGCTTTATATATAAAACGACGATGCACCCGAAAGAAGCACCCTCGCTCGCGCCTCCCACTGCACTCATATCATCCATCTTCTTCTCCGTCGCCGGCCGGGCCTGCGCGCAGCATCTATCTCCGATCAGGTCGATCTCCATCTCATCGTCCATATATTTCATCTTATTGCTTTTGCTTCATCGATCATCGAGACCATTAATCCGTGCCCGGTTAATTGCAGGGTGAAGGCCGGTACCGTGTACGCCGCCAATGGCGGACAACAACCAGGCTTCCGTGCCCGTGCCCGCGCCCGCGCCTGTCCCTGTTGAAGACCAGCGTCGTCCTCTGCTGGCCCTGCTCGTGGACGCTGCAAAGCCGCCGCCGCCTGCTTCCTCGCCGCCTATCCCTGGCCCATGCATGGTGGTCTTCATGTGGGGCCTCCTCAACGCCGTCGTCTTCACCTCCATCAACCTCGCCAGATACATCATCCTCAGCCTCAGCCCCACCCCCTGCACCAAGGTACACCCATTCACATGCATGCATCATGTGCCTACCTCATACATGCATGTGCATGCAGCTGACGTGGCTGTTCAGCTGCGTGACGCTGCCCGAGGAGGCCGCCGACGAGCTGTGGTTCCTGCAGCGCGGGGCTCTTGTGCAGCGCCACGGCGGCCGCTGTGCTGGCGGCGCTGCTGACCACGAGGACGACGACCACCACGAGCCGCCGCTGGGCCGTCGCCGTCCACGCCCTGGCCTGGGGGCGCTGGCAGCCACGGTGGGCATGCACGGCATCAAGGTCGCCATCGACCACATCATCCTCGCCGTCGACTCCGGGAACACCGTCCACTTCCTCGCCTTGGCCTACATGTCCCTCGCGGTGGACCTGCTGCTCGCCGCCGTCCTCCTCATCATCTCCTGCTCTCATCGCCGCCTGTGAAGCTAGCTGCATCGTCAGGGATTCAGGACGGCGACGACGACGGAGAGAGGTCCAGTTGTCGGCCGGGGGATCTGCAGAGAGCAAGCATATACTAGTACTAAGCAAGTCGGAGGGAGTTTGGACATTGGAGTACATCGACTGGATGCCGTAGATTAATATAGTACGTAATTGGCTATCATATCGTAGAGTAATAAGTACGTACGGCTACACATGCATGAGATGAAATTCACCGTACGTACGTATATATCTACCCATTACCATTAATCTAGTCGCTGTTTTTACTTGTGTGTCTGGATTTGATCACTTATTATACTCCAAGGAAAATAAACTTATTACTGGAGTATTGCTGATTTGCTGTGTACTTATGCATTTCACCGTTGTCTTCCTGGGTCTCACACAGCATGAGCACGCAGTCTGGATCAGGGCATGTGTGACCATGCAGCATATATGCATGCAATTGAGTGACAACAGCATGTAGCTAGTACTGCAGACAGCCTGCATTTCCTGATACACATCAATACATCATCACAATATATGCCTGCATACCATACATCCATCGTGTTCATGCATTCCTGAATTATCTGGTTTACAAGAATACAAGAGCTTAAAAAATTATAACCTTTTATGTGTATATTCGTCTCTGATCGTCTCTAGGATAAGCAATCTGATACCGAACTTGAAACCATATCCTAAGTATCAATACAATTGGATTGCACACTGAGTCATCCGATCCCTTTCTTCTATTGCAAGGGGGAACCTAGCCTTCACTAGGTAGATAGTAGTCATCCCTTATTTATTTTTTACTGGCTTCATCAATATAATGGTGTGAGCGGGGTAATACTGGAATTTTGGGGCATTTTCTTTTTTTGCATAATGGTAGTGGAAGGTAATTTTATCAACACGTGTATCGGTAAATTTCCTCCAATTAATGTGGTAATTTGGAGGCCTTAAGTATTAAAATGAATATATATAATCCAAAAATAGAACTTTGTTATTTGTGTTAAAAAAACTAGATCGAGCCTTAACTACATGTCTATACACGTATAACATGGTGGAAAATGGTGGGTGGTGTGTATGTGATTTGGCTACTCCATCTTGATAAGCAGGCAATTCTAGAGTGAGGAGGGTGTCTCAGAAAGAATTCATCACTTTAAGGTCTACATGTCTATGAAGAATGCAACCCTAAACTCCACCCATTCTCTCTCACGCGCTCCACATTATTCCTTGTCTCTCTTGCACTCATCCTGTTCATCTTCTCTCTCCTGCACTCCTTTTGTGTGTGTAAAAAGTTGTGACTCTCTCCTGGACTCCTTTGTGTGTGAAAAAGTTGTGATGGCAGACTTGCACTAAATATGAAGCTGGGGGCACATATGTCATTTACCACCTCCACTAACTTGTTCCCTAGCTAGCATTTTTACTAACACTTCAGAACCTATGTAGACTTGCATTCTTAATTTTGCGGATTGAGGAAATACTTGCTAGGTATGAATACATGAGCGTGAAGTGGGAATATGGTCCTGTACCTTGTAGGTACCATGCGTAGCTAGGTGTGAATGCTTGAGTGTGAAGTGTGTGATGGGTTATACTATCACCGTGTGTACCAGCAACATGCATGCATGTGAGTATATATGTACATAGGGTCGTTAGGTAGTTGCCAGACGCGGAGGCGTTAACACTACCGAGGCCGGAGCTTTGCGGAGGGCTAGCACTCGGTGAAGTCAACCTCTACCGAGAGCCCCTGGCTACCAAGGGTTGGCCGCTCGGTAGAGGGAGCAATACTGAGAGCTTGTTTCCTCCGAGAGAGACTCTCGGTAGAGATGGACTCTACCGAGCGCTGCACGTAGGGCTCTTGGTAGCCTATTTGGCGCTCGGTAGAGGTCCTGTGTGCGGTAGTGTGTGATGATAGATCGATGCATCAAGCCGTTCCTGCAACCCATGATATGCATGATTAATTTCTCCCATGCAACTGAAAAAGTTTGCATTGAGATTGTTGGTTTCCGCCGAGAAGAGACGAGATAGGGATCACAGACAGGTCTATTGAGATAGTGTGGGTCATGGCTCACCTCCTATCCAAATTTTGGCAAACGTGGATGAGCACACAGTCTACGAATATTATTGCACTGCACATGCACATGCATTGTAGTTGGCAAATGCTAGCTGCGCGTTATGCAATTGCTTGGTGGCTCGGTAATTAAGGTGCAATGGTGCATACATATATATACAGTATAGTAGCTAGTAATAATTTGGATGAGCCAGCTACTCTGTACACTATAGGGGTGCAAATGGGTAAAAGGTGCACTTCTAAACCTCTTTAGTTTAAGTATTTGGACTACTTCTCCAAAATTTTTGAAAAATAGTACAAATATTTAAACTAAAGATGTTTGGAGGTGCACCTAAAGGTTACCCTTTGCACCCTTATTACACTCCCCGTTTTACAAATTTTTCGATGAAAGTTAGACATCGTTTGATTGATTATTCTGTCAGGTCCACATATAGTATACAATTTGTTGGTTCAATCGCCTCTAATTTCACAAAAGCTGATCTGAAATCCATGGGCACCTCTAAAATGCAAATTTTTCCTCTGGCTTCTACTGCAAGACCGACTATATATGGACGGCGTGGCGGCCCTCCTCCAGGTATGCGGATGGGAAAACAATTACTTTCACAGGTTATGCATTAGAAATTTAGAGACGGCCATACACCTATTCATTGAGTGCCCCTTCGCTCGTGCCGTTTGGGAGCATGTGGCTACCTAGAGCAACAACGACAAACTTGCGACCTTTTCTGTGGGCGGAGCAAACATATGTTGAAGGATTGTTTCTAACCTTGGTGGAAAAGGAAGCAAGTTGAGTCACACTATCGCTCCTCACCTTTTGGTGCATTTGGAAGCAAAGAAATACTGCAGTTTTGAAACTCTGAATTCAGAGATGCAAGTTTTTGCGATGATTAATTAGAGATGAGTGCTCATTGTGGGCTAGTGCCGGAGGAGCACTCCTCAGGCCACTTATGGTTGTTTCTAATTTAGTGAGTAATTAACCATGTTATTTAACTGCCTGTAGCAATTTGTTACAGTTGGCAGCGCTCTCGCGCTCTTGACGTAAACTCTATTTTTTTTTCTTATTAATATAACACCAGCAACCGGATCTTTCCAAAAAAAAAAATTGATTATTAGTGGATTTTTAGCCGGGATTTCAGATTAGTGGATTTTTAGCAGGATGTCAGCCACTATATAATATACATAGTATAGTAGCTTATAGTAAGGCATTTTTAGCTGGATTTCAGATTTCAGGATTAATTGCACTTGGAACGCGTGGCTATATAGGGAAAGTGAGACAGATCACAGTATCACACATGGCGTTCGTCGCACCGATTGATTAAACTAGTTCATTTCAATAGAGTCTTTAGCATTCTTGACGTATTCTTTTGCTTCTACTTGTATGCACCAAAATAAGCTACAACTAGCAAGGCCAATTGAGGAATGCAAGAACATGATGATGTGAAGCGATGCCATCTCTCAGGCTCATAATTAACACTGCTATAGCCTGACCCTGCTCATGCATGCTCGAGTGGTGAAATATACATACACAGCAAATCAAACTATACGCTCTAGTGGTCCAATCCACACCCACGCACCAGTAAAAACAGCTAGATTAATGTAATGGTGTGGATACTTACCTCGTACTACTACTACCACTAATCTCATCGATCTTACCTCATCTAGACCCGTACGTACTCCAATGTCCAAACACACTCCGACTACTACTATAGAGTAGTACTTTTTTTGTTTTTTGTTTTTACAACGACTAGAGTAGTACTAGTTGAGCTTGCTTGCTCGATCTGCGCGCAGATCCCAATGAAAAGCATGCAAGGCCGGCTGGCCGGACGTACGGGCCGGCTATACTAGACAGCCTCATCGTCGTCGTCGCCCTGGTCCCAATCAAAAGCGGCGGCGAGAAGAGAAGGACGCCGGCGAGTACCAGGTCCACCTCCCAGATTGCTCCCGCTCGCGGCGGCGTTTGCGGCTGGACCTCCGGTCCTTGCAGTGAATTCAGTGGAGCCTGAATCTGAGGAGGATCCCGGGCCGGCCTGCTGTCCATGTAGGACGAGGAGGAGGCTGGGGACCTCGCCATGTCTCCTAGCGGCGGACTGCATGCATCTTGGGCGAGATCAATGCCGCCGACGGGGGCACGTACGTACGCTGGATCAAGTGCCTGCTTGGTGAAGCCCGCTGGATTGATTGGAGGCATGATGCAGTGATCGCGAGATAATGATGCCGCCCGGCCGCCGCTGGTACGTGAGGCCGAGCCGATCGAGGGCGACCAACGCCATGGATGCGGGCTGCCGTGACAGGGATGCGGCTCCTTGCCTGCTTCCAGACAATCAGACATACGTCCTCGCTGCTAGGTTAGCTCGGTCTTGCCTCTCTTGGCGGCGGCGGACTAACAGCATCGCCAACACAGCCGGCCGGCTAGCTACGTCGATATCGTCGTAGCATGATCGACTAGAAAGTAGAAACAGGCCGGAGAAGCGCCCGGCAACATGGATCCATGCATGAAATTAATAGAGGACATATATTTATCAAATGTGTATGTGTAACCAGACCAGACACGCCATCGGAGCCCCTTCTGGAATCTGGCAGATCAAGAAGAACATACTAATCTACCGGAAACCCAGCGTGTACAGATTTCTATGACCTTGTCGCAAAGCTTGCACGATTCACCGAGAGTAGGTCTGCCCCAGACAAGACTTTGGCTGGCAGCCATACAAAGGCATCCGTTTCCCCTGGACAGCTCAAGGCCTTTGGCCATCGCCTGGCAGCACTCTTTGACCGCAACAGGATCTGAACCGGGCTTTGCTGGAGGATTATTGAAAGCATCAATACAACGATCCCTGAAGGTGCCCCCCAATTGGGGGCCTATAATGTCGTGACACGAACGCCCTTGCCCTTGTACTACTTGTGATGATGAGTCTGGAAGGCAGCTGATGACCATCAGCATGATGATCATCAACAAACCACGACGCATGGGATTGGGAGCCATGCCTAAGTCGCCTTAGGTGTGTGAAGCTTGTGCGTTGTTGGTGTGGTGGGGTGGTCTGAATTGGTGATGGTTGCTTCCATTCCGACATCCCCTCCCCTGGGCTTTTATAGATCTTCGGTGTTGCGTTAGACAACGAATACAGTTGCAAATACGGCAACAATATATTATTAAGGGGCCCTCTCATTGCATTCTACTGATTGATTATATTTATTCACTGCTACTCTGGCCCGATCCTGCAGCAGGGTCCAGCTACTCACGTCGCCAGAGTTCAATGCTCTGCTTGTTGACTTGTGGCATCGTCTGAATGCTCAACTTGCAGGTGTCAGATGGTAACATGTGTGTTTTTAATTCTCTCAATATATTATTATCTATACGTATGTTAGTGCGTGCACGGAGGTTACATTTTCCATTCAGAGAGAGGGCGAGCAGTGTTTTATCATTATTTGTGCTAGCTAGGTGGAAGAGGGCCCGCTGCTCAGCGTCGCTTGGAAGCTAGGGTCGCCAGTTCATTGTGCTCTATATTAATTTTGTGTAACGTAAAATTGTATTTTTTATTTTTCTTTATATCTTAGATGAATTTGAATTTTGTATGTATACTGTATATCACGGAAGGATAGGATCGGAGATCCCGACTGGGCGATGAACAGGCCAGCATAGGCCCTCGAGAAGAAGCAAGGCTAGCAATGTCAGCAGCTGACAAAGTGCAGCAAGAAGTGATGAACATGCATGCTTCTTTTCAAAGTTATTCCTTGGTCAGTGGTACATAAGACAGCACATGCGTGCAGCATCATCGATCTCGATCAGGTCGTAAATTTGAGACAACAACCAACCATGCTTCGCTGCCAGCAGCCGTGCGCTTGCCAGTCCCTCCCCGTTGAAGTCCTCTGCTGGCCTGGCCATGCTCGTGGACGTCCAAAAGCCTCCTGCTTCTTCCTCGCCGCCTGTCGCTGCTGGCCCGTAGTGGTCTTCATTCCTGACTCTTCAACGCCCTTGGTCTTCATCGGCGATCATCGCCATGAACATCGCCTATCTCATACTCAGCCTCACCCTCCTGCACACCAAGGTAAGTACGTGCATGCGTACACCCGGCCCATGCAGCTGACGTGGCTGTTCAGCTGGGTGACGCTGACCGACGAGGCGGCCGTCGTTCCTGCTCTGCGGGAGCTGTTCGCTGTACATGCGGCTGACCACGAGAGGACGACGACCACCACGAGCCGCCGCCGTCCACCTGCTGGGTGGCGCTTGGCAGCCACGGTGGGTATCAAAGGTCGCCTCCGACCGCATCGTCCTCGCCGCCCACCCCGGGAACACCGTCCACGTCGCGTTCGGCCACATTTGCCTCGCGGTGGACCTGTGCATGCCTCACCGGCGGGCGGCGCCGCTGCCCCGTCGCCTGCTCCTCTCCCCTTCCTAGATCCACCGCGAATCCCTCCGTTCTCCCCTCGGGCACACGCGGGCGCAGAAGCGCTGCCTCGAGCCCCGGCTGCGGCCGACGAGGAGGAGCGACGCGAAGCTCCTGCATCCTTGAGTACATGTACATCCAGGATCTGGGGAGGACGGTGGAAGAGTTGACGCTGCTGGTGGAGAGGATGTGGCGCCAAAGGGAGCTGCAGCGGGACGTGGTGGACGCGGCGCCGGCTGTGGTGGACGAGGCGGCGGAGAGCTCGGAGGGCGAGGTGGCGCCACCGCTGGCGACGGCCGCGCAGCGGCAGCCGATACGGAGCGCGTACATCAAGCGGCGGAGCAAGGACATGTCCGTGGACGTGCAGATAGAGGAGGAAGACGTGAACATCAAGCTCACCAAGCGCCGGCGCGATGGGTGACCTCCGCCTTGACCTCGTCCACCTCTCTGGCATGTGAGAATGGCCAGTGCATTGTTACAAGGATATTTGTTCAGAACACTGAACTTGTTCTCATCCATCTGTCATTAAATACAGGATATCTATATCTGGATCAAGTCTGTGATCGATATCGAGAATGAAATGCTGCTGAGGATCAAGCAGTGCCATCTTGACATCACACCAAAGATCCATATTGTAAGTCTGATGTCTAATATGCTAAAGCAAAGTGTGCCACCTTAATCACTGCAGCAATGAACCTTCTTTGGCATGTACAGGTCACCAGGTTGCTCGCTGATGCAACTGGCACAACCGCGTGGCCAGCGTTTTCAGAAGGTCCTTGGTGCTGAGTACTGCCATATCTTTTTTTTAGATAACGTCTAGGCGCGTTTTTCAAGTATTGCCATATCCTTCAAGTGCCATACCTAAGAATGGAATTGTTCAAGTGGATCTTGTGTTTTAAAGTTTGGTTATACCTGGAGACTTACATTGATGTAAATACTAAATGCCGACCTCTGTTTTTTTTTTTGATAAAGATGAACATCTTGCTGGTTTCACTACTATAGAATTGTCCATCACTGCCGGCTCCAACCCCCTTCTTTGCCGAAAACTAAACTGGCAGAACCATAGCGGTAGTGATGTGGGGTTTGAAACACTACCGGGTCAAAACACCGGCGGTGATTCGAGGAGAGACTCTGCCGGTTTGATATCGAACCGCAGCGCCTGTCACCGAACACCGCCGGGTGTTCCACGAACCGCAGCATTTTTGATCCGAGCAATGCGGGTTGAAGTCAGCCGGCGGTGTTGATATTGGGGAGCACCGTCGGGCTTTAACGAAATCGACAGAAATGTAGGGATAACACTATCGGGTTGGATTGAGCCGACAATTGTATCGAAGAGCTAATAATGTCGGTTTACAATGAACCCGTCCGATGAACTTTACGTAAAACACCGTAGGGCTGATTTCAACCCGACAGCGTTATTAGAGTGGAGACTATCGGTTGGTTAATGCAACCGACGGTGATGTTTCGTCGTCGATGACGGTTAGTAATTCAAACCGATAGTGTTTGTATAGTTACACTACGGTTTGTTTCTCATTCACCGTCCGGGACAATCCCACCCGGCGTTTTTATTTTAAATTTTTAAAATTTTTGAATTTATTCATCGAAATCAGCTTTTTAAAACCCATAAAAGCATCATATATGCATTAAAATGGACAAAACATTACATGGTTCAAAGGTTACATACAACTAACCCCACCTAATGTTCTACAAAATTCAGCCTAGGACATCAACTTCCAAATAAGAAAAACAATCACAATGGACATAACTAAAATCAAGACATCTTTCATAGGCCAAGTCCCAATTCTCCTAATCTTCATATCTATGGAGAGAGGCTTCTCATCGATCTCCAGGGCTGGTTGATAGTGAAAGTTTTCACCATAGTAGGCCCTGAAAGCTTCTGCTTCGGTCTTGTATTTTTTATAACAATTACCAGGGTAGCCAGAGACTTGAGCAGCGCAATCTTCCCAGGTTCGATAGATCCCTGGCACTTGACCAACATGCACTACATACCATGCCATGGTTTGCCTATACATGCAGCCAAAATAGGATGTTAATGCTATATCATTCGAAATGTTGTACAGCCAGATTTTGAACACCACGAAACTCATGAATTTCAACATCTATCTCATTTCAATCACACTTCGAGCATTAGAATGTCTTCAATCATTGCTGTAAATGACCACAATGTTTAAATCTAATTTGTTCACCATAGACTAATTAAAATACTTTTGCTACTATATAAGGATCCCGAACTGTTTGAAAGCAAAATCTAAATAGAAAAAGGAAATAGCAGGTTGGATTTATCAACACGAGCATTTCAACGAACAACTCAAAGGCGGGACCGACGCACTCACCGAAGCTTCCGTGGCGGTCTCGCGCGCTCTGTCTTGTCTCGGCGGTGCGAGACACAGCGTCCTAGAAGGAAGCGGAGGGCGTGGGCGTGGCGTTCTTCCGCGGAATCGAGCTCGAGGTCGCGGCGTGTGCGATGTCGGCGTAGATTGGGACGGCGGGAGGCTGCGCAGACGGGCGGTGCGGTGTAGCGGCGGTCCCCCGTCGACGTGGACGAAGAACAAGCGGCGAGGCGGCGAGAACAACGGCGAATTAGATCTCATTCTCATAGGCAAAATCTCGAGGAACTAAATGGCTAATTAGTTCTCACCGTGGAAGGGCGCGGGACGCCGGCGCGGCGTTGGGGACGTCGGAGAAGAAGAGAATGGAGGGGCGCCGGGGGGCGACGGACGACCGCGGGCGTGTGGTGGTGGTGCTCCCGGCGACGCCGGTAGGGAACGATTGGGGCGCTGGGTTGAAATGACATGGGAAAATTTCAGCTCGCCCGCCCGCCTATTATATATCGCCGAGGTGGAACGAATGGCGCGGGGTTCAAATGACTTGTGAAATTTTCACCTCGCGCGCCCATTTCTATATTTAATCGCTGCCGGTTTAGCAAAGAGTCCGGCAGTGTTACATTATAGGTTCACCGCCGGTATAAACGTCGGCGAACCCGGCGGATCGACATCGTTGCCACCTACCACCGCCACGGTGATAAGATCACACTTGTTGCCACCTACCACCGCTCATTCCCACCAACCACCGCCCTATAAAAACAGCCCGCCGAGAGCCATGTATGGCGAACCGTGCGCCCGGCCGACCTCTTCTCGTTATTTGCCCATTCTCCTATTCACATATATGGCCTCTATTTGGGAGAAAGCCCCCACATAAACATTTTATCATGGGTAGACGCAGTGTATACAAATGGTACTAGAAGGGTGTTTTTGAAGATTAAGCTACAACGTTGCTTACGTGGCGGGTGTGATGCTCGTGAAACGCCCGTTGTTGCATGGACTGCCGGAAGACGGAAAAGCGGGAGCCAAGTAGCGTGCATTCTTGTGCTTCGTCGCCGGAGATGAGAGCCCCATCTCCCGTCGGGCCTTTGCCGACACGGAGAGACATTGGTTCTTCCTCGAGAGGTCCCATCCGCCTTACTTAGATCGATAAGCATAACGTGTAGCATTGTAACCACCTCGGGCATAGGTGCTAGAAGGGTGTTTTTGAGGTGGTTATTTCTTAATGTGTTTGTACACTTTGATTATTGTACCGTGTTAATTGTAATAAATTAATTGTACCGTGTCAATTGTAATCTCAAACATCGTTTTTAAATTGTTTTTATAAATGTAATTTTCAGTCATGCTTTCCGATGAAAGGGGTCATGTACCTTTGTGAAGCATGTCTACTCCCACAATGTAGAAATGTCTTCTATTTTTTTACAACCTTGTACACCCAAATTATGCCCCCACACAAGATCTCGTGGTTTTTTAGGTCCATATTTTTATTATTAGATTTTCCTAATGCGTGATAAACACGATAGATGGAGGTTAATTAAAGCATGAAAACTTATGAATTTTGCACCAACCTACACACCGAATTGCCTCCTAGGACACATGAGACCATGTGGGAAATTTTGGCACCACTGCTCTGTTAGTGGGTAACCCCAGTTTAACTCAGTAATTACTCGGGTCGCCGCGTAGAAATTCAATTTAATTGAAAAAAATACCAAACCTTGTCCGAAAAATCTCAAATATCGTGGTTCCTTCACACGTGACATGTGCACGTCTAAAGAAAAAGTTTGAGGCCGAGACCACACCGGAACGAAGATGACCCAAAGATAGCTTATGGATGTAATTGCCGGCCACGCTTTCCGATGAAAGGGGTCATGTACCTTTGTGAAGCATGTCTACTCCCACAATGTAGAAATATCTTGTATTTTTTTACAACCTTGTACACCCAATTATGCCCCCACACAAGATCTCGTGGTTTTTTTGGTCCATATTTTTATTATTAGATTTTCCTACGAGATAAACACGATAGATGAAGGTTAATTAAAGCATGAAAACTTATGAATTTTGCACCAAGCTACACACCGAATTGCCTCCTAGGACACATGAGACCATGTGGGAAATTTTGGCACCACTGCTCGTTAGTGGGTAACCCCAGCTCAACCTGTAATTACTGGGGTCGTCGCGTAGAAATTCAATTTAATTGAAAAAAATACCAAACCTTGTCCGAAAAAAATCTCAAATATCGTGGTTCCTTCACACGTGGCATGTGCACGTCTAAGAAAAAGTTTGAGGCCGAGACCACACCGGAACGAAGATGACCCAAAGATAGCTTATGGATGTAATTGTCGGGTCATTCTTTCGATGAAAGGGGTCATGTACCTTTGTGAAGCATGTCTACTCCCACAATGTAGAAATGTCTTGTATTTTTTTTACAACCTTGTACACCCAAATTATGCCCCCACACAAGATCTGTGGTTTTTCTGGTCCATATTTTTATTATTAGATTTTCCTACGTGATAAACGCGATAGATGGAGGTTAATTAAAGCATGAAAACTTATGAATTTTGCACCAACCTACACACCGAATTGCCTCCTAGGACACATGAGACCATGTAGGAAATTTTGGCACCACTGGCTTTGTTAGTGGGTAACCCCAGTTCAACCTGTAATTACTCGGGGTCGTCGTGTAGAAATTCAATTTAATTGAAAAAAATATCAAACCTTGTCCGAAAAATCTCAAATATCGTGGTTCCTTCACACGTGGCATGTGCACGTCTAAGAAAAAGTTTGAGGCCGAGACCACACCGGAACGAAGATGACCCAGCATAGCTTATGGATGTAATTGTCAGTCATGCTTTCCGATGAAAAGGGTCATGCACCTTTGTGAAGCATGTCTACTCCCACAATGTAGAAATGTCTTGTATTTTTTTTTTTTACAACTTTGTACACCCAAAGTATGCCCCCACACAAGATCCGTGGTTTTTCGCTCCATATTTTTATTATTAGATTTTCCTACGTGTTAAACGCGATAGAAGGCTCATCACTATCGGTTTAATTTCATATTTGCAAACCGGTAGTGTAGTCTCTTTCACTTGCCGGTGCTCTTTTTAAAACCCGCAGGTGATATATTTCAAACGGACGGTTTAATGCTTTCCACCGCCGTGAGATTAATTTCGGACCTTTCTTTTTACACCGAGTTGTGTGTTTGAATGATGCTTACCAACTTTTCGGTTAGTACATAAAGCATTTATTTATATATTTATGTTCGTCCATGAAAAATAAGAAGTGCGTCGAAAAAATAAGAAGTGCGCCCGTATGATACATATATAAATGCAAACATCCATTGGAAAGGAACACGATTACATATATATATATTGAGGATTGAAACCGATTACATATATGATAACGAAGACCTTGAAAAAAAGTTACATATATGATAACAAAGACCTTTCCACGAAGAGATCAATGTTCTCATCAAAGTGTACAAACACATTTAAAATAAAAAACGCCGAAGGTTATGTGATTCTTGCCGATGAAATACCGATGGGATTTTGAAAGCCCATCGGCGCTGTTGACGTTCCATCGGTGTTCTTTGAGGTTTCTTGTGGTCGATCTTACAAAGAGGGCATGACTGCGGATTTACATTTAAACCACGGCAAGGATGCCTTACAAGCAAAAGCTGTGGTTTTAGTCCAAAGACAACATGCATAGGCCCTCTCAAGAGAAGATCATCTTAATCTATGAAAATCTCCTTTTGATCACCAAAGGAGACCAAACTGATTGAAGGAGATTTTCATAGATGGCTATGATCTTCACCGGAGAATGCCATGTCTCTTATGGACATGTAAATCCAAATTGCCCACCCTCCCAAACCACAAAGAACCGGATGGGAACGTCGAAATCACGGCGGTTCTAACCTTCTACGCCGCTCAATCTTCGCAAGACTCACGTAGCACCTCTTGTGAACCAATTTGGTGGCCTAAGATGCATAAGAACAATATCTCGTACGTGGAGGGCTTTCTCCCATAGAGAGGCCATAGATATGTATGTGGAGAGTAGCAAAGAAGATCGAGGAAGAAGAACAAAGCTACCGAGTCAAGAGTATCAAGAAAGAGGACCAAGAGAACTGAATTGCAAACCTAAGGGCCGGACTAGCCGTTCTTATAGGCTAGATGTCGTGGTAATGACCGATCACTTTGCCGGTTTCAATTGGCACCCCGCAAAGGGTATGGACGATCACTGCCGGATAATTGGCACCGCATAAACCAAGCATCGTGGGCCGGGTACGAAGAACGTGGCAGCGGTGCTTACATGCAATGGCGCAGTGGTCGCCGCCGTCTTCGCTCGCCCGCGTTGACAATGCAAAACACTGCCGGTCTTTGAAAGTGCACCCGGCAGTGATATATGTTATCACCGCCGTGCTGAAATTGCACCCGCGGTGTTATTACCGACATTGATATAACCCGTCGACGCAGCCGGCCAGGAGCACAGCCTTTTTCATGGGAAGCGAGAGACACCGTCGGTTTAATTAAGTGGAACCAGTAGTGAATACTAGAGCAACACGATTCTCAAGGTCGCAGCTGCTTGCCGTGATTTATCACAAAGCCACGACCTTTTATCGAAAAACTACACGGCAGCCTATATGTATACTACTAAAAATGAAAATTTATAATACGGAGTGTACGTGGCGTAAGAACGGGGTTAGTTGAACTCTCAATGCATTAACGCTGTGATAAAAGTAATGATTTCAATAAATCGATTTTTTATAGATATAACTATTTGTTTCACCTTTTGGTGAATCACCGTCGGTTTCACGTATGGGCCCGCGGTGATCAATGAAGGTGGGCTGGTTGTCGTCCGCCATGGAAACATAGCCCATGAATTCGGCGCCAACGGGTCATCGCGGAAACGCAGCGCCGCCAGAGTGATGGTGCGAATTCCAACCGGCGATCGTGGGAGTTCCAAGCGATTGCGTTGACGCCGCTGCTCGATCGTGGGGAAGTGGAGCAGCCGACTACCTCACTATTTAAGCACACACACTCTAATCATGGCGATCATCCTTAATTTCGTTCTCCAATCAAGCCACATTCTCATCGAGCACCATGGCTGCCTCGGGCTCAGGGATCCAACAAGCGCACGGGGAGGAGATGGAGGCGGCGGAGGCCAAGGGCAAGGAGCCGGTGGGTGGAGGCGCAGCGGCCAACCCCTCCGACCCGACGATGACTCCCTACGTGCCGCCCTCTCCCAAGCGGGGCGGCATGGACGTTCTCCGCCTCCCCGCTAGAGGAGGCGGCCAATGCCGTTCGGGCTATCGATCGGCCGCCTCCAGGAGATAATCGAGGGATTTCACCCTCGATCGTCTCCGGCCTGCCTTCAGGGACCTGAAGGAGCTGGCGGACGGCCATGGTCTTCTTCCAATGGTGGAGCCACCTCTGGAAGAAAAGATCAACCACAACGCCCCCAATGTGGTGGAGTTGGTCGGGATCGTCCTCAAGGCCCTTGCCAAGAAGGACGATGCCGGAGAAGGAGGAGGAGGATGAGGACTAGGCCCACGGCCTTCCTCTTTTTTATCATTTTTATTATATGTTCAAATTTTTTTTGTTTTTATATATATTATTATTATTGTGTGTTGCTCTCTCGTCCCTCGAATGTTTCGTTTTTGGTTGAAAGAGCGATTAAAATTAAATCGCGCTTAAATTTGATTTGAATCTTAACTTGTTCAATGTAAAATTTGTTAAAAACAAATAATTAACTGTCGGTTGTGCTTTGGAAAATACATGCGCCGTTGAGTGCGAGGGAGACGGCCATTGGGCGCAGCGGTGGCCGGTTACGTTTTTCCGAGGAACCGTCTTTTGAAACGCCACATTTATACCCCCCCCCCCCCCACGCCCCCTTCCCGTTATCCAACACTAACTTCTCTAATTTCGTGCCCCTCACAGAAAGCCGGACTTGCCGCCCACGATCGTCGACATGGCCGCGACCGAGGAGATGAAGTTCGCTGTGGAGCGCCTCCGCGCCGCCCTCACCAAGCTGAACGACCGGCCGACGACGTTGGCCTGCCAAAGGTGAATCTCGCCCTCGAGGAGAGGGCCAACTTCTACGCCCTCCGGATCGACTCGCCGGCCGATACCTCGCCGAGGGATACCGCCAAACCGAGGAGGAGGCCGGGAAGGCGGTCGCCCCGAAGCCGCCAAGCTGGCGGCCAAGAAGGCCAAGAAGGCGGCCTAGGTTCTCTTCTTTTTATGTTTATTTATGTGTTCTCTGATTTGTGTGGATGTGTAAGATACAAAGATCGTGTGGTTAATTTGCTAATGAATCGCTTGTTGGTTAATCTGTTGCATGTCAATCTCTTTATCTTTCGTTAATTTGGGTCTCACTTTGTTTCCTTGTATCGGTTTAATATGATGCGTGTCAATCTTAATTTTCTATCATTTGTGTTCAACTGTTCCATCGTCTTAGAAATTAACCGCGGCCGAGTACTATTTATACGCACATAAGCCCCCTCGCCTCCGGTCCGCTCTCCAACACTCACCGTGGTGTCAATCTTGTCATTGTATTTTGCTTCCTCCCAAGTTAATCGCTATCGGTTCTAATTCAGCCCGGTGGTGTCAATCTTTAAATCGCCGGTTCAAATTCAAACCCGCGAGTGATCCGTGTCCATCAATACCATCGCCGGGAACGATTCAACCCGGTGGTGATCCGAGTCTTCACTACCGGATTTAGTCGAGTCCGTGGAGTTTCGGTCGTCCCGCCGCTTGAACGGTTCATCACCGCCGGGTGCGGTTCATCGCTGCCGGTGGACTAAATTTCAGCAGTGATGCAGGCGGTAGTGATGAGCGATTCTCAGTAGTAGTGTTTTTCTTCAATTGCCGCTAGGATGTGACCCATGAGATTGCCGGAGAGCTTTGCCCAGAACCGTGCACTACTTTTTTAGAAAGGACGGCAAAAAGCTTTGCCGCGATTTCTTTTAGACGAAAAAGGCAAGTGCCGCCCCGCTTTTTGACCGAAACCGGGCGAAAAACCATACAATTGTGGAGGGTACCCTACTCCACCCGCACGCCTAGGTACCAAATCAACTCAACTTGCGCCACAACAAGCGCCCACTCAACTTAGGGGAGTGTTCCACTCCACCTACCACTTGAACCAACAACTCACACCATAACTAGCCAACCACTAAGACAACTCAACCAACAAAGGTGGATGGAAAAGAAAATAGACATGAAACACCACTCGGTTGGATTGGGACATCAACACAAGCCTCCATCAACACCGCTCGGCCGGATTGGGAGGTCGACCCGAGCCACCTCACAGGAGCCACCAAGGATAAAAACAAAACACAACCACAACTAAAAGGTACACCACCAAAACCTGGGAAAGGGCCGAAAGTAGACCGATGAGAATTGCGCCGTCGTCACCAACGCCGTGTACACGCGCAAAAGCCGCGCCCGCCGCAATCTCGAACGCTACTTGGACTCCTCCTCCATGGGACTATCCCCTCAAGCCGCACACCCGATCGTCGATCCCCGGCTCCCAGGTTGTTGGGCTAGAATTTAATTTGGCATCGAGATAATGAATTCCTTGATCACCCTTCCTTCAAATATTTCCTTGACCTTTTCCTTGTCTCCTACACCAAATGATCCCCTTAACCTTTTGCTCAATTACCAAACCACCGAATATTTTCTTCGGCCATCCACCATCATAAACCCCTTGACCCCCTCCTTGATCTTTCCACCAAATACCCCTCCCTGATCTCATCTTTGAATCACAAGCATCACACCACAATTCCAATCAAGGTGCTTAGTTTATTTTTTTTTTCGGGAAATACGAAGCCATCTTGTATATTTATATACAAATAATATATGAGGGTACACATAGACATGCGACCATGAATTATATACGTGTGTATTCTAATATATGTATATAAATATATAAGAGCATGGACAAGTATGTGTTCACATATAAATATTTACAAATATGTGTGAATACATACATTTTATTTACACATGGAAAATGGGAAAAGACAAAGGAATAACAATGATGGCACACGGGCCTGATCTCCCTTCTCTTGACCCATGGCCTGCCTTGCCTTTGTCCTTCCTCCTTGGCCCAATTCGAGCACCAGGCCCAGCTCGGGACAGCCCAAGAAGCAACAGCAGCAGCCCAACAGCACTCCCTCTCCTCTCCTTCACTTACACGCGGGTCCCACCCGTCAGCTCCCCTCCTACCTCTCTGTTTCTCCACACACGCGCAACGCGCAACGCGCAACACGCGGGCGACAGCCCGATTGACCGGCAAATAGTGCCGCTGCTGTCCATGCCGGAGCGCCAGGCTGCCACCACCGCCCTCCTCCTCGTCGTCACGCGCCGACATCCACTGTGGCCGTCGACCCGCGCATCCCCCACCACCCCCCCCCCCGCCCCAACCCCCTTCCTCACTGTGCCGGTGACAACTCGATGCCAGCTCACCGTCGCCATGCTCCATTGCCGGAAAATATCGTCTTCACCGCGTCGCCTCCGGCCACGTGCAGCACGACGATGACAGCCCGCCGCCAGCTTGCCATTGCGTCCCGACGAAGCTGAGCTGTGACAACCCATCCCTGCCGGAAAATATCGGGATGGCCAAGCTCCTCGCCGCGGCTATAAATAGCCCGGCCATGGACGCCGGTTGAGCTCGCCCCTCGAGCTCGGGCTCCAACCTTCCCTCTCCTACCCGAGCTCTTCCTCCTCCTTTTCCTCTGCTTGCTGCTCGCCCAGCCTCGCCACTGTGCGCGTCACGGAACGAGCTGCTACCTCGCCACAGCACGCCCTGCTCCGCGCTCTGCCACGCCACGCGTTCGCGCACCGGCGCCACGCTGCTAGCTGCTCACCACCGCGACCGAAGCCCCGCGCGCCACCTGCGCACAGCCTCGCCGCGCCACCGCCGCCACGTAGCTAGCCGCGCGCCGCGCCCCCCTGCCATGCCGCACCGCTCGCCGCAGCTCCACCCCGCCATGCCGCTGCTCGCCGCCACAACACCGCCTGCCCAGCGCGCCACCACTCGCCATACCCCTCTGCCCAGCCAGCCCAGCCTCTCCACCGATGGGAGCCACCGGAGCTCATCCCCACCGGCGCCCTACCTCACCGCCGGCCATCCCCTTCCCTTCCCCCATCTCGCTCTCGCTCCTCTGTTCCGTGAGCACGGGAACGACGAAACAGAGGCATCCCGTGTGGAAGGGGATCGAACCTTTGTCCCTCCCTCTATGGGCCCCACGTGTCATAGATGCTTTCCCCTCTTATCTTTACACGTGAGCTTGGTCCATACTCCCTCCGTCCCACCGACTTTCTTGTCACCCCTGGTTTCCGCGCCATCTTATTCGACGCTTCGCCTTATTCAAAAATTTTTGCACAAATATAATTTATTTTTACAACTTATTTTATCAATGAAGATACTTGAATATTGATTATTTTATTTTATGATTTACGTAAATATTTTGAATAAGACGGATGGTCAAAAGATAAAGTTCAAAAGTCAAAACGACGAAGTCCAACTGGACAGAGGAGTATGAAATAAAGAGGGAACGGGTGCAAGGCCCAGATCGGTCCACCAGGCCATAGACCATGCCCACGAGTACAGCAAGGTCAGCGCTGGTCACAGCCTGAGGCCCACGCGTCAGCGCCTGAGAAAAAAGCTATGGCCACCCGAGACATTGCACACGGAAAACCTATTTTCCAGCCTTCCAAAAATTCCCAGAAAATTCCTAAATAAACTAGGTACACCCCAAACCCTACGCAAGCTTTTGTATTCCAGTTTCCCTATTTCCAAATTTCTAGAAAATATTTTCAAAGTTTAATTCATTTATTGAAATCATATTAAACTTTGGAAATTCATATCTTTTCATTCCAACTCCAAATCACTCCATTCCAGCCCATACTTCTTCTAAAATTATGCTCTATTTATCCATGCCCTTGTTCCCATATTTGATGCCCATTTAAATTCTAGTTATTGTATGCTTTTAGTTTATTTTAATCGCGCACCGTAGTAACGTAAACCCTAGTTACCCTTTTCCACTAACCCACACCATGCACCGTATATTCTTGTATGTGTATACACTCTCACGTACATGAATACTCGAATATACATACACGTAGTTTTCCACATGCTAGATATACGCGGTAGGTTATGTATGTATATAAACGCATAGAGTGGTATTTTGAAATAATAAATATACATACATGCCTATCGAATATATCTCCACGCATGGCTAACCCCCCTAACCTAGAGCGTATACTCGTGTATGTGTATTCCATGACAGATACTCTAGTATACGTTTCCTCTACACACATAGGGTACGCCCAACGTACGGGTATACGCGTATGTGTGACTAACCTTAGATTAGGTTCCCTAACCCTCCTAACCTTAGGCACGTGCTTGTGCGTATGTGCCGCTAACCAAGTACGGACTTGTAGGAAACCGACCACATCATGTACTTCAGGTTCACATGATAGTGAACATTAGTGACATGGTATGGTTCTCCATCAAACATCCGTACCGCACCAACCTAGCCCGTAGGAACCCCCCCTAGATGGATGGATTCTCTCTATCCTATCATGCTTCAAACTTACAGAATAATGATAGGAGTAGATAGTAATCTATCCATCATTCCCCAGAGCTAACCCACGTAGGAACGTCGTTTGCTTTGATTGTTATGCTTGTGTTTCATGTTTGCCGACATCGAGACCACTTGACGGACCTAGGAGCATCGCTACGCCAAGACACAGAACCGAAGTACCAGGACCAAGAACCTTGGGTATACTCGTCAGCGGATAGAGGCAAGTCCTTACCCCCTTAACCTGACCTAATAATTCCTATAATTAATAAAATGTTAAGATAAGTATAACCATGGCAAGCCGTGCGGGAGTACTCATGGGCTAGGTGCGTGGGGCTTCGCTAGGCTTTGTCGTTAATATAACCTGGTTTAAGAAATAAACTTAATCAACCAAAAGCGAGTTTGGGGCGATCCATGTGGGATGGATCGTCTCGGCATTTCGCCTAGTAAGGGTTTCCTGTCTTGGAGGGCTCGCTCCCTAAGGACCGGGTCATGGACCTTCTACCTAGTTTGATTATACGCATGACCACACGGGATGGGGCGGCTTGATTCCACACCCCGCCGGGTTAAGGTATAATTTCGATCCAAGGTGGCCGGCGTAGGCAACGATCTATCGAGGAGCCGACTCGATGATCTTTGGGTGATCTTCGAGGTCGGGTTGGCGTGGTTGCTTTGTGATCCTCCACGTAAAACAATTGGCGCATTGTTGATATCGTATACGAATTTATGAGTTGGCGAATGCTAGGTGATCTTCTGCAATGCTGTATGCTAATGGGGTGCTAAGTGATCTCCCCACTTTCCAACCCCCGAGAAGTCATGGTAGGATTATACCGAAACCTAGGGTGACGGCCCAAGCGGGTATGGGATCTTGTTGGACCACCTTTGACCACTTTGTACATGGGAGGAGATGGCCCATCGTGTGGGGAAAAGTGTACAACCTCTGCAGAGTTACCAAAATCTATTCGAATAGCCACGTCCTTGGAATGGGCAAATGCTAAGCCGGAACATCCGTGATTAGATTCACAATCTGGTATGTAACCCGTTAACTTGAGCTTGCTTAAGAATTAACCCGGGAACTAGTGAGAGTAGTATGCTCTACTAGGGCCCAAACCCTTAATGGTAACCTTCCACCCTCTGGTTGGGACTTGCTGAGTACGAAAGTACTCACCCCTCTATCTCTATTTTTAGAATGCCACCAGGCAGGAGTGTATCCAAGGAAATCGAGCTATAAAGGACGACACGAGGATAGGACCACAAGGAGGACACTCAAGACAAAGGCGAACGCCAAGAAGAATACATGAGAATGTTGTGATCGAGTTATAGGATCGTGCAATAGAAGTAAGTCCAAGGGTTTTTCCGCACTCCAAGCTTGCCTCAGAGGAATGGAGCCCTATGATAGGTGCTGCGTTCGAACTCTGATAGGTTTAGGAAGTTAGGCCTAAGGCCGAATCATGTAAACCCCAAACCTTGTATTATATTTTCCTCAATAGCAATAAAAGTATAGTTTTTATATCATATCTATACTTAATATTTGTAAGCATAACTGGATGACAAAATGAATTTGGGAGGAATTGGGGCCTTTGCCACCCGATTTTTGGTTTGGCAAAATTTGGGTGGTTTTGGCTCAAAATTCACACAGGGGAAAAAAGGTCCAAACCACTCAAGTTTGATATAGACGATCTGTCTACCTGCAACCCGGGTGATTTGGACCTTGTTGTCACCCGGGCGACAGACCAAAAAAATTCACCCGAATTTCTAAAAACTAGAAATCAGGTGAAACAAACAGATGTGTCACCTGAATCTTAGACACTACATGATCAAAATCCAACTAACCAAATATGACCAAATGATCAAATATACGTATTCAAATGTATATATATAATTAAATTACAGAATAAACAAAAATACAATATAAAAACAAATATGACCCAGATTTTTTCAAAATCTAATAATTTACACCACTATTACACTAAATTTACATTTGTCAGAAAAGTGTTCTCCGGATACAGTTCAGACATTGCTAACAGAACACTAGCTCTCTCCTACTATGGAAAGCTGAATCCGCCGCCACCGATGAGCTCCCTGGCGCCGGCAGGAGGGCTCCCAGAGCAGCGAGATGGTCATGGAGATGAGGCCGGACCAGACGAACACGATGGTCGGCACACGGCCGCGGCGGCCCAGGAGTCCCTTGGCGAACGAGCAGAGGTGGCACAGCACCCAGAAAGCGCCGCCCAGCAGCACTGCGGGAACTCGCTGTACAGCGTGCGCGCCGACGCCACGGCCACCGCCATGGTCACGGGCTCCACTGCGGGAACTCGCTGTACAGCATCATGATGGTCACCATGCATGCATCTCCACCGCACCTCGTACAGCTCCTCGCCGTCGTCCCCTGCGCCGCCGGGCTTGGACGTCAACGTGAAGGAGATGTCCACGCCGGCGACCACCTTGAGGAGGCGCTGCAGCACGGCGGCGCTGGTGCCGCCGATCACCCAGAACTGCTCGTGCAGCGTGATCGCGGACCACTTGATCTCCAGCAGCGCCAGCAGGCAGAGCGTGATGGTGATGACGAGCTGCAGCGCCAGGAAGGTGGCGTTGAGCGACTGCACGATGAACTTGCCGGAGAAGAGGGAGACAGCGGGCAGCACGCAGTAGACGAGGAGGAAGACGGAGGTACATCCTGACGTTGCAGTAGGCGACGCGCTGGAGGGCGTTGTTGCGGGAGAAGAAGATTCTCTCCACGGACCCCGTCGCCACCTGGGCGACGCGTCGCGCCGCGTGACGCAGTATAGACAGACGGAGCGCCAACCGCGGTTGTGCATCCCGTCACCACGTCCTCCGTCACCGACCCGTAGATCCACCCCGATGCGCCGCCCCCACCCCGTCTTGTCCTCGTAGAAGCACGAGATGACGCTGATGGCCTCGGCGACGGTGGCCGCGTCGAGCGGCTCGCGGGGCACGGCCCTGGCGCGCGCCGGGCGTGTCCTGCAGCAGCCGCCCCTGGTACTCCGCCACGGGGATGGACGCCACGAACGTCGCCGAGCCGCCGCGGGAGCAGCGCGGATGTCGTCGAGCTGCTGGAACGCGACGCGTCGTCCTCGATCGGCGGCAGCATCATCTCCCCTGTCGCCGCTGTTGATGTTCTCCCTGTCCGTCTTCTCTTCTTCCCCATGGTGGGCTTCCTCAGCAACAGCTTGATCTTCTTCCTCCCGAGCCAGCCGTGGTGCTCCGTGGCGCGCGGCGGGCTGAAGCCGTACAGCGCGGTGCGCCGGAACACGCAGCCGGTGCCGACGTACATGGGGCCCTGCAGCCCGTCCATGGCCACGTCGAAGAAGACGAGGTTGTGGTTGGCGTCGTACCGGTCGTTGGGGTCGATGCGGATTGAATGAACCGCTGCGGAACGGGACGTAGCCGCCGCGGTCGCCGCCGCGGTCCAGCATGAAACACATCCCTCCCGGAGCGCCGCCGAGTTGTGCACATAGGTTGAGGATGAAGGGCCCGTTGGACATGATGGAGCTCGTGCGCACCAGCGCGTTCATGGCGCCGGCCTTCTTGTTGTGGTCGTACCCCGGGCGCTGCTCGCGGGACACGTACACCAGCATCGGCAGCCGGATGTCCACGCCCGTCGTGTCGATCAGCCCCGCCGGCTCCGCGCCCAGCAAAGGCTCTGACGTCGGAGGCGCAAGCATTGCCTGCAATTCAATTTGTTTCAGGCACACATCAGCATCTCGAATCAACAACTGAAGAAATTCGTCTATCAATCGAGCAATCGATCACCTGAATGATGCCGGCGTGGATCACCACGCGAGTGATCTGCCGCAGAGGTGAGCCAGGTGCCAGGCCACTGCGAGCCGTCAGACATCCATGTCGCCTTCACGGCCTCAGGCAATGCTCCGGGAAGGGTGCCGGCGGCCATGGCCTCCCTGCTGCTGCCTTCTCCTGGCGCGCAGCTCCTCGCCGGCGGATGGCCTCGGGCAGCGAGTTCACCCTCACCTTGAACTCGTCGTACTCCCGCTTCACCTTCCGCCGCTCCCGGACGAAGTCCACGCGCACCTTGTTTCTGCCTCTTCTGGCCGAAGTAGTCCACCGGGCTGCGTGGCTCCACGCCGTGCTTGCGGCAGAACGGCACCGAGGTGCGGGCGAAGCTCGCGGTCTCGAAGGTGAGCAGCCCGCCGCCGTCGTCGGAGAGGTAGCAGGCGAGCTTCTTGACCGGAGAGAATATATCCAAAGATAATTTCATCCACGGAGCTAGCTAGAGTGGCCTCTAGCTAGTCTACTAGCTTGGTAGCTAGGGACCATTGCAACAAGCATGGCTTTATTTCTGGTAACAGGGCGGCATGGGGTGGTCGATCATCATCAAGAGAATTAAAGAGCAAATAAGCTGCAGGGCTGATGATATTGGCACATCTATCGCTAGGCGCGCGTAGGTCCACCCGCTACCGCTAAGCTAGTGGTCCATTGTGAACAATGCAAATTAAAGGGACGGGTCGAGAGCAGGAGTGGCGATTCGTGGCGACAAGATCAATCGAGAGCACCCACCAAATCTCAATCTCTCTCGAGACGATGGACGCCATTAGCCGATCGAGAGATAGAAAGCTAGCTCCATCTATCAGATGATCAGATCCTAGGCCACACAATTTTTGCGCATGCTGCTAGCTGCATGACCTCGACACTGCCTTTCTCTGTAATACCGTCGTTGCCTTTGTTGCCTCCGCTGCTGCAGTGAGTTGAGAGGCTCAGTGTATGGGCACGTTTCTTGCTCCTAGCCCCTCCTACTAATGTACACGTGCTGTGATTGGGCACCGTTTGGTAACCTGTGCCATTGATTCTATTCACGACATGTATCCGGCCTTGTTTAGATGGCTAAAATTTTGCTCGTATGTCACATCGCACACTCGTAGCACGTTTCGTTTGTTAGTGGTAAATATTATCCCACCATGGAGTAACTAGGCTCAAAAGAATCGTCTCGCAATGTACATCTAAACTGTGTAATTAGTTTTTTTTTATCTAAATTTAATACTCCAAATATATGTCTTTTGGTGTATTTAATGTGATGTGATGGAGAGAAAGTGGGAAAAAAGTTAGAAACTTTAGCCATCTAAACAAGGCCCTGACACACATCAAACGCCCTAAGAGCAGGTACAATAATGGGTTATAAGCCAACCTAGTCAGCAATTTTGATGAGGAGGGGGAAAATTACTAAAATAAACATTGTATAAACTGTCACTTAGGAAGTCCAGTTATTATGCAACACAATAATAAAAAAAAAGCTAGAAAACATAACTTGCTGGCAAGAGTGGATATTTCTAGCAACTGGAGGCATTTATTACAAGAGCTAGGGAAAACATGACTTGTTGCAAATTGAAACTGAAATTGACAAACAAACGAAAAAAAAAAACTGGAACTAACAATAGAAAATAATAACTAAAGAAGAGAAAATGAAAAAGAGGGTAAAACACAGTAACTGAAATTACAAAGAAAAGGAAAACATCCACTACTTCATCGGGGAGGATATTGCTCGCCGTGTAGATCTTCCGATCGATCCGACCCATCAGAACCTTTAGATCGCTCGAATTAAGCCTCACACACTCCCCCCGAGCGCCCGCTCCAACGGGCGACTTCGGGCGACCGCCGCCCCCTCCGGAACCCTCCCGTGCTCCTCCGGCCGCCCCTTCCCGTCGCCCGCCGCGGCGCGCCGGCGCCGGCCGCGCCAAAGGCGCCGCCGCCCTCTTCGCCCTCCCACCCCAGCTCCCCCTCCTCCACCTCCCCCGGCGGTGAACTTCGCCGTCGTGCTCGGGCCCGGGCGCTGCGGGCCGGATCCGAGCCATGGGACCCCGGATCTACGCCCACGGGCCGCCCCCCCCCCTCCCCCGGCGACCCTCGAGGGACCACCTCGGGCGGCGGCTTCCTTGTCCGCCGGCGTTCTGCCGCCGTGGCCGGGCCAGCGCCGGGCGACGCCGGGCCGCCGGGCGCCGTCCCGGATTCCGCGGCGTCTCGAGCCGCTCCGCCCCGGCTCCCTCCCCGCCGGCCGGACGCCGCCGATCCGGCCGTAGGCGGCGCCAGTGGCCGGGCCGCCCAATGCCTCCCGATCGGCGGGCCCGCGGGCGTTCCCGGGATGTTTAGGGGCTGCATCGTGGCCGACGCGCGGCCGTGGCGTGCGCCCCCGCCCGCACCCAGCTTTAGCGCCATCCCTTCCTCCCGGGAGGTTGTGACGGCCGCCGCCTTGTGCGCTCTCGCCGCGGGTGGCCGGCGGGCGGACGAGCAGCATCTTGGGTGGTGTGGCCAGATGACTACGCCGCTCGCGCCGTGGTGGTGTGGACGATCGCTCGGGCGGTCGCCATCGGCCACCGTGGTGGTGTGGATGGCGGCGCCGCCCCCATTACGTGACTTCGATCTATGGAGCTCGGCGAAAGCTTAGCCCGACGACGCCGGGCGGATGACGGCGACGCCGCTTGGCACCGCACTTCTTGAAGGCGCTATCTTCGAGTCTCCCGATCCCGCCACCGCCGCAGATTCTCGGTGAAGGCCTCGCCTTAGTTCGCTAAGGCCAGCAACGATGGCGTCCTCGGCGTCACCACCTTCATGAAGGCGTTGTTGAAGAATCTCTCGTGGGGCGCTTGCCTTGCCACCGCCGCCCTATGCCCGCCGGGTGCACCGCGGTTCGCGGGATCTGCCGTTGGCCTCGCGGTTCGCGATCTTCCGCGCCCGATTGCGCCGTCCCGCCACTTGGTATGTCCAGCTTTATGGTCGTCGTAGCCGTAGTTGTAGCCGTTGTATCCTTGCGCCGAGGCTTGCCGCTGACGGAGACTGGTTGGTGCTCCTCGGCCGTGGTCCTCCCTGCTGACTCCGGAGGAGCACCCGGTCTTCGGTTTACTTGCCGCCGCAGGTTTCCGTGGATGCTTTGCCACCGAGGTCGCCGCCACCGGCAGATGCTTTGCTGCCGAGGCTGCCTGGACGGATGCTTCGCCGCCCAAGGCTTGGTGTGACGGATGCTTTGCCGTCCCTGGAGTTCGAGCGGATGCTTTGCCGCTGTGTCGCCTACAGCTCCGATCATGGTTGTTTACCTAGGTGTTGAGTTATCTGTTGTATCGTGCTCAGCTTTTTTGGGGTTGTTAGGTGGAGGGTCCCCCACCCTCACATTTCTTGCTTTTGTTTGTTCATGTCTCGGCCCCGGTAAGTATTTGCTTACC